>OZ010584.1:23948855-24073855 GCA_963932145.1 Acanthosepion lycidas
CCCCCCCTTCTTCTGCTTGCCCCTACCATACACATATATATACACCCATACCCCCACATACACATATATATACACCCATACCCCCACATACACATATATATATATACACCCATACCCCCACATACACATATATATACACCCATACCCCCACATACACATATATATACACCCATACCCCCACATACACATATATATATATATATATATATATATATACACACACACACATACACATATATATACTCCCATATACACACACACACATATATATATATACACCCATACACACACACATATATATACACCCATACACCCACACACACATATATATACACCCATACACACACACACACACACACATATATATACACCCATACACACACACACATATACACCCATACACACACACACATATATATACACATATATATACACCCATACACACACACACATATATATATATATACACACCCATACACACATACACACACATATATATATATACACACATAGACACACATATATATATATACACACATACACACACATATATATATATACACACCCATACACACACATATATATATATACACCCATACACACATACACACACATATATATACACCCATACACACACACACACACATATATAAACACCCATACACACACACACACATATATATATATACACACCCATACTCACTTACATATATACACCCATACACACATACATATATATATACACCCATACACACACACACACATATATATATACACCCATACACGCACACATATATATACACCCATACAAGCACACATATATATACATGCATACACGCACACATATATATATACATCCATACACGCACACATATATATACACCCATACACGCACACATATATACACCCACACACACATATATACACCCACACACACATATATACACCCAAACACACACACACATATATATACACCCACACACACACACACATATATATACACCCCCCCACACACACACATATATACACCCACACACACACACACATATATACACCCACACACACATATATACACCCACACACACACACACACATATATACACCCACACACACACATATATATATATATGTATATATATATATATATATATATATATATAATCAATTACATGTTATTTTTAATGAATATCCATATAGCCTGGTGTTGAACTCACAACACTTTGGATCTAGACACTGGATTTAACCAATGTCTTTATCCACATAATGAACCATAATTTAGAGATTTGAGTTAAAGGGAAATGACTGAGACACCCGGAAGTGGCCTGGCACGTGGAACTAGAACAATCTACCCCAGTGGACAAAATAAAGGGTTCAGTTTGAATTTCGAATTACCTGAAGAAGGCTGGAGTGTACAACAGATGAAACATTGTGAATATGGCAATGAAGATGAGGATAACAGTCCAAATAATGTAAATAATGTTAGTCAGTTATATGCCGTTTAGACGATCATGAATCTTTTGATACATGACTGATGAGGCAGATTTTTTTCCGCGGTAGGTTACCATTTCTTTCTGTGGTAGATCAGTTGGCATCCAAGGCTATAGAACCAGGTCTGTCCTGCTATTTACCCATAACTGAGGGGAGAAGAAGAGGGTTCATACCTTTCCCAAGGGTATTAGCAAGTAAGTGGTAAATAATGTGAGTAATCATAATACCTCATCTCAGAGATATAGACAGATATCCAACCAGATGTTGATGGGGTAGCATGATGATGATGCTGTTTCATGTTTGTTTACTTGGATCAACAACAACAGTCAGGCTTCAAGTGACAACACATGATTTGTACCTTCCACTGCAAAAAGCATTTAAAAGTGATGGTAGCCCTTATGAAAGAAAACAAACTCGGAAGCAATCCTTAATATGATTTGTAATGAATATGGCCATAATGAACTAGGTGTATTTAGAAAATAAAAATGTTTACTTTCAGCAACTTTTATATCATCTAAAACAGCATTTACACACCATTGACTAAGTTAGTGTTACAAAAATCCTCAAAAATGGCTAATTGTTTAGTGAAAAGTGCATGGATTCGACAATTTTTTATATTCATGAAGTCCAGAAAAGAAAATATATACATATGTAAGAAAAAGATAATAAAAAAAATCAAAAATGTGTGCCTTGTGAGACTTGGTCAATGAAACATATACTAAATAGATGACTGCTGTTAAGATAGACAACTAGATATTAGTTTGGTGCAAAAATAATGTCGTTTTTTAACGTTCAACTTCAAAAGAAAAACGACGTTATTTTTGCACCAACCTTATATATATATATATATATAAAATTGTATAATTGTGTATTTGGGCAACAATCTTTCTTGACCATAGCTCAATTAGGTCTCATTTAAATGCACATGGAGACCTAAGTTCATCTGCAACATACTCATTGACAATACAAATATAACATCCTCACCCACATGTAAAAAAGGCTAAAAAGAATGGGAGCATTATTAATAAAAAAGAAAATGTCAATACTCAATACCATCAACTATCAACACTGCCAGAATATGCTGACTATATTCGGAAAATAAAACATTCATATAACCTTAGGTACATACATAAGAAAATCCATGCATTCAGTTAAAAGTAAAAATAAAATCATCCTTGATAATGGCTCAAAGTATAGACAAAACAGCTTGGAAATACAAAACATTTGGACAATTTCTGCATAATTTGTGTTCAGAAAAGAAGAAAATTATAAGAACACAAGAAAAATTGAATAAAAAAAATAAAAATCCAGGAAAACCTTGGCAAGTAACTGGTACAGATATTTTTCTTCTAAACTAATGTCATATTGAAGACTGCCAATAATTCCCCATCTCAAAAATTCCATTATAAATTCCAAAAGTTTCTCTGGACTGTACACCCTTGTGCAAATTAATTGAAACAACTGCTTTAGTTTCCTTTCTTTCACCATACAGTCAGTTTTAAACCTATTGGAGTGACAGGGTGTAATTGATTTCTATTTTTACCTCAGATTAGGTCATTTGCAGGGGTGTGCAGTAATATGAATCTATTTTTGGGGTGTAGGATAAAATTTGTTTGGCCTTGAAAAATATTGTGTCATCTGTGATTGTCTCAGATTTTCATCAAACCCAGATACTATTGTCTCAACTGTCGATTAGTTGTCCCACAGCCATTACATGTGATGGTTGTTATTCCAAGGAAGCATACAAAAATTGTAATGCTGCACAAACACAATGGCAAGCCTTACCAGTGAGCAAATCAAAGTACTATAAACTGGCTCAGAATCTCTCTTGATTTAAATCCATATGAGTATCGGTGTTCAATCTGCAAGGAACGACTTTGTGGAATGGACATACGAAGTACTAACATGTGCTCTGGGTTATGTTTCATTGGAAAAATATGAAAAAAAAAAAACTAAATAATAATGGAATTATTCGTTTTGTTTCAATTAATTTGCACAAGGGTGTACATCTCATTATTCTTACTGCTACTGCATGGTTTCAGCAGATTTCTTCTATGGTCTTCATTTGATATGTAAATTAACCTGGATGTTGTGGAGTCTCATTTTTTTTTTCCGAAGACAGTGTCACTATATATTCAGACAGTTTATCCACAGTGTTTACCTCGATGTAAATGAAGCAAAAATAATAATTAAACAATCTTTATCTAATAAAGCATTAAAAATTGGTATTAAAATAAAAGTCCAAATATTACCTCAGGAAAGTGAGAACTTGGCAAGTAATTGGTACACATATTTCCCTCGTTACCTAAGGTTATATTGAAGTCGGCCAACAACGTGTAATTGTAGTCAAAGAGAGTCAGGTTTTGTAAGCAATTTTCAATGCTAGAATTATCCAAAGCAAACTGCAAAATACAAAGAAACATTATCAATTTACACATTATTTTAAATTACACTAAAAAATAAACTCAGGAGATTATATACAAGGATTGATTCAGACTATATGCTAGTCTGAATATTATCGCAACATTTTGGCTGTTATGCCCTCTGATCTTATGCTTGTTGATCCAACTAACCTTCAGAGAATTTCAAATCCTCTGTACTGTCCTCAGATTGACACCCAAACACTCTGAAATGTTCATATTGGAGCTTTTGGTGTGAATGCCAAGCAGTACAGCATGCTGTCTCCAAATTTCTGATAGAATGAATTGTGTCATGCTGCTTTTTCTCTCAAAGACTATGCTTAACTATACTACACAGTTGATAAAATCCAAAAGAAACGATGCACTTGTGCAAAATTAAGATGGTGACAATTTACTTATCACACCCTATATATATATATATATATATATATATATATATATATATATATATATGTAAAAGTGAACATTGAAGTCAATACTTAGAGGTCTCTAAGCGTTGACTTCAGTGTTCACTTTTATATTTATACACGCTCTATCTCTGATAGTGAGCACTATCCCATAAATATAGTACACCTTAAGAGTATATACATATATATATATATATATATATATATATATATATATATATAAAATGAATGCAAATGTCAATGTGTCACACTTTTTCAAATTTAATCTTACAGCCCAACATATACCATCATGAAATCAGGCTGAAATTAAAAACATTCAGGGTTGGATCTAGACTTGTAATTGGCAAATTTTGGTTTCCCACGTTTTTATTTCTGAAATTGTTTTTGGTGAATTTCTTTTAATGTGATTTTTTGTTTGAATGATAACAATTTTTATAATTTAGAAATAAATTTGGAAATAGTTAAATTTGATTGCAAACGCCAGTGAAAGTTACCCATGAAATAAAAATAATTATTTGTATGAAAAGCAAAGTCCTACATACATCAAATTGTCTTTAAATTAAGTGGCAGCAGAAGAATTATGAGTGAACTTTTAAAAGATAAGCTTAAATATTAATGCAGCAATCAATTTTGAGTTCTTCTGTAGTTTATTGTTGCCTATTAAATCTATTCCTTCCTACGTATTGTGATGATGGCTCAATAAAGAGCTCTCCACAGGACTTAGCTTAAGTAACGTCTGACAGGTTGGCTTTTAATATTTGATATTTTAAGACATTTTTATGTTTATACATTCTTTTTTTATAGATACAAATATTTAAGTAAATGCTCTGTTTATAATAAACAGTATTAACAACATTTATCGGCCTGAATGTCCAAGAAATTGTCATAGAAAATATGGGTCCTCCGATAGGAATTGAACCTGTATCCTATACAGAACTGTCATATATATATATATATAGTATCATTCTTGTATTACAGAATTCATAGTTCATGGTATGCTGGAACAGAGAGAGAAAGAGAGATGACCCCTCCCTCTTTGAGGTTAGAAGAGTGGATCAGCTTGTTCTGCTTTCTGACAAAAGGGTAGAGGTAACTGATGTCTAAGCCCTCTTTTTCTGTAACCTATGATTACTGGATATTTTAAAAAATTTATAGTTAATACAGGATTTTATTTTAATTTTCTTAATTGATGCTAGATGTTATGGAGAGCATTAGCAGGTTAAAAGCAGAAACCTACAATTAATACCGGATATTTTTAAACTTATGCATACTTGATATTTTATAAATCTATAATTAATACCATTTTTTAAAAACCTATAATATTGGATTTTTACTTTAAGCAGATAGGAAAATGTAGAGAGTCATGATCGCCCATGTCCTGAAGGAACGTAGCACATAGCAGAAGAAGAAGAAGTAGTCTTAGTCTATATTATTTTTCCATGTGTGTGATGTTTTTTTACAATGATGGTCATCCTGTACAAGGCCCAAGAGCCTCTCGAGGTAGAGGGTTACAGAGTAAGAGGCACACTTTATAGGGATATGTAGGGAAGATAATGGTTAACCCTAGACTTGAACAGGTTAAGTTTATAGTGATCAGGGAAGCATCCTCTTGGGATCTGGTTCTTTGTTCAGCTAGATCTCTGAGAAATATATCCCACCCACCTTAACACTTTTCATACTTTGTAGGAAGAAAAATCCCTGATAAAAAAATTCTACTTTATTTTTTACAATAATATTCACTCTTTACAAGGCCAATGAGCCACTCGAGGTAGAGGGTTACAGAGTAAGAGGCATAATTTATGAGAATATATGGGTAAGATAATGGTTGAGCCTAGACTTGAAAAGATTGTAGTGATTGGGTAAATATCCTCTTGGAATTTGGTTTGAAAAGTAGTGGTTTATATGTAAGAAATAAGGGTAGTTCCCAAAAATGTGTGTGGCATAGAAGGTCTTAACTGTGAAGGTTTGAACTGGTGGAACTAAGGAATGTAGTTCATCTAAGCACTCACTTTCCATCAAAATAGTGATAGAGCAGTGAGAGGCTTGTGATACTTTGTCAATGAGAAAGAGTTTGAAAATAATTTGTCACCCACAAGGAAATGCTTTTGGATTCTATTGAGACATGAAAGTGAAGACTGAGCAGCTCCTCCCCAAATATGGCAACAGTAATCCATTTTCAGCCAAATCTGGCTCTTGTAAAGTTAACGGGTAGCAGGAGGAGTCAGGTACTTACTGGTGTGGTACAGAAAACCAACAATTTTTCCAGCATCTTTAGCAATGGATCATTTGTTGAATTTGAGTTCTGGGCTGAGATTAAGTCCCGATAGGCACTCAAGGAACAGGCATTCCTGAGAGAACATAACCGTTCATTGTGATAGATGAAAATTCAAGAACATCAATAGTTTGGTTTTTGAAGCATTAAATGTGACCAGCCAGTTTTTCCCCTCTCTGAGCTGTTAGAGCTCAGTCAGGGGAGAGATCAGCTGCCAAACTCTGGCTATAAAAGAGATAAATGATATCACTTACCATATCAAGAAAGGATACAAGAAAGAGCATAACAACTGCCAGTATAACAACTGTATGGTTAACGAGGCGATTCACAGCAATCTGAGTGGCCATTGATGCTATCCAAGAAGGTGTGTGCTGTCAAAGAAAAGAAAAAAGAAATCATTATGAAGTTCTAAGTACAAACTATGACAATTTAATTTCAAGAATGGTCCTGTGAAAGCAAACTTTGCTTATCTATATTTCTGAGATCAGGTATTGTAATTATTTACACTATTTACATTGTTCAGACCATTGTCCTCATCTTTGTTGCCATATTCATGACATTTCAGCTATTGTTCACTCAAGCCTTCTTTAGGTGATTGGAATTTCAAACTGAACCCTTTATTGTGAACCTAGAACAATAATAAAAAATAAAAAAAAGCCCTAAGAAAATGTTTACAGTATTTACATTGTTTAGACTATTGTCTTCTTCATTGCCATATTCATGACTTTTTGGCCATTGTATGCTCTCCAATTTTTCTGATCACCTCTGCTATAGCCAGGTATTGAACTCACAACTCTTTGAGTCAAGTCACTGAATTCAACCAATGCTTTTATCCACCGGGCCTTAAGTTGTGAGTTCAATACCTGGCTACAGCTGAGGTGAACAGAAAACTTGGAGAGTTGAGTTAAAGGGAGATAACTGATCCTGAGACCCCCCGGAAGAGGTATAGCACCTGGAACTAGAACAATTTACTCTGGTGGATGAAATAAAAGGTTCAATTCAAAATTCCAATCACCTGAAGAAGACCGGAGCATACAAATGGCAACAAAGATGAAGATAACAGACCCCAAAATGTAAATAAACTTTGCTTAGCTGGTCACTATTGGCCACTGTCATATTCAAAGTACTTCTCTTGTGAAGCTAAGCTCTTTGTGAGATGAGATTGACATTGATTCAATCTATGGCATGCAACTGCTTCCCAGTGCACTCTTTGGTCAAATGTGCCTCTTCTATTCATGGATATTTTTATCCTTTTTGAGTGATTTATTTTAGAATTTGAAGACTGAAAATGTTCAAAAGTCCTGAAAATTTCCTTATAATTAACAACTAATTGTTTCTTTCTGTCTTAATGTTTTGGATAACGAGTAACCTACATGAAATTTCAAACTGAAACCCTTATTTAACCTATGGGTCTAAACTACTCATATTTAAGGATATCTCATTTCAGTTGTTGTTAACAACATTTCAGCCATTTTGCACCCCAGCCTTCATCAGGTGTATGTCGATCTGGGTAACCTACAGGGTATTTCAAACTGAAGCCTTTATTTAATCCATAGGAGTAGATTGTTCTCATTTCCTTATGTCTTGGGATATCTCATCTTCCTTGTTGTCATCACAACGTTTCGGCCATTGTGCTTTCCAGCCTTCATCAGATGTATGTGGATCTGGGTTACCTACAGGGATTCAAACTAAACTCTTTATTTAAACTATAGGGATAGATTGTTCACAATCCACTACTCATGTCTAGAGATATCTCATCTTGGTTGTTGTTATGACGATGTTTCAGCCATTGTGGCCTCCGACCTTCATTAGGTGTATGCAGATCTGGGTAACCTACATGGAATTCTAAATTGAACCCATTATTTAATCTATGGGTGTAGACTGTTCTTGTTTCCATATCTAGGGATATCTTATCTAGTCCTTAATGTCCCATGAGCCAAGAGTTTAATGAATTTGGTGATATAGTAATTGTGAGTTCAATCCCTGGGATGGGTAGTGTGTAGTTCGACTTACTGAAAATTGGTTAGAAATAACTGAGCAGTACTAAAAAATAAGAACTAGATGAGATATCTCAAGATATGAGCAGTGGAATGGAAACAGTTTACCCCTGTAGATTAAATAAAGGCTCAGTTTGGAATTTCTTGTAGGTTACATGGGAGAAAATCTGCTCTCGGGCAGGGATTGAATATACCCATATCTGCTCAGTTTCATATCTGAAGATAGACATAGGTTTGAACCTTATTGGTGAGCACATTTTCTTTAACAAGATTTCTCAAGTGTTTAGGCTGAGTCATGTAATACCCACTTTTTAGAATAAAAATGGGATGTCTAATTCAAGTATGGGTAACCACTAAAATAACATTTGAAGCAATAAAAATTTCAGGTTAAGAATAAATCCATTAATTGTTTATATTTCAAGAGTCATAGAAAAATCTGGGTTTAATGGCACTATCCTAACTTTATTTGGCATTGACACTCTGTAGCTTAGAGATCAAGGTATATCAGATTTAATGATGGATTCCCCTATGGAAATGCAGGTTTCAATCCTGCTGAAGAGCACATATTTTTTTTAACAAGGCGAAAATAAATACTATTTATTAAATAAATGGAGCATCTACTCAAATACAAATATCCATGAAAAATAATGTTTAAGTTATATATATATATTTAAGTAATATATATATATATATATATAATATATATATTTAAGTAATATATATATATATATAAGTAATATATATATATATATATATATATATAATATATATATATATATATATTTAAGTAATATATATATATATATATAATATATATATATTTAAGTAATATATATATATAATATATATATATTTAAGTAATATATATATATAATATATATATATTTAAGTAATATATATATATACAACTGTTCGTCATCTTCAACAACTTGGAAAAGTCCCTAAACTTGGAAAATGGGTGCCTCATGAATTGTCTGAAAACAACCTCAAATCCCAAGTTGACATCTGCACTTCTCTCCATTCTTACCAACTTGTTTCACCTTTTTTGAATAGACTTGTGACTGGCGACGAAAAATGAATCTTTTATTGAAATGTTAAGCATTGTAGACAGTGGCTTGGTAAAGGGGAAGGATCCCTGACACAACCCAGAAGGGAACTTCATCGGCAAATTCTTTCAATCTGGTGGGATTGCCAAGGAATAATCCTCTTTGAATTCTGACCACCTAATGCAACAATTAATGCTCAAATATACTGTCAGCAATTAGAGCTTTTGAACCAAGCTTTGAGGAAAAAAAGACCTGCTCTAGTGAATCGAAAAGAGGTGATGTTTCATCAGGACAATGTGTGACCCCACACAGCAAGAATCACGTCACAAAAGATTGAAGAACTTGGTTGGGAGAAAATTCCTCATCCACCTTATTCTCCCAATCTTACTCCTTCAGACTACCATTTGTTTTGTAGCTTACAGAATCATTTAGAAGAAACAGCTTTTGTAACACAGGAAGAGGTTAAAACTGACATTTTTGAGTTCTTCGAATCAAAGCCAAAAGAATTTTACAGTAATGGAATTAGTAAGCTTGTTAATAGATGGAAGGAAGTCATAGATAATCAGGGAAAATACATTGCTGATTGAATCTGTAATTAAGTGTAACATTTCGTCACTTGTTTTCTTTATTCAAAATTCGGACACAACTTATGGGATGACCTTATATATATATATATATTTAAGTAATTTATATATATATATATATTTAAATAAAATATATACATATATATATATATATATATATATATATATATATATATATATATATATATATATATGCCATGATTTGCTCAACTAGTTTCATCACCAATGTTAAATAATGTTGAGTCTGGTTCGTATTTATTACTTAGTTGGGGGACCACTTTGGATTTTCTATGACTTATCAATCCTTTGCAGGTTATTTTAAAGCCAGAAAATATTTTAGATTGAAAGAATTTTAAGGGGAGATAATCATGGTTTAGAGATACAAGTCTTACTAATTAACCCATAGCTGGGGGGAGAAGAGGTGGATTCATACCTTTCCCCAAGGGTATTTTTGTATAAGTGAATATAACAAACCCAACTGGAATTGGAACTTTGCGCTCTGATTAACAATTCTGAGTTATCATCCATTACAACACCCATACATCCAAGCTTAAAGCATCTGACATTTGCGAAATGGTCACCCAATTGCTTAACTTCAATGATTATATAGGAACCAGTGTTTCTGTATGATGTGGCCCTAAGTCTCCACTTTGGAACACCAGGTGTTGTAAGGAACCCTCAAAATAAACCACAAAGACATAAAAAATATCAGTCATCAAAAAACATATTGTCGGCAATTACAATAAATGTTTTATCATACCAATATTTTGTATTTTATTATTACAGTGACACTAGTGTCATCTTTGCTTTCTAAACAGAAAAGAGATTTGTTATGTCGGAATAAAGTGTCACTGCTCACACTTGAGTTTGAACATAGATCTCCAGTGAGCAAACATAGGTGATACCATTATTGAATTAAGTGGATTACATGACCATAGAAGAAACACATATATAGGAAGTCATGTGATGTCTACTTGATCTCCATTTCTAGTCTATCATCTATTGCTATTCGGATTGCCATTTATACAGATCATCATTTCTACTCTGTCTTCTATTACTATACAGACTGTTATTCTCTACTCTATTTACTATACTATTTCTCTATTCAGATCATTATACAGATTACTATTCGAGTGAGTATTATCAAGTAAGTACTATTAGTGTGAGTGCTATCTGAAGGCGTCTGACACCAGTATTGTTCAGTGGTGTACTATAGTTCTAACTGCAATTTCAAAGCTTCTACTAAAATGAGCATTACGAAAATGACGACGAGTATTTGATGATATCACAAAAGTGTCAAACAAGTGTTCGTTGATATCAAAAAACATTGTTTAAAATATATTGATCAGACCAACCCATTCACAGCAAAGTGTGTAACACTGGAACCTTTGTATTTTATGCACAGAGCTGCTTTCTATAGTCATGCTAGAAAACAAATTCCATTTTTAATATTTAAATTATTAAATACTGTACATACCTTAACTCCTTCCATAAGAACCACAAATAGTAGAAGGCATAAAAACACACTGCCAATTATACAGAGGCACTCGAAGATGGTAGAGCTGAAAAAAATATTTACAATTGAATTGTCAGTTGACTGCAGTCGTTCAAATGAGTTTAATTCCTAATTAACATATAATATCAAAGGTAGGATTTATTAAAAAATATATCACAACTTTCACTTGGATAATAACATATATGCAGAGGTCAGTCAGTTGGTTATGTGCTACATGCTTAGACGATCATGTATCTTTCAATACATGACTTACGAGGCAGATTTTTTCCCTGTAGTAAGTTGCCATTTCTTTCTGCGGTAGACCAGTTGTCATCCAATGCTATAGAACCTGGTCTGTCCTGCTATTTACCCATAGCTGGGGGAAGAAGAAGAGAATTAATACCTTTTCCAAGGTTATTAATGCATAAGTAAATGTGATAGATTCGACTAGAATTCGAACTCAGCTCTCCAATTCCTCAATCTATGCTGCTATCCATTACTCCCCACCATGCCTCTTCCTATATGCAGGGAAACAGAAGTATTTTCCAGTGAAGCCCACTTTTCAAAATGACCAAATTAAAGATGTTTCTGGGAAAAAGGTCTTTTTAATCAGGTAAAGAAATTTTTCAGCACCCCCTACAATGAGTGACACTGTAAGAAGTAAAAGTATATAGTGGAAAACACTGGTAATTAGTTTACTATAAAAATGTGTTGGAAAATTTTATGAATGAGCAATTATTGAACAAATGCATCAAAAATTAATTTACTAAAAGAAAATTGATTTCCTATGAAAATGCATTTGAAATTGTTTTTCCTATTAAAATGTATTTAAATTGTTTTTCTTATGAACTGAATAAACAAATTGCATTCCCTATAAAAATTCACTGGAAATCGTTTTCCTATAAAATGAATTGGACACCGATTTTCCTTAAAATGGATAGGAATTTGTTTTTCCTATAAAAATGCATTGAAAATTGTATTTCCTATAACAATGCAAAGCAGATGCTTTTCCTATAAAAACTGATTCAAAATTGTATTCCTTATAAAAAAGGCAAATCAAACATTTTTCCTATAAAAATAGATTCTGGAAAAATGTAATGGATTGGAAATGGTTTTTCCTAAAAATGGATTCGATATCCATATCAATTTACAAAGCAAAGGTTTTTCTTATAAAAATGGATTGGAAATTGTTTTTCCTATAAAAATAGATTTACATTGATTTTCCTAATGGGTTGGAATTTATTTTTCTATGAAAATGGATTGTAAATTTTATTCCCTATAAAATGCAAAGCTTTTTTTCTTATAAAAATGCACTGGAAATTGATTTTCCTATGAAAAGCATTGGAAATTCTAATCACACCAAAAATGAACAGGAAATTGTTTCGTATAAAAATGGATTAGAAATTTCTTTCTTTTAAAAATGGATTGGAATATTTTTTTTTCCTATAAAAATGGATTAGAAATGGTTTTCCTATAAAATCCATTGGAAAATGTATTACTTTTAAAAATAGATTGGAAATTGTTTTTCCTATAAGAATGCAAAGCAAATATTTTTCCTATAAAAATTGACTAGAAATTGTATTTCCTGAAAAAATGCAAAGAAAATTTTTTCACATAAAAATGCGCAGGAAATGGTTTTCCAATAAAAATAGATTGGAAATTGCTTTCAGTATTCCTTTAAAAACAAATTGGAAATTGTTTTTCTATAAAATGCATTGGTAATTGTTTTGTTTTTCTTACAAAAATGCAGTGGAAATTATTTTTTTATAAAAATAGGTTGTAATATGTTTCTCCTATAAATATACTTTGGATATTATTTTTCCAATGAAATTGCTCTGAAAATTGTTTTCCTATTAAATGAACTGGAAAATGTTTTTCCTGGAAAACTGTATTGGAAATTGTTTTTCCTGTAAAAACGCACTGCAAAAATGATTTTTCTTTGGAAATTGTTTTTCCTATTAAACTGCACTGGATATTGTTTTTCTATAAAAATATACTGAAAACTATTTCCCGATAAAAATACATAGAAATTTTTTTTCCTATAAACATGCATTGGAAAGTGTTTTACTATATTTTACTATAAACAGGTGTATTCATCCCTTGACCACCTATTGTGACTTAAGCTCAACCCAAACCTCAAGTGGAACCCATACAAATGATTCATTACTAAATATACTGGAAAAATTGTTACTTCTTTTTATCCCTACCTGCCATTTTTGCTATCCTCTTTCTTGAGTATTTCTGCTATATATGGGCAAAAGCTGCCTTGTGTTCACTTTCCTTTTTTGATAAAGATCAAAAGCATCTATGCCGCCTTGGGGGCTATGAGGGATTTAAAAAAATAATTTTTAAACATGGATATCACAACAATTTGCATGTTGTTACACTGAATAACTGAACATAATTTTTACTTACCTTGGGATAATTATAATGTGGATGGCTACGATTATTAGGAAAACGATAAGGACACACAGCAAATGAGAACCAAACATAACATCACGGACTTTGGAGTACTGGAAAAAAAGAACAAAAATCTTAACTGAAATCAAACAAATTCTTAGGTTTTTAAAAAGAAAGAAATAATAGGCAAGTGAAGACATATAGAAATATCTAAATTATCATTTATGCATGAATAATAAAAAAGATTAAATAAATTAAATGCTTCTACATTTTCTGATCTCGAGAAAGCCCTAGAATGTGCAAAAATTAATAAGAGCACTGACTGCCTGAAAATACCGGATGACAGATTGTTACATTTTTCTCTGACCCTCAAAATTGAAGGTGAGAGAAAATGGTATAAAACTGATAAGGAGAGAGTATAAAGAGAGAAGAAAAACAATGAAATGGAGAAATAAACACCATATTCTACATGTACACACACACAATGAAAGAAGCAAAAATGTCAACCTTGTACCAATAAAAAGTGCATAAATTATTTTTCAACACAATATAAAAGAAAAAACAAGAAAATAAACAGTCAATTGCTGATATCCCCTGATGAGTGTTCAGAGCGATTGCTAAGGGCATCATCTATGAAACTCTAAAGGTGGGATAACTGCTAACATAGATAACAAACACAAAATATCTGACATTATTTTCCTTTCTTCATATGTATTTATACTTATTTTTTTTCAGTCAGCTGAGAATGATTGATTGATTCATTTTTTTTATGGCTTATCAACCCTTTGCAGGTTATTTAAAGCCAGAAAATATATTTTTAGATTGGAAAATTTTTTAAGATAATAATAATTTAGTGATACAAGTTTTGCTAATTAACCCATAGCTGTGGGAGAAGAGGTGGTTCATACCTTCCCATGGTATTTGCAAGTAAGTGAATATAGCGGGAATTGGAACTTGCTCTCCAATTAACAATTCTGAGCCATTTTCATTTTACACCACCCCAACATCCAAGCTTACAGCACCTACTACTCCCAAGCAGTCACCCATGTAAGTACTGACCAGTTTCAATGTTGCTTAACTTTGGTGACTGTAAGGGAACCAGTTTTACAATGTGGTTCGTTCATAAGCTAGTCAGTAGAGAGACAATCTGAAATTAATGCTATACTTACTAATAAAATATTTTTGTTAATAAGCAAGTGACAAAAGTGCAGCTTCTTTTAGCTGCAAACATGGATGATTATGGCTCTCCAAAACATGCTTTTTTTTTTTTTTTTTTGCTCATAGCAGTTTTTCTCCCTTTGCTAAGGTGGTCCAAATCCTGTTCCATTATCTATTCACACAAGTCTTGCTGACTTCTCCTCTCTCCCATGCCCTCTATATGCCCTGTGAGTGTTAAATTTTCCATTGCTTCCTTCTTCATTATGCGTCCAAGAAATTTCTGCTATCTCTTTCTGATTCTGAGTATGCGTTCTTTCTGTTGCAATTTTCTTTAAAACTTCCTTGTTGCTTACTCACTTCAACCATGAAATTCTCAATATTCTTCTGTAGAACCACATTTCTGTTGCTGCCAATTTTCTCTTCATCTGTGAGGAAATTATTCTGCATTCACTGCTATATCTTTTCAAAAAACGAATAGCTGGTAATATTATTTTTTCAAAAATGTATAGCCGGCAACATTATTTTTTAAAACATTATCAGAGGTCTTGCAGTTGGATGTAATTTATCATCATACCCAGGATGTGGATGTAGTTTATCGTCATACCCAGGACAAGATCTGGGTTTCAGGATGCTGTTGGACGTAGTTTATCATCTTACCCAGGATGCGGATGTAGTTTATCGTTATACCCAGGACCCATTCATATATCGAGTCATAGGGAAGTGAACCTGTGATGTATAGCTGGATATTGATGTATGATTGTTTCTTATTTCTTAAGAGCCTCTAGAATAATTATGAAACATAGCTGTTAGAACCTACCCAATAACCATTAGGATAATACAATAGACCATACCATACTGGCTTCTGATGTGGCTAATTCCTTACCTTACTTACTTTCACTTCTTCATCCCCACCTGATTTAGTACCATCAGACTTCTATCTCTTTGGTCCAATGAAAATGGAACTGAGGGGCAAAGACTATGGTAGTGATGAAAAAGTGAAAACTGCTGTAAGGAATTTACATCAGCAGCCAGCTGAGTTTTATGAAGCTGGAATATATGTCCCTGTTCATATGTTGAGTCACAGGGATATGATCCTGTGATGTATAGCTAGATATTGATGTATGATTATGTTTCTTATTTCTCAATAGATTCTAGAATAATTTGAAACATAACTCTTAACTCCTACCCAATAACCATTAGGATAATACAATAGACCATGCAACATAAAACTCTACTGGCTGTATATTTATAAATCTTCACACCTACATATATTATGCACATACTTAAACATCTGTACAGATTTGCTTTCCTTAAATTTTCTAGACATTTTATATTGTATTCCAACTCGACAATGTTGTTTTATTTTTCATTTGAAGCACCTTCTCTTTCCTCTAAAAGGGGATCAGCAGTAAACGCCTTCATTCAACTGTTACAGCAAAGCCAGCAACAATTAGCAGTAGCCTGTGCAACAAGGTTAAGAATGTACTGTTCAGGGAAGCATCCACGTGGGAGTCTACACCATTAAGAAAAAACAGAAAAGCTGACTGGGTGGAACTTTCTTGGAATGCATTTGGAATGCAGAGGAAGTGACGGTGATTCAACTCTGTGGAAGTAGCATGGTGTGCCCTAGCAGTAAAGGCCTGAACTGGTGGAATAAAATGAATGGAGTGCTCATCTGAACATTACCCATAAGAGTGGTGACAGACTTGTAGTGTTGCATCTGTTGGAAAAAGTCTGCAGAGAGGAGAAAGTCTTCCCATACACACATACATATTTATAAATCTTTACATCTACATATATTATGCACACACTCAAACGTTTGTACAGACACGGACATTGGCTTTCCTTAAATTTGCTAGACATTTTATAAACTCTCTTAAACATTCTAAGAAAACATTTTCACTTTCACTTGTCACCATTGTTGTTATTAAATTGTATTCAAACTCAACAATGTTGTTTTATTTTACATTTGGAGTAAGGAAGGATTGTTTGCTACCAGTCAAAATATCCCCTTCTCTTATCCTCTAAAGGGGATTTGATTGTCACAGCAAAGCCAGCAACAATCAGCAGTAGCCCGTGCAACAAGCATAAGGTTGTACTGTTCAGGGAAGCATCCACGTGGGAGTCTACTCTATTAAGAAAAAAAAGGCCTTGCATTTGGAATACAGAGGAAATGACAGTGATTCAATTCCGTGGAAGTAGCATGTCATGTCCTAGTGGTAAATGTCTGAACTGGTAGAATAAAATGAATGGATTGCTCATCTGAACATTACCCATGAGAAAAAGGCTGCAGAGAGGAGAAAGTCTTCCCATACAAGACCACATAAATGATTATGCATTGATATTTTGTGCAATTATGTGATTTGGCTGAATTGAAACTTGGATTTAGCCAAAAAGAGGTATAAACATTTCAGGTCAGGAATTCCTTGAATTACAGTTTTAAAAAATATGTGTAGTATTAAATCTTTTTGCAGATATATATTTCTCAAAGACTCAGAGATATCTTTATCCCTGATGAGGGTGTATTTTGGGTGATTTGAGGCTTGGATAATAAAGTTTAAACATCAAGTCATGTCGATATTTCAAGTAAGAAACAATTTCAGTTTTGGGTTCTGTGTACAGAAGTGAGGTTGTTGCAGAGACAGAAACCTCAGTATATACTTTGGCTTGCTTACCTTTTCTTCGTATTCTTTCTTTAGAAACTTGAGAGAGATCGGCTTCACATGATCCGCACGAAGCTGATCCACACTGCGAGCATCAATAGCCCGACTCAAGTATTCATTTACTTCATTTTCCGGATCTTTCACCAAAATCTGGTCACCATAGCCAAGCCTGAAAATAAAAAAGGAAAAAGAAGCAGAAATCGTTTTTAAGTTTTAGGGAAATTTGATTAAAATGATGGACTGTTTTAAGGATTAGAGAATTTAACCTAAAAATAAAGAGCTGTCCATTTTAAGTGTTGGGAAATTTTTAAATAAAACAGGGACCATTTTAAGGATGGAAGAATTTCAATTGAAAGTAATATAAGCAGGGTAGTCCATTTTAAATATTGGGAAATTTCCAAATAAAACAGGGACTATTTTAAGAATGAAAGAATTTCAATTGAAAGTAATATAAGCAGGGTTGTCCATTTTAAGTTTTGGGAAATTTGTAAATAAAACAGGGACCATTTTAAGGATGGAAGAATTTCAATTGAAAGTAATATAAGCAGGGTGGTCTATTTTAAATATTAGGAAATTTCCAAATAAAACGGGGGACCATTTTAAGGATGGAAGAATTTCAATTGAAAGTAATATAACCAGGGTAGTCCATTTTAAATATTGGGAAATTTCCAAATAAAACAGGGACCATTTTAATGATTAGAAAATTTCAAGTGAAAATAATATAAGTAGGGTGGTCCATTTTAAATATTGGGAAATTTGTAAATAAAGCATGGACATAAATTCAAAGGTATATAGGAATAATAAACATGTTGCTTTGGAAACATGTACCCTAACATGGTCATGAAGATGAATTGAACCTCTTTGAATAATCAGTGCCAGTCAAAGTTTGTTTAACTAAATGCGCATTTCATCTATTTGCTGGTAGTAAATGTCGGTAGTGATGCTCTGGTTAGAATCTATAAGACTGTAATGAGTAAAGCAAATGGTGGACCACCAGACAGTTACTATAATCCTCTGTTGGTGTAATTACAATTTTTGAAAGTATTTGTGTGGTGTGGTCATTGAGCTCATTGTTTATGATTGTCATAAGGGACCCATTTCTCATTACAAGTCACGATTCAATCAAGAAATGGATCATTCAAATTTTGCAGATGCAACCTCAAACACACTTCAAAATGTCAAACTCTGTCATTCAGTTTATATGGAAGCCTTTTATAGAGCTTCATCAGCTTGCTATTTTTCTTCAGATGGTCTGATACTACTGAAATTATCTACGGCATTTCTCTTACCCTTTCACACAGGTTTTGTTTGACTAGTGTTTTAAGAGATTGTCAATTAAAGATGGACATCCTCTATCAACTTTATCTTTAAGATTCGTATCCCAATTGTGGAACTTCAAAAAACAGTGCCATACTCTCTAATCATAAGTTGATCCTTCACCTTATGCTCTGTTAATGTTGATAGCATTTTGAGAAGCACTGTGACTGAGAGGTTAAACTCATGCAAACAAAGAAAATGCATCTGTCTGTGCTTTATTTCATTTTCAAGTTGATTTTTACACATTGTTTTAAGTTAAATTATGAAAGCGACTGATATAAGACTAATAAAGAGGACGCTTTAATCATGACGAATGAGTAATATATTTTTGTGAAACTCTTATAATAATATAGGGTGTTTCATTAAGATGGATCAAAGTCAGCAGTAAATAAATCAGTGTTATTGGTGAATATTTATTTATTTATCTATTGGATCATCTTATTTAAGTCATGGCAATTATGTGGGAAAAATATCACCCAAATGTCCGCCAAGGCTTTAGCGGCACACCTCCACTTGATGGTCAAAATGTTTGATGACGTCTCTGCATAGTTGCTCCTCAATCTCACCAATATGCTTTATTATCTCATCCTTCAGTTGTTGTTGTTGGGTTGTTAGCATGGAACTTACTTTTGAGATGGCTCCAAAGAAAGAAATTTGAAGATGTTAAGTCATACAATCATGGTGGCCAATTGACTTTGATGTTTTGAGAGATGATGCAACCTGGGAACTTCTCAATGCATTTCTGTTTGAACATCCATTTTCATAATAGGCTTTGATAACTTTAACAAATTAATTGTTAATCTTTCCATGGTTGAAATTGCTAAAGACTTAAGTTGTTAAATGTGAAAAAAAAATCATTAGATGCTTAAACTTAATTCATATTTAAAATCAGTTCAAATTATGGGAACACCCTTTATATTAAAACACAAAAGCTTTATTCTAAAATCAGACATTTTCTGAACAACTGAATTCAACCTAAAACAGGATGTTACTTCTTTTTCTTCTTCTATATGCTTTGTCCCATAAACAATTCGGTGATCATGACTCTCCACAATTTCCCGTTCCTTGCAGCTCTTAATAAAGTTTGTCTTTTTGTTATCTCTCCTAATCCCTGTTTTGACAACCATTTACACAAGCTTTCGTTCTAGGTTATGTACTGTTTTCCTCTTTCCTTCTTGTTTTCACTATGTCCTGTGAGTGTCAAATTTCCCAAGCACTCTTTCCTCATTATGTGTGCTAGAAATTTTAACTCTTTCTACTGTTAAGTATATGTGTACTTTTTGTTTGCATTTTCTATAAAACTCTGCCATTGTTCACATGTTCAGTCTATGGTATTCTCAGCATCTTTCTGTAGAACCACATTTCTGTTGCTTTAAGTCTCTTCTTCATCTGCGAGGAATTTGTCCAGTATTCACTGCCATATAGGAGGACTTCTATTGCATAACAGTTCAGTACTCTTTTCTTTGTTTCTAATGAAATTTTCCTGTTTCTTAATAATTTGCTTAGCTTCTGTAAGGAATCTTTTGCTATACCAATGTACTTTTGGATTTCCATGTTACACTTCCAGATATTTAAATTGTTGTACTTGCTTGATTTTAGTATCTCTACTTTGTAATTTGCATTTTGGTTTATCCCTTTTGCTAACAGCCATGAATTCTATCATTTTACAATTGATGTTTAGTCCTTTCTTCTTGCTTTCTTTCACTACCTTCTGTAAGAGTTCTTGTTGTTTCTTTACTTTGTCTGTTGTCAGCACTGTGTCATCTGGCTGTCAATAATGAATCCTGATAGGACTTCTAATTCTCTCAGAATTGTTTTGCTGTATAGGTTGGATAAGTCTTGTGAGATGACACATCCTTGTTGAGGCATTAATTAAATTCTACTTACTAGTTAATGATTATTTTTTATGAAAGAAAAAATACTCACTTCTGGTGGATGTTGTTCATGTCCTTAAAACCCAAACGCTTTGATTCTTTGGTCGATTGCACTGAATTTCCAGGACTGTTATTTTTCCTGTGTGTCTAAAAGACAAAAAAAAAAAAAAATGATGATCATCATGAAATCCCCCAAGTGAAGTGAAATTAGAAGTATGAAACTAGAAATGTTTAAAGGAAATCTGGTAAATTTGCTTTTTAAGCGCTGCGCTAAATATCTATTAAAATTTTCCCAAATTGTCATATTTCCGTGTACATGTACATGCTGAACTCAAAATAACAATTTCTTCATCTGGGTAAAATTCCTCTCCTGATGATCCTAGATTTCATTAATTCCTCCATTTTGTATTGTCATCTCATAATGGTTTCATCAATATGTTTTAATGACTTAAATATCTAATAATCTTCTTCCGCAGTTAAAATTTCTCCCCATAATTATTTCAGCTTTTGTTAATTCAGCCCCCCCCATTTCAAATTATCATTTGATGATATTTTCACCATTAAATTCATGACTTATACATATAATAATTCTCTCTCCTATTTAACATATCTCCCCTTGTTATTACAGATATCCTCAGTTCCTCCCCAATTTTGAATCGTCATCTCTCCAAATTCTTGCCCTGGCTAAAATTCCTCCCTTTTGGTTTGAAACTCTGTCCATTTACAAATCACTGTCCTAGAGTTAACCTGAATATTTTTTTTTTTTTTTAATAGAGATAAAAAAAAAAAAAATCTTACCTTTTCTCGATAAGAGTCAGCTTTAATAAAGTAAGTGGTAATATTGTTCTCCCTTAGGTAAACATTTCTCTTGCCTCCTTCTCCTGGGATTACTTCATAGTCATTTCCAAGGTATTTCAGTGTCTCTTCTGTCACATGGACCCACCTTTTTGTTGAAAGAAGAACAATTAATCATTTACATAATCATTACCTGATTTCTGTATATTCGAATGTCACCATAATACAACAACAACATATCACAACATAGCACAATACTGTTCAAAAGCTCTAACATGATGAATAAATCTATTTTGCCAAGATTAACCATCCATTAGTACAGTAGGACATTGCCACAGCATTAGTTCTGTGTTGTTTTCAAACACACCAACGTCCTGGGTATGACGGTAAACTACATCCGCGTCCCCGCCCTGTCGGCTGGAGCTGTAGAATACGCCGACTGCACCTCTGTAGAGGGGTAAGACCCCCCCCCCCAATGAGGCCACCTGTTGGCCGTGGGTGGCGACCCGTGAGGCGCTAGGACGGAATCCTGGTGGTTGAGCAGCCATTGATCCGGCAACAGAGTGGTCAATGGCTTGCAACACACCACTTTGGCCCTTACTTGGTCTGACGGGCGGTCGGATTGGGCCTGATCCGATCAATCGGCTGGTCCCGTCATGCCCTAGCACATATATATTTATTTTTCTCCTGACTGTACTATTGAATCTGCTTTAGTGGAACATTTCCCAACCCTTTATCATATATGTGCTAGAAGGCGGGGGCTGAGGGTCAATTGTGTTGAGAGCAACAGACTTTTTGACCGCTGTTGAATTTTTCGGCACTAAACCAGAGTTTGGCAGAGGCTCAGAACTTCGCTCCCAATATGAGTATACTGGTCGTGTATCCCCATCTCAGCCAAGGCGAATGGGTTACCTCCCCTTGGTTCATTCCCTTCTCAAGTTGGACTCCGTGGTGGGTGGTGGAGCACAGGGCCAATGAATATAAAAACCCAGACATGGCATCTTTTAAAAAAACAAAATGGAACCTATCCGAATCAGACTTTGAGTGTGAAGCAGCAGACTTCCCCAGATTTATTGTTATTGAATCCCTGGAGGAGGTCTGTCTTGCAAAATTATCCCCATTTTTGATTGAGAAAATTATTTCGGCACGGGCGACCCCGAAAAATGTCAAAAAATTAAGAAATGGGAACTTGCTTGTTGAGGTGGATGGCCAAAGACAAGCTGAAAACATCTTAAAAATGAAAACTTTTTATAGTACCAAGTGCAAAAGCTACCCACATGAAAGTCTCAATGTTTCCAAAGGCGTCATTAGAAGTCGAGAGCTGGCTTTAGCCACAGAAGATGAAATGACAGCTGCCCTGGGAAAACAGGGAGTAACTAATATAAGAAGGGTTAGTATAAGAAAGAATGGTGAAAAAATCAAGACAAACACTTACATCTTGACATTTAATCAACCACAAATACCTAAAGTGGTCAAAATAGGCTATTGTCTGGAGAGAGTTGAGCAGTACGTCCCAGCTCCCTTGAGGTGTTTCAAATAGAAATTTGGACACCACAGGGATGCTTGTAGGGGATGACAGACATGTGCCAAATGCGGGGAAAAAGAGCCAAACCATAAAGAAGATGAATGTTTGAAACCTCTTAGATGTTCAAATTGCCAACAAGACCATCCGGCATACGCAAGATCTTGTGACATTTACAGAAAAGAAAGAGAAATCCTGGAGGTTAAACATAAGAAAAATGTGTCCTTTCTGGAATCCAGGAAAATTGTAGGGTGAGACCAGCTATGCCTCTGTTACACAGAGGGCTGATACTAATAAAGACGATAGTAAATATAGAACCCTGATAAATAAACTTATAAATTTGGATCCAAGTGAGTGGACAAAATTCCAGGAAGATCTTAAAAAGGAACACACCAATAGTATTCAAACATCTCGATTGGAAGTTTCAGCTAAGATTAACACATCTGATGATAAAATTAGAGATGATAAAAAAATAACCAAAAAGACATCCCAGACACAAACCACTCCTCCCAAAAAAACAAAACCTGCAACGATCACCAATCCGTCCTCCAACTTTAAAAACTGATAACTTGGGGAAAAATAACATATCAAACCCTGAACCTAACAATGATAAAGTAGAACGTTCCCCACAATCAAAGAGAGATCATACCCCGACTTCTTCTTCACGGGAACGTTTAAAGTTATTGAATCCACTAAGCCAATCTTCAGACCCATCAACATCGAAGATTGAGACCAAAAATAGGTTTAGCATGATAGAAAAGATGGATATAGAAGAGCCAAACAGTAAAAACAAGTCGAAAAAAAAAAAAAAGCAATAATTCCAACTTGACATGAGGGACCTGCAAAATAATTCAATATTACAGTGGAATTGCAGAGGAATTAGAGCTAATCATGAAGAACTTCTCATACTCCTCAAGAAATATAATCCCAAAGTGATATGCCTTCAAGAAACATTCCTCAAGGACAATAACTATTTAAAAATAAAAAATTACAATTCATATAATCATTTACACAAAGACGGACACAGAGCTTCTGGAGGTGTGTCGATCCTAGTTAGGAAAGACATACCCCAACATCAAATAATCATTGACAGTGATCTTCAAGTCACTGCTGTCAAAACAACATTGCACAAAACAGTCAGTATCTGCTCCATCTACATTCCACCTCATGATCCAATTAATGAAATAAAACTCAATAAGCTAATTGACCAAATCCCTAAACCCCACTTATTATTAGGTGACCTTAACAGTCATAACACCATATGGGGGTGTCTTAAAACTAATCAAAAGGGTAAAAAACTGGAAAATATAATCAATAACAACAATCTCTGCATCTTAAACGACAAATCTCCAACCCATCTCAATCCATCTACCGGCTCCTATTCAGCTATTGACATCACTATCTGATCCTTCCAGCTACATGGATTATACGTGGAAGGTTCATGATGATTCTTGTGGCAGTGACCATTTCCCAATCATAATAAATATTACAAAACCTTCCACTGATAATAACAGACCTCCCAGTTGGAAAATAAATAAAGCTGACTGGCAACAATTCAATACTTTATGCAATACAAGACTGGTTCAAGATTCAATATGTTCAGACCCAATTAAACACTTTTCAGAAACATTAATCACAATAGCAAAGGAAACCATTCCAAAAACTTCTCCATCAAACAGGCGCAACACTCCTTGGTATAATGACAAATGTAAAATAGCAATCCGACTGCGTAATGCTGCTCTTCGTAAATTCAACAAAGAACCTTCCACCATTAACCTCAACTCCTTTAAATTGCTCCGAGCAAAGGCCCGGAAAACAATTAAGTTGGCCAAAAAGAATAGTTGGCAAAATTACGTAAGCAAAATAAACTCCTCCACTAAAACCGTTACAGTGTGGAAAATGATCCGCAAAATTGCGGGCAAAAACAATTCTACCGCCATTAAACACCTCATTAAAAATAATGATGAGGTAACAAACATTAAAGACATCGCAAATACACTGGCTGAGACTTTCTCACTAAATTCCTCCTCTGACAATACTAATACAGAATTTCTAAACTATAAAAATAAAATCGAAAAACAGAAGCTCAATTTTAATTCAGACAATACAGAAAATTACAATGGATTCTTCACATTACAAGAATTAAAAGAAGCCATACAAGCTTCTCACAACACTGCAGTCGGATCAGACGAAATTCATTATGAATTTCTCAAGCAACTACCACCAAAATCATTAGAATACCTACTATATATATTCAATTTAATTTGGAAAAATAGCACTATCCCAGAATCAGGGAAACTAGCTACCATCATACCCATTCCTAAACCAGGGAAAAACAATCTCTATCCTACAAATTATCGTCCAATAGCACTAACCAGCTGTCTGTGCAAAACTATGGAACGTATGATTGATAGAAGGCTAATTTGGTATGTAGAATCCAACAAGCTGTTTACCAACTCCCAATGTGGCTTCAGAAATCAAAGACCTACGATGGATCATGTAGTCAGGTTGGAGACCTCTATAAGGGAGGCATACATCCAAAAGCAACACCTTGTAGCCATTTTTTTCGACTTGGAAAAGGCTTATGAGACCACTTGGAGGTATGGCATTATGCACGACATGGGATTGAAGGGCAGACTACCAAACTTCATCAAATCATTTCTTTCAGACAGGAAGTTCCGAGTCCGAATTGGTTCAACCCTGTCGGACATTCAAAACCAAGAAGAGGGTGTTCCTCAGGGGAGTATACTGTCAGTAACCCTCTTCAACATCAAAATTAATAGCATTACCAACTATCTTAATCCTGGAGTTGATAACTATTTGTATGTTGATGACTTCTGTATAACCTCCACATCCAAATACATACGTACTGCAGAACGTCAGCTGCAACAAGGCATCAACAAAATAAATAGATGGGCTATCACAAACGGCTTCAAGATTTCAAAATCAAAAACCCAATGCATGCATTTTTGTCAACTAAGGAAAATGCATAATAACCCAACACTAAAATTAGACAAAACAGAAATTCCGGTAGTCGAACAATATAAATTTCTGGGAGTTGTATTCGACAAAAAACTGAACTTCATCCCCCACATACAATATCTAAAAGAAAAATGCAGTAAAGCCCTGAAACTACTTTGAGTTGTAGCCCACAAAGACTGGGGTGCAGATCAACAAACGCTCATGAAATTGTATCAAACATTAATCCGATCAAAACTGGATTATGGCTGCTACATATATGGAGCAGCCAGAAAATCTTATCTAAAAACTCTCAATACAATCCATCATGAAGGATTGAGACTCGTCTTGGGGGCATTTAGAACATCCCCTGTGGAGAGCCTTTATTTTGAAGCGTACAAGCCACCACTAAAACTTAGATTCACAAAATTAGGTCTGCAATACTACACTAAAATCAAATCTCAACCCACCAATCCAGCCTATAATTGCATTTTTAATTCCAAATACCAAGCCATATTTGATCAAAAAGAAAAGGCCATAAAACCTTTTGGTCTCCGAATGAGACATACAGTGGAAGACAACAACATCTCGATTACAAACATCCACAAAACCGTTAAACTAAGCTCACCTCCCTGGCAAATGAAAGAACCTGTGGTCAACCTTGATCTCAACAAACTCCCTAAAAATAAAACACACCCATTAACCTATCAAGAAAAACTCTACAATATTCATGAAAAGTACCCAAATTACTCGCACATTTACACTGATGGTTCCAAAAACAGCAATAGAACTGGATGTGGAGTAGTTCTTGGTAAGAAAACAGTGGAAAAATGTCTCCCAAATGAAGCTTCCATATTCACCACAGAAATCTGTGCAATAAATTTGGCTCTTCAGATTGTTGATGCCAGCAACATAAAAAAATTCATTATTCATTCCGACTCAATCTCTGTCCTACAATCCATAAAAAATACACCACAGAATAACCCTCTTATTGTTAAACTGTTGAACAAACTGAACACCTTGGCACATAGCAAAAAGGTGATATTTTGCTGGATCCCAAGCCATGTTGGAATCCAGGGAAATGAGAAAGCTGATTCCTTAGCCAAAGCTGCTCTTAACATGACACCCGACCAAAACATCAAAATCCCATACACTGACCTAAAACATAAAATCAAGACAACAATAACACTAAAATGGCAAAAACTATGGGACAGAAATACCAATAATAAACTGTACCAAATAGCACCAATTCTAAAGGAAAGGCAACTGAATCTTAAAACAAGAAAAGAACAAACCACCATTGCCCAACTACGCATTGGACACACAAGACTGACTCACTCTTTCACACTAAAACAAGAACCTACTCCTAAATGTTCCTGTGGAAAACAATACACTGTAAAACATATACTAATAGAATGTACAAATCTCGTACACATCTGTAGAAAATTCTAGAACACGAAGAAATTATTTGCAAAAACTGAACCAAAAAATATATTGGATTTTTTAAAAAGAATTGGTCTCTTATCAAAGATGTAGACTGATGTATAAAGATCATATCCTACCTTTTACCATTTTGCAAATAAATTGTCCTTATCAAATGGAAATTCTTGACTTAAACAAAACTACCTAGGATTATTTAGCAGTGTGCAAGCAAATAAGCTCTAGCTTGCTAAAAATGTTCCATACAAAATAGGCATTTAAAATTGATATATTTGGCATATATATATAAACTGAATTTGGCATTAAATAACCCACAGTGGTTGATATGCCATAAAACCCAACCAACCAAACACACCATTTAAAATCTGTCTATATTTCTGAGATGAGGTATTATTTACATTATTCGGACTACTGTCCTCATCTTTGTTGCCATATTTATTACGTTTCGGCCTTTCAGTATCTGTCTATATTTCTGAGATGAGGTATTATGTACATTATTTACATTATTCCGACTATTGTCCTCATCTTTGTTGCCAGATTTATTACAACATTTTGGCCTTTTTGTATCTGTCTATATTTCTGAGATGAGGTATTATGTACATTATTTACATTATTCGGACTATAGTCCTCATCTTTGTCACCATATTTATTACAATGTTTTGGCCTTTCAGTATCTGTTTATATTTCTGTGATGAGGTATTATGTTCACTATTTACATTATTCAGACTATTGTCCTCATCTTTGTCACCATATTTATTACAGAGATATGCAACAATAACCACAAAAATTGCAATATGAGCTCTGGTAAAAACATGAATTGATAACAACAAAAATTGCAATATGAGCACTGGTAAAAAATGATTGCTGAAGACATTAGGTTTATAATAATATAATAATACCCAGAAATTAATACACAGATGTCCTCAAGGACACATGGCACAGTGGATAAAGGTGTTAGTTAGATCCAGTGACAGGACCCAAAGAGTGTGAGTTCAATACCTGGTTTAGGTGGTGGAGAACTTGAAGATGGGAATTAACAGGAGATAACTGATAACTGACATCCATTAGACATGGAACTAGAACAGTCTACCCCAGTGAGCGAAATAAAGGGTTCAGTTCGACATACCAACTACCTGATGAAGGCCGGAGCATACAATGGTGACAAAGATGAAGACAATAGTTTGAATAATGTAAATAGTGTACCATTTAAAATATTATCAATATATCATTTTGTTCTTAATTTTCTTGTTATATATCATCTTCAGCGTTCTTTCTGGTTTTTATAGGATAAATAAAAATGAACAGAAACAAATTTGTTATATAGGAATAAAGTGTCGCTGTTTGAACATAGATCGCCAGTGAGCAAACACAGTTGATCCCGTTATAGAATTAAGTAGACCACATGATCATAGAGGAAAATGCATAAATAAATAGAAAGTAGCATGATGTCTAGTTGATCACTATCTCTACTCTATCCTCTATTGCTATATGGATCACTATTCTCTTCTCTATACTATTCATATACAGATTATTATTCGGTGGCTACCTTTCAAGCGAGTATTATTGAGCAAGTACTATTAGTGCAAGTGTTATCTGAAGGCATCTGACATCAGTATTGTTCAATGGCATTACTATAGTTATATCTGCAATTACACAGTCTCTACTACAACCAGTATTACGGAAATGATATTTGTTGACATCTTAAAAAATTAAAAGGCCAATATTAAAAAAAATGTATTCATTGGTTAAAATATGTAATCATAAAGGCAAAATAAGAAAGCTAATGATGGAAAATTAAGTTATTTACTGAACTAATGACTTAAAACTATATTCTTTTTTATTATTGTATAATTAAACCCATTTAAAATGGCCAATAACTTAAAATGATTACTTGGTTACTTATTTTAGTGCATTATTTTACTTACAATTATAACCATGTGACACAAACAATAATCAGTGCATTATTTAAACAAATTAGCCATAAATAATCAATAGTGCCTTTTTATCTCCATCTATCATTTATATTAATGCTGACTTAGATGGTTTTTCATATTTATATAAGTAGCCGAGTAATCATTCTAAGTAAGTCGTGAAGGTTAGAACTGGTACTGTGGGAGTTTTCAAACACCCCATTTAAAATATTATAGATATATAATCTAGCTTTAATTTTTCTTGTTATATATTTGTCTTCAGTGTTCTTTCTTGTATTTATGTTTTAAAAAACGAAGTTTTATTTTGAAACGTCAAAGTAAAAATGTTTCTCGTTTCTGGACATAAGGATAAAATAAGGAAACAATATTGATGGGAAATTAGAAGTTATTTACTGAACTAATGACTTAAAATTTTATTCTTTTTTTTTATCATTGTTATTATAAATCTATTTAAAAAGGCATCAATAATTAGAGAACTTAAAACGATTACTTCGTTACTTATTTTAATGCATCATTTTTACTTACAATTATTGTCACGTGACAAAAACAATAGTCTGTATTATTTAAACAAATTAGCTGTAAATAATCAACAGTGCCTTTTTATAGTAATCTCACGCTTATATCCTGCTTTCCAGCTTGTTGGAAGTCCTATGTAGTTCCTGTTTTTAAGAATTCTGGAGAACCTTCTGATCCCTATTAGACTCCTACCACTTTTCGGTAAAGTATTCAAGGCTTTAATCAATGCTAAAGTGGTTAAGCATCTTATCTCTCATGACCTACTCTCTGACAAACAATATGACTTCAATTTCTCACCATGTCTACTGCTGATGTGCTAACAACCATCACTGAATATTTATATAATGGACTCTCCTGTCGGGTTCGACGTATGAGGATCTGACAGCTTAATTGATTCAGTTATGATATTTTATGCGATAATCTTAAGTGGCATTTAAGACCCGCTAGTAATTTACAAAGGAGGCCACATATGGAGCAAGTGTGATGATTGTGAGATGAGATCACTGTTAGATTGGCTAAACTTTTAGATCTTGCTTTCGCTTCTTGAAGATGATTCAGACAAGCAGAGTGAAAATTACTGAGTCCACTAAAACATGTTGATCTCCATTATACCCGCTCACTTGTCTTTGTATCTGTTATAGTGAAACACACCTATTCTATTGTTAATAGACTCTCCCACCTATAATAAGTAAGAGTAGTAGTAGCAAGTCGGCAGTGAGTTAGTCAGTCGATGTTGTACGACTGTTAGTTGGATATTAAAGTATCAGCCACCCCAACTAGATTACTGCGTCATTACCTATTATATCAAGTTCCTAACGTTTTGTATGTCGAACCTATTTAGGACCAACTTAATACAAAATACTAGCCTCCACTGTGAGACCACTACATAACAACTTTGGCGACGAGGGATTTGAACTCATACGGAGGAAGAAAAACCTTTTGTACACTACATAACAGTATCTTAGCCATGGGCGTCCTACATTCCTGTAGCCCTGATCTAACTGGCTGTACATTAGGATCTTGGGTATCCTGCCATCAGACATTCTCAAGACATGACCAGTCCACCGTAACTGAGACTGAATGATAAAAGTCTCGATTCCTCCAATATTACACCTGTTAAACAGGTCTATGTTAGATGTCCTATCTTGAAGCTTAACTCCACAGATTGCACGCAGACAGCTTTTATGGAAAACATCTAGCTGGTGTATATGGCACCTGTATGGAGTCCATGACTCTGAGCCATACAAAAGGAAGGCAAGTACAACAGCTCTGTAAACCCGGATTTTCATATCCAGTCGAATTCCACAAGCGATGGCGAAGTTTGCCAAATGCACTGGTAGCCTTAGCAATCCGATGCATGATTTCATCATCTAAAGTTCCATATATATATATATATATATATATATATATATATATATATATATATATATGTGTGTGTGTCTGTGTGTGTGTCAAGCTCTTAATAATAATGGCAAAGCTCAATCAGTGGCTTTAGATATTTTGAAGACACTTGATGGTTTGGCACACTGGTCTTCTACGTAAGCTCCAGAGCTAATCCAATAGTTCCTACCAAATTGTGAAATGAAGATTGTTTTGAACGGGCTCGCTTCCAGATCTTTTCACAGGAATGCAGTTGTCCCCCCAAGGTTCTATTCTGGGCCCTATGCTGTTTCTGATCTTCATCAATGATCTGCCTGATGTCATCAGTTCCCAAAGTAGGTATTTATGCAGATGACACTGCCATTTACTCCTGTCTTAATAGCAAATCCATGAGAGCCTGACAAAGTTAACCTGGCTGCTGCTCTTAAAATGGACCTCCAATTTGTGGTTAACTGGGGCTGAAAATGGTTTGTAAATTTTAATTCCTCCAAGACAAAACTGCTCTCATTTACCCACCATAGAGAAATTTTCCTGCCTTCCATCAGCATGGATGATGCTAGACTCCTGGAGTGCAACACACTGTGCCTTTTTGGACTTATAAGTGGAGTGACTACATTGAATCAATAGTTGCATCTACTGCAAGGAAAGTTGGGTCACTGTGTCATGCCAGAATGTTTTTCTCATCAGATTCCATCTTGCACATTTACAAATCTACCAATCATCCATGCATTGACTGTTACTGCTTATATCTGGTCTGGTGCTCCTGCCATTCATCTTGAGGTTCTCAACAAAATTCAAAGTAATGTAATTGATCCTGACTTGTCATCTTGACTTCAGTCACTTTCTCACTAACATGATGTGGCTTCCCCCAGTCTTTTCTCCAAATATTTTCATGGCAACTGCTCTGACAACTGACAAGCTTTTTTTCTCCTGGTGCCCCGACTACATGAATGTAAGCATGCTACTAGATTGGCATCTAGGTTCCACCATTTTACTGTTGAAATAGCTAAATGTAACCGCCACTTCTAGTCCAACAGTTTCTTTTCTCGCACTACCCACCCGTGGAACACACTTTCATTTACTTGCTTCCCTGATAACTACAATCTCCAAGATTTTAAATGCAACATCAATCACCATCTTCTATCTACTTGAATCCCATTCATCTTTTAACCTTTACTCAATCCCCCCTATACCCAGTTTTTTCTCTCATCTTCACTCTCTGTAAACCCCTGAATACTAGTGGCATTCCTGCCTTGCTTGGAGGGGAAATGATTAAAAAAATATTATTACTAGGACTTTTTACATTTTCTTAAGTAGTGAAGTAATCATTCTAAATAACATGGTTAATTAAAATAAGTGATGTGTAATTTGTTACGTTTTCCATAACTGTTATTATTATCATTTAAAGATTTCCACATATGAATCTTTAAATATATTTTAAGAAAATAATACTGATTTTCAGAGAACTTAAAACAGTTACTGCATTACTTATTTTAGTGCATCATTTTACTTAAAATTATTGACATGTGATGCAAATAGTGCATTAATTAAATAAATTAGCTGTAAATAATCAATAGTGCCTTTTTACTTAGAATGATTACTTCGATAGTGCCTTTTTATAGCCATCTCTCACATATTATTACTAAGACTTTTTACATTTACTTAAGTAGCAAAGTAATCATTCTAAGTAACATTATTGACCAAAATAAGTACTAAATTATTACAATTTGAAAGGTGTGTTTCAAAATCTTTGCTGCAACTTCTGTCTTCACTTACAACATAATATATAGTGGCATCATTGAAAATAATGCATGTAATAATGCATATACTCCACCATAATATATGACAGCACCATTGCAAATAATGCAGGTAGTTTCACTAACAGTGAGACTGAGTCCTGATATATACAGGGCAGGTTTGACTGTGTTTTTTTTTTATTTAAAGCAATTCACCCCAAGCAAAGTGGGAGTGCCACTAGCACACAAGAGGTTTACAGAAGATTGAGAATAAGAGTAAAGATGTGTGTTTGAGGAAAGGATACAGAGAAGGACGGGGAACAAGTTCAGGGTACTAGATGTCAATTGACATTACACTCGAATATTTGAAGATTATAGACATCGGGAAAGCAAGTAAGGGAAGGGAGTTCCACAAACAGGAAGTGTGGGAGAAGAAGCTGTTTGAGTTGGTTACATTTATCAGTTTTGACAGTGAAAGGGTGGGACTGAGATGCCAGCCTGGTAGCACGTTTAAATTCATGCAGTCTGGAACCAACGGAAGTAGCTTATCGGAACAGTTGCCATGAAAATACTTGTAGAAGTGACAGAGGGAAGCCATGGCACATCTGTGGGAAAGTGATTATAGACTAGATGCCAGATCAGGACCTATTACATTGCATATTTGTTATGGGATCTTACCCATAATAATAATAATTGACTATTCCATACTTAATAAATACTTTGCCTCAGGAGTAGGCAAGGAGTCAGTAGTTCAAGTCGAGTCAAGAGTCGAGTTAGAGGCAGTCCAAAACAGAGTCATGTTCAGACAATTACTGCAAGACATTGGAATAGTGATACTGGTCGAGACTACATTGTTCTCTCTACTAAACCTGATTGTTCATACTAACACTTCTACTTCTCTGTATATATTCCTGTTTGTAATATATCTGTGTTATTCCATACCTGTGTTCGAGTTCTTCTTTATTGGTTCTACCTTGGACTATCCCTGAGGTCCAAGGAACCGGACCACAACAATATTCATCTCTGGATTTTATTGAGGACCTTGAGATGTACAGCGGGAGCACTAGACCATATATGACAGCAATATTCCATGCAAGGATAGATGGTTGATTTATAGATTTGAAAGATAGACAAGAAAAACTTTCTGGCACGACACAGAGGACCAAATTTCCTTGCAGTAGATGAAGCTATTGATTCAATGTATTTATTCCACTTCATGTCAGTGGACAGCATGAGACCAAGCAGGTGTAACAAGGTGCTCTCAATGAGTTGGGAATCAGCCATTCTGATGGGAGGCAGGGAGGGTTCTCTGTGGTGGGTCAAGGAGAGCAGTTTCATTTTGGAGGTATTAAAGATTACAAGCCATTTCCTGCCCCAGTCAACCACAGATTGGGGGTCCTTTTTGAGATCGGCAGCCAGGTTAGTTTTGTCAACAATACCAGATTTAGGAATAAATAGTAGTGTTGTCCGTGTAGATGCCAACTTGGGAACTGATGACATCAGGAAGGTCATTGATGAAGATCAGAAACAGTGTAGGGTCTAAGGTAGAGCCTTGGGGAGCACCAGCATTTGTGATAAAGGAGCCAGAGAAGAACCAGTTTAGGTTGACCATCATTTCAAGTTTAACAGGAATGAGTCAAATTATCGTCCTGTAATACCATATCCCTGAAGCTTATGAAGAAGGCCAGCAGGCCAAACTCTCCAGGAATGGTTTATATGCAGAGGGCTGGTTTATATGCTGATATTTACTGGGCAGGTTTGTGTTATGTAGTGGTTTCACAGTGGAGGCTCGTATTTGTACTGTCGGTCCTAAAATAGGTTCGACATACAAAACGTTAGGAACTTGATATAATTAGGTAATGACGCAGTAATCTAGTTGTGGTGGCTGATACTTTAATATCCGACTAATGGTCGTTCGACATCTACTGACTGACCAACTCACCGAGTGACTCACTTGTTACTCTTACTTATTATAGGTGGGAGAGTCTATTAACTATAGAATAGGTGTGTTCCACTAAAACATATCCTCCTAAAACTTTACTCCATGGGAGTAAACGGTTTTCTTTATTTATTTTTCATTCTATACAGGAAATATGAAGAAAAAACAACCAAAAAACTTTTGTTTTTTTTAGCAACATCATAGTGTATCTCCTACGTTTTTTGATTCACTTAAATGATCAGTTGCCTTTCTTTTTTCTTCTGGATCGGTGTACCTCAGGTAAAATTGTTGCAGGCATTGTTAGATCAAACGTATTGAAAATCACCTCCATTGGCGTTTTTCCATGGGACCGCTGTCACCCACGTGAATTTTTCGCCTTTCACCAAGTACATCATATTGCCAATCCACTTTTCTATTTTTTGGTACCTCCATAGTGTTACCAGAAACAACCTTCCACTGAGCTTAAGGATGGAGTCACAGTTTCTGTAGGTTCTTGTGGTTCTATTTGTTCAGCCTCTAGCTTTCCTTTGTTGATCTTGTGCTTCTTAATGTTTAAATCATTTAGTAATACTGCATGTCCTTGGCTGCGGGTAACTCGCTTCCCAGCTTCATCTTTACTTTCTGGAGTGTGTTTTTCACGTATATCATCAGTGATACCCATTCAACTTTTTTAAATTCACAGGTTTTCTCTAATCTGTCCAATTCTTTAACTATCTGTTCAATTGAAGCAAACAACACATTCCTTTTCTTTTTGAATGCCGCCTGAGCATTTTCTTTTAGCTGGAATTTTGCCTCCATCTTGGTACACATTCCCAAACCTGGAGAAAAAACCGTAGGAAATGTTCCCTTAAGTTTCTTTACTAATTTTTGGGTTTTGTAGTTCATAAAATCTACCTTGTAACAGAAAGAATTTATCGGTAGATCCCATAATTGGAATTCTGTTATCCAATCCATACCAAGTAAGTTCGTGGTATTTTCCATGACAAATAGTTTAGCTTTTCACGTATATTTATTTAACGTGATGCTTGTAACAAATTCTCCAATAAATTGTATTTTTTCTCCTGTCAGTGACCTCACGATTTTATTTGTTTTCATTAAAGTTTCCCCAACTTCTTCCACATATGCAAATTTATGATAGATAGGTCAGAACCAGTGTTGAGTTGCATTTTTATTTTTTTATTACTTATTTCAACGGTAACAAATTTTCTGGTTATTCCATCGTTCACCTCATCGGACTTTAATTTTCTTATTTTATTGTCTTTATTTTTTGACCTGCAGTGCAAGCTTTTATGACCCACTCTTTTACAGTTGAAACATTTTTTATTCCTAAAATTGCAATATCTGTACCAGTGTAGTTCACCGCAAACAAATCATGTCTTCGGGAGTTTTTGTTTATTTTTCTCTGGTATTTCACTTTTTGTTTGATAATCCGCAATTTTAGAATTCTTTTTGGTAGACTGACTTTCTTTTTTGTAGCGTATTTTCCTTACATGCGAAAAGCCAGACCGTTCTATCTTTTTCGAATCTTTCTTTACGCTAACATATCTTGTGCAGTCTTCTGCCAACCTCTGTATCGAAATCCTTGGTTCGTTTTCTAATTTTGACAGTACTAATTTCCTCAACTCTGCGTCTCTTTCTGATACCAGCCCTTGAACAAACACTAAGCACTTAAAATTGACAGAGCTTAACTCTGCTAGCTTGAATTCTTCACAATGCTTATTCACATTGGCTGCGTACGTTATATAGTCTTGTTCGTCATCTTTCATCAGATTAAAACATGTCCACCTCTTGTGAATCAAAGATGTCTTTTTACTAAATAATTCACTTAATACATTTACTGCCTCAGTAAAAGTCAACTCGCTAGATTTTTTCGGTAAAATGTAGTTTACCAGATTGTTATGCTCAGCAGATCCTAACTTGCTTAAAAGAAATCTAACCTTCTTTCCTTCAGACCACGACTGGCAGTCCTCGTTATACACGTCCGTATACTTTTTATAATACTCCTCAAAAGTTATCTCTTCATCCAGACTGTATGCAAATATTTCAATTGAATTCCATATTGTATTCTCTGGGAAAGAATCATTTTGTAGATTTTTCTCTTTCCTCTTCTCAGTTATTTCCAGAATTTTGTTTTGAAACTCCTTATGCATCTGTTCCATTTCTTGTTGAAACTGCATCTGTCTATTAAAAGTTTCCTCCTGTAGTTGCATCTGGAATGTTTTCTGTTGCTCTAATTTTGTCATCTGTTGTTCCGTCTGGAACTTAAAAAAATCCTGGAATATATTTTTGCATTCCTCCATCTTCGCAAAAAGTTTACACAATGCTTAAATATTGTAGAGGTTGGTCCTATGAATTTGCAATTCGTGACCTAACAAACTGTCTTATCGAGAAAAATAATTCTTTTCTTAGTTGAGAATACGACTGATTTTTTCGTCACTAAGCTGATGTCTTGTCTTTCGAAAAACTTTGCCAAGTTTTTTTATTTTTTAAATGTGAATCCGAGATGTTGTCACCAAAAATTGTGATATGCAAGTTTTTTTTTCTTTTTCCTCTGTATGAGTACGAATTTCGTCACCAAATAATGTGGCGAGCGAATTTTTTTTTCTTCCACTGTATGAATCCGAATACTTTCGCCGAATAATACTGTGGCGAACGCAATTTTTTTTTCCGTATGAGTTTGAATACTCGTACTTTCTTTTTTTGTTATGACGGGTGAAATTTTTTTCTTCTTCCACCATATGAATTTTCTTCCTTCGTATGAATCCGAATACCCCGTCGCCAAGTGTTGTATGGCGAACAAAAGTTTTTCTTCCTCAGTAAGAATTTGAATCCTCGGTCGCCAATTGTAGTTAAACGAAAAGTTTTTCTTCCTCCGTATGAGTTCGAATCCTCGTTGTCAAGTGTTGTAGAGTACAAAAGGTTTTTCTTCCTCCGTATGAGTTCGAATCCCTCGTCGCCAAGTTGTTAAGTAGTGGTTTCACAGTGGAGGCTTGTATTTGTACTAAGTCGGTCCTAAAATAGGTTCGACGTACAAAACGTTAGGAACTTGATATAATAGGTAATGACGCAGAGAAATCTAGTTGTGGTCGCTGATATTTTAATATCCGACTAACGGTCGTCCGACATCGACTGACTGACCAACTCACTGAGCGACGGTATTTAGTCACCCCCGCCCCAGGTGGGCATCATGTGGTACAAGGCCAGTTTAACGTGGGATCTCCGAGCCCATGGGCTCAGCCAAAAATATGCCCATTGAGCCCGTATAAACGGGTTCAGGGTTGGTTTACCTCCCCAAAAGAGACTCCACCCTTCGGCGTAGCGTATTTCGGGTTCCTCCCCGCCCGAAGGCGGAGAATTCAATCGGTCAGCCGGTTGTCCGACTTCAGACTGAACTCAGACTGACTCACTTGTTACTCTTACTACTCCTACTTATTATAGGTGGGAGAGTCTTTTAACTATAGAATAGGTCTGTTCCACTATAACAGTTTAACTATGTTGAATGCTAAATGGCCAAGTACTGACTTGGTGTTTTGTTTCTTTATGCTCCCATAGATCCCATTTTCAAGGCTTCTAAATTTTTACTAAGTTTTGTACTACAGTGAGCTGAATGGGCAAGAAATGGGAGTTGATTGAGTGTCAAAGACATTTCTAAAATTTTCCTCATATTGTGCGACAATAGTGCTGGAAATTTCTGCATCAATATAACAATTTAGTAAAGATAAGTGTCAGAATATAGGAAAGAATGTAAATAACCCAATATATAGAATGTGTAAGTCGCAGACATGTTTTAAGCTGACTAAGATTTCTGACTTATACAGAAAATGGATTAACACATTAATTTTGGTTACAGTTAATGACGAGGAAGGAATAAACCTTCACAACTATCAGGAAAAGTAAGCTGGATCTTGTGATAAATATTCTTGGTTGAAAGGATTTCTGGCTTTGGGAACAGTTCAGAAGCAAATATTCTGATTTGTCATAAGATAGTACAATCATTGCAAAATAACTGTGGATGTAAGAGCACTATACAAGAATAATAACTGCAAAAAACATTTAAAAAATCAAATGTGCATAATAATAAAGGATTATAATAATATCAGATGCATTTATTCTAATAAAATTTCATATTAAATCAAATGCATATATAATAATAAAGACTTGAAGACCATGGATATCAAAAAGCCCAGTGAAGAAAGAAATTTTTCACAAAAGTCCAAGAAACCTCTTGAAATATGGATTTCTGTTTGTGATTCCATTGTGTTGCATTGTCAGCAATGTCTGGATCAGAATGGACATCAGTTTTAATACATGTGATGACAAGCTCTTAAGAGCATGCATTTATAATAAATATGCTATATATTGTATGTACAGACAAACCTCTCTATCTACAGACCCCCACCCCAATCAACGGACCTCGGATACAACAGACAAAATCTGCAGGAAAAAACTTTCAAATCATCAGCGATGTATTACAAAATTTACCGGCTTAGCAGAACAAGTCGTCTTAGTTCTCAAAGTGACCACTTGGCGGCGGTGGCTGGCCTTTCAATTGTAAACAAAGATGGGTGTATAGTATATAATGTATGATACATTAGCGCGTGCATGAGAAAGTAGTTGTGGGAAATCTATTATTTTTGTTATTCTGATTAATATATCTATATTAAGTATATATTTATTTATGCAATATATACATGTTTATATTATTTACATTATGATCATAACTACTGGCAGTTAATATAGTGGTTTTATAACTCAAAAATAATCCCTTCCCATCTATGGACAATCAGCTTTATCAGACTATCCCTCTCCCTATTAGTCTGTTGATTTAAGGTTTGTATTCATTGTTTAAATTAGATTTGGTTCTAATTGTTTTAATTATTTCTTGAGAAAGCTACAAAATGTGCATATATATTTTTGAGACTCCCTGTATTGAAGATGCTGACTTTCCACACTACCTTAAGTAAAAGGTTAGGAAGGAAATTCCATCACAGCTAGAAATAGCAATAACAGACAGCAGACTTGACCTGTCTATTATCCTATAAAACTGTTTAAAAGAAAGATTTTATATATTTCAGCAGGAATAAACCTTCACAACTAAATCTTTGGTCAAATATTGCTTGTATGGAAGCGTCTAATCTCATTATTACCATTACAAGATATGAAATTCATATTTCATGACTTTATTATTATATAGATGAGAGGTTTGTCTGTACATCACATATTTTAAAAATTGATGTCCATTCTGATCCAGACATTGCTGACAATTCAACAATTCATATTTCAATAGCTTTCTTGAACTTTTGTGAAAAGTTTCTGTTGGACTTTCTTGCTTCATTGGGCTTTTTGATATGCATGGTCTTCCAGAATAGTTCTTGTGAACATCATTTACAGTACCATCAGCTTCAAACTTATCTCTGATTCATGAGATTGTAATCTACATCAGTGAATCTGAATGAAACTCTGTTTGATATCACCTTTGAACTTGAATTTAATTTTTGTACTTCCAGTAGCATTTTTCATTGCATGTTTTTAGATTGATGTCCATTATGATCCCGGCATTGCTAACAACACAACACAATGGAATCACAAGTAGAAATCAACCTTTCCCAAAGATATTTGGCTGCATTCATACTCTATGGAACCTTCATTTCAATGATTGTTGCGGACCTTATCATTGAGGTATCCCCACAAAGGATGAGATCTGATAAACGAGGAGGATATTCTACAGAACTTTGTCTTCCAATCTATCTGTTTGGCAAGATTTCATTCAGATATGACTGTACATCATGATGATAGTGTGGTAGTGCTCCATCTTGCTGAAAATAAAATTCCTCTTCTCCCAAAACTTTTCTAATTCTTTGCATGATAGATTGTTGCAGCATACATGTAAATGTGTGAATACATTTTTTGAGACAGCCTGGAATTCACTTGTCGCCCTGTTCACACTCCTCCTTAGTCTTTTGAGCAGGAGCAGAAGTTTACCCCTTGTTCCCTCTTTAGATTTGTGTTTCTGGTTCTTTTAAAAGTCTTCTCATTCTCTTTTTTTACTCAGAGTAGCCCGCTGTGTCTTAGTGGTATTATTGCTTTTGCTTGGGATTTTAAAAACAAGTATTTCATTTGACTGTATGAATAAACTAGTATACATATAATTTGTAAGTATTTGGATGGTGATTTTTAATCTGTACAAGTTTGGTTAAAACCCAGTAAAAGTTCTTTGCTCAGGATGTGTTGATTTTTTTCTATATTCTGAGCCATTTTACTGATTTAAGTTGAAAATCTGAATATAGATTTACAGATGTCTGAATACTTTGTAGTTAATAAGTATATTTCTTAAGTAAAACATGACAGCACAAACTGATGTGTGAAGATGTGTTCTTCTTTATGTAATGCGTCCTGTCAGGATGTAGGAGATCATGGCTCTCCACAACATCTTGCCCTTCATATCTCTTAATAAATTTTTCCTTTTTCTTTTTTTTTTTTATTTCTCCTAAACGTTGCTTCACCATATGTTTACTCAAGCTCACTAAGTATGTTATGCATTGATTTCTTCTGTTCCTCTTACTTTCAATCTGTCCTGTGAGTATCAAATTTTCCAAGCCCTCTTTCCTCATTATGTGCCTGAATAATTTCAAATGTCTCTTCCTGATTTTAAGTACAAATTTCCTTTTTGTTTCCATTTTCTCTAAAACTTCATTGTTGCTCACATGTTCGGTCCATAGATTCTAAGCATCCTTCTGTAGAACCACATTTCTGGTGCTTCGTCTCTTTCATCTGAACAGATTAAGATTGCAATTATTGGAGGAAACATCCTCTATAAACCAGCAGTTCATGGTTAGAATGGAACTTACATCTCACCAATGAAATACAAAGTGGAATGGGGGTGATTTGCTACAATGTGCATGGCATGATGGGTCTTAGCTGTGAAGGCTAGGACTGGTGGAACTAAGGAATGTAGTTCAACTGAACAATTTTCATAGAAATAGCAATAGAGCAGCAAGAAGCTTGCAACATTTTGTCTGTGGGAAAGGGTGTTGTAGGGTGGAAAATAATTTGTCATCCACAAAGATGACTATCGAGACTGGAACATGAAGACAAGGCAGCTCCTGCTCATATATGGCAGCAGTACTCCATTTTTGGCCTGGTCTGGCTCTTGCAAAGGTAGAAGATAACATGAGAAGTGAGGAACTTATGGAAGTAGTACAGGGAACTGACCATTTTTCCTGCATCTTTAGCGATGGATTGTATGTACGAATTCCACTTGACAAAGATCAAAAGTATTGTTGCAGCCGAGCAGGTAATGAATTATTTTCCAGCCTGCAACTTCTTTACCACAGACAAAACATCACAAACTTATTATGATTTTTCTGGTGTTCATAGCCAATGTTCAGACAAACTATATTTGTGAGTTTGATACACCCATTCTGACATCAGATGTAGTATCTGCCATGCCACATGCACAGGGTTGAATCCTCCTCATTCCCTTTGTATTCTCTTGGTAAAAAGGAAGTTGGACTCAGACAACTCAGATCTGTGGGATGATAATTGTTAATCCTAGACTTAAGATTGTAGTAATCAGGGAAGCATCCTCTTGGGAGTCAGTTCCACAAAGCAGTGGTCCATGAGGAGAAGCTGTTAGAGTGGAACTTACATCTCCAAATACAAAGAGGATGAGGGTGATTTGCTACAATGTGCATGGCATGATGGGTCTTAGTCATGGAGGTTAGAACTGGTGGAACTAAGGAATGTAGTTTGTCTGAAAACTTGCCCTGAAGGTAGTGACAGAGTAGTGAGAGGCTTGTGATGTTTCCTCTTTGAGAAAAGGGTTGTAGCATGAAAAATAATCACCCACAAGAATGCGGAGATGCTCTTGGATTCTATTGAGACTGGAAAGTGAAGACTAGCCATCTCCTGCTCATATATGGCAACAGTTCTCCATTCTGATATAGCTAAAGAAACATAATACATGCATATAATCACAGCATTATAAAGAAAAAACCTTTGATATCAGCTTAGTTTAACCAAAAGGAACCAGTTCATGCCTTTTTTTACAATACTCTCCTCTCTTTATCCATCCTACTTCCTCTCTCTTCCTCTTTGCTACCTCCTCCATCAAGCTTTAATCTCTATTCCAACTGCTCTCTGTCTTTCTCTCCTCTCTCTTCCTCTTTGCTACTTCCTCCATCAAGCTTTAATCTCTCTCTATTCCAACTGCTCTCTGTCTTGCTCTCCTCTCTCTCTCCCAACTTTCCTCTCTCTCTCCCAACTTTCCTTCCTCACTCTCCTCTCTCTCCCAACTTTCCTCTCTCACTCTCCACCATCTGCCTCCCCTGTCTCACTCTTCTCTCTCACTCTCCACCATCTGCCTCCCCTGTCTCACTCTTCTCTCTCACTCTCCACCATCTGCCTCCCCCGTCTCTTCTCTCTCACTCTCCACCATCTGCCTCCCCCGTCTCACTCTTCTCTCTCACTCTCCACCATCTGCCTCCCCTGTCTCACTCTTCTCTCTCACTCTCCACCATCTGCCTCCCCCGTCTCTTCTCTCTCACTCTCCACCATCTGCCTCCCCCGTCTCACTCTTCTCTCTCACTCTCCACCATCTGCCTCCCCCGTCTCACTCTTCTCTCTCACTCTCCACCATCTGCCTCCCCCGTCTCACTCTTCTCTCTCACTCTCCACCATCTGCCTCCCCCGTCTCACTCTTCTCTCTCACTCTCCACCATCTGCCTCCCCCGTCTCACTCTTCTCTCTCACTCTCCACCATCTGCCTCCCCCGTCTCACTCTTCTCTCTCACTCTCCACCATCTGCCTCCCCCGTCTCACTCTTCTCTCTCACTCTCCACCATCTGCCTCCCCCGTCTCACTCTTCTCTCTCACTCTCCACCATCTGCCTCCCCCGTCTCACTCTTCTCTCTCACTCTCCACCATCTGCCTCCCCCGTCTCACTCTTCTCTCTCTATCAAGCAGACTCCTCCATCTCACTCTCACTCACCTCTCTCTTCTAACCCCTTCTTCTACCTCCTTCCTCTCTTCTGCCTTGCTCTTTCTCCCAGCTGCCTCTTCTACCTCACTTTCCTCTCTTAACACAACCACCTCTCCCACCTTACCTCTCTCAATTCAGGCTGCCTCATTCCACTCTCGTTTCCACAACTGCCACTCTTCACTCCTTTTTTCTCCTTCAGTCATATTTTTATATCTTGATTACTCTCTCCCTTAACCAATTCCCCTCCTTTGCTCACTCTTACTCATTTTATATCTCTTTTTCTGATGATGGCACTGACCAGAATGTATTTTCAATACAATGTGACCTTCAAAAGTAATTTTCAATTTTAACCATCAAAATGTTTGCCTGGATATTATAAAAAAAAAATAAATAAAAGAAACAAAACTATAAAACAAGAGCATATTCTCTTAAAATTTGAAAAAATCTTACCCTGGTTTGCCTCCTGCTTCCATTGCATTAGCAAGAGTGACATCATTGGACCATACATCAAACTGCCATTTGCGAAGTCCCAGGACTCCACAATGCACTCGGCCACTATGTATACCAACACGCATATCTACATTGGTCAGGGTGACCTCACGGACAAGTCTAGAAAAAAAAATTATTTAGAAACAAGTGAAACATTTTTTTTTTTATGTAAATACAATAGTGTAAAAATATTAAAAACAAATCATAGAGATATATATCCCCCAAAATATTGATTGTTGTTCACTTCATTAAATCCTTGCTTCTCCTTTTCAGAAAAATAAAATAAATCTTCTCAATATTGAAAACCTTCTTGTTTTGAATCTTCAACACATTCCGCTAGTAAATTCATTTGTAATCCTATAATAATTTCTGGTGCATCCTAATAGTAAAATAATTTCCTGCTTACTCCTATAAATTAAAATAATTACCTCTGCATTCTTATAATAAAATCATTTGAAATGATTTTTCATAGTAAAATCCTAAGAAATATTTTGAATTTTTTAGATTATTTCTTCAATAAGTCTTACACGTGATTATTTGCAATGCATTTTTGTAATAAAAACCATTATAATGCTTTCTCATAGTGAAGTTATTTGCAATGCATTTTCATAACAAATCGTTTGTAGTACAGTTCCATAGTAAAATCATATTCAGTGTGTTATAACAAATCATTTGTAATGCATTGAGTAAAATCATTTGTAAAGCTTTCCTATACTAAAATAATTAGTGATTCATTCCTAAAGTAAAATCATTCAAAGCATATTTCTATAGTAAAGTGATATATAATGAATTCTTATAGTAAAATAAATTCCAATGCATTAATATATATGCTTTTAATATTTATCACTATATATATATATATATATATATATATATATATATATATATATATATATATATAGCTATAATTCTCAAAATGTGTGTGTGTATGTATATATGATTGGATGTCATTTATGCGTTTCCAGTTTTCATCCGATTTCAATGAAATTTTCTTCATTTGATAGATAATTCTTCGGTGCCTGTTTTGAGTCGAAATTGTTGTTGAAAATGGCTCTCCACTACTTCTTGTCCATTATAACTCTCAGCAACGTTTTACTATTTACTATCTCTTCTTGGATATATATCTTTCATAAAATCTTTAATAAAAAATAGTTTAAATTATTATAATAATATTTATTATTATACAGTTCCCTTTTCAAGACCACCCCCACATCCAAATTGTTACCCCACTCCATTTGGGGATGTAGTCTCAGATGCACTCAAATGTTGTTACTAATATTGATTTTTAGGTGAGCTGACTTTAAATTTAAACTGCTCCAATTGAACGGCAAAAATTCCCAGTAATGAAACATCCGGTCGAAGACGGGTTACATTGCTAGTGTGTGTATATATATATATATATATATATATATATATATATATATGAAGAAAAATATACAGAAAAAACAAACAAAAATCCTTATATGCAATTATGCTGTTTTAATGTTAATATAATGCCAATGTCGGACGTTTCGGTCTAATAAACCATCTTCAGGACATATTCATAAAATATAATTAACATTATCAATTCAACATGACAAAGACGATGGACATAAGAACAAGACTTATCCAAACAGATAACTGAAAGTTTTATATGATCAGTTTTATATTTTTCTTCATACTGTCAGATCTCTCTATATATATATATATGAAGGAATATAGTTTTAAGATTTGCTCTATTTATGGGATAAAGTGTTCAATAGCTGTGATAGTGTGTATGTAAATGTAAAAGTGAACATTGAAGTCAACAGTCACAGGCGACAGAATGTTTCATGCTAAACACAATCATCAAGCCTGATGATTGCGTCTAGCAAGAAACAGTCTGTCGTCTCTGTGTGTTGACTTCAATGTTCACTTTATATATATATATATATATATATATATATATATTTTATTGTTAACAGTTGCAACGCTAAGGTTGAATTATGAAAATTTAAGTGAGAGCATTTTTGAGCAATAAAATTCTCGGAATTGCCATATTAGTAAATTCAAAAACAGTCTCACTTAAATTTTCAAAATTCAACCCTAGCATTGCAACTGCACACTCCACAATTTTGTAACTGTTAACAATAAAACACTTCAAAGAACATATTTTGTCTTGTATTACATTTATTCTCACCTCAGATGTTACCTGAATAAAGAAAGAGGTTATAGTGGTTCCAACGAGAGAAAAGTGTGTATATTAAAAAGAAGAGAGGTACTGCAAACGTTTTTGGTTGTAATGTGGATTTTTTTTTTAAGTATTATGCTTTATTTTCCATAATTTTACTACACATGTTTCTGTTCTTGCGACCATCTTCAGGTAAAAGGTGGAGATTTTCACATATTATTAAAAATAATTAATTTTTTTCCTTTATGTTTTTCGATGTTAAATATTCTTGATATGAGACATTCTCTGTTTTTGTGTTAGCAATCCGAATGTTTTTCTTGAATTTGCAGTGAAGAGTATATATATATATATATATATATATATATATGTATGTCTGTCCCAGATAACGCTAAAAAAGTGGTATACCCTGGAGAAAAAAGGTCCCCAAGTTGCTAAAAAAAATTTTAACGTGTAAATGTTTATGTTAAAATTAAAGAGGGAAGACCAAGGTATTTTTTCATTATTTTTTAATTTTTTTTTTCATTTGCAGCATATTTTAAATTTAGGTTGAAAATCTTTTTTTTTTTTAGGTCAAAAATTAGGTAATATTAACATTACTTGTTTTTCACTGTTTTCAGTTGAAAAAAACACATTGATTTGGAAAATCTTGCAAAAATCAAGTACTTGTTGGATTTTAATGAAACTTTCAGAACTTATTCACAAATGAATGAAATTATTTTAGAAATGTTTGTCTTTTTGAAAGTCATGGTATAAATATTTTTTTTTTGTATCTGTTACAACCCTCGAACTTAATTTTATGAAAACTTCAAAAATTTATTTTTCAAAACCTGAATTTTTTTTTCAATTAAATGCACAAGACTGAAGATTCTAAATCATCAATAGAGAGAGAGAGAGAGACTAGAATGTTCAAAAATTAACAAAGCCAGTCCATCAAGAAAAATGGAAAACAAATGGTAACAATTAAAAGAAAAGAGGAAAGAGGAAAAATGAGAGAAAAGGTTAATGTTTGAGTGTAAAGTAAAAAAAAAAACAACAAAAAGGACAAATAATCATGATATTCTGCACGTACGCACATCCATGCAGACGGACAAGCTTTATTGATATCAATGGAAGTCTGTCTAGTATAAAAAGTGCTTTTTGAGTAATACTACAAAAGCTCATCAATACACCTCATTCAGACAATAATTATATTTTTCTGAGTGGATTATAATTCCATCTTGTTTTATTTAATTTTCAACAAATAGCAGTGGACATAATATTTTATAGGTGTTTGAATTTCTTAGATGAAGCATAGTCAAATAATGTTTATTTTTGGCTAATCTTTCTTTTGTCAGTAGCAAAATGACAATGAAAGAAATACTCATCAAAAGTTAATAATAATTGTCAATATTTCATCTAAGAAATTCAGACACCTTAAAATTATTATGTGTAAGATCAAGATAAATAAGATGAAAAAATACTTGTCAAAAGTTAATAACAATTAACTAGGCTTCATCTAATAATAAAAATTTAATATAATATTGTTGCTAGAAATTTTTCCTTAAATTCTAAAATAAAATGATTCCTAATTTTTTAACACTCAGACCACATCGAAAGAATAATGTCAGCAATAAAGAATACGCAATATTGAAGACATATACAACACAATAACTGGCAGCCATTTTGTACTCAGTGGAAGAGAATGTTTCTAAGATACATACCCAATTGCATCAATCATATCTAGACCCATTTCTACACAACAATGGGCATGATCTTGTCTTGCTTCTGGCAGTCCACTTACACAGTAATAGCAGTCACCCAAAATCTTTATACGCAAACAGTGATTCTCTGTGGCTAGACGATCAAACCTGGCAAACAGTTCATTGAGGAGTTCAACTAATTCTTTGGCTGTGCATTCTGAGGAGAGGGCAGTGAAGCCACAAATGTCTGCAAACAGTATGCTGGAAAAAAAAATAAGCAAAACATTAAAAGGTATTAATATTAGCATGTGTGAATATGTACAAACAGTAAAAAAAAAATGGTGACTTGATTGGCACTTTTTATAAATTCTGGTTCAGTCACTAAAAGCATAATGTGGAGGTGTTGTCTGAGGAACAAGGGGGTGGACTGGATCTTTGGTGAGGAAGGTGGGGAAATGTTGGTCATTATCAGAAATGAAATCCTAATTATGATAATTACCAATGCATTTTGCAGTGACATTATTTGTAATGTATTTTTGTAGTAAAATCATTTGCAATGTATTCCTATAGTTTGAATGCATTCCCATAGTAATATCAGTTGAAATGCATTCCTATAGTAATATCAATCGAAATGCATTCCTATAGTTTGAATGCATTTGCAATGCATTCCTAATAATAAAACCATTTGCAATGCATTCCTATAGTTTGAATGCATTTGCAATGCATTCCTAAAAATAAAACCATTTACAATGCATTCCTATAGTTTGAATGCATTTGCAATGCATTCCTAAAAATAAAACCATTTGCAATGCATTCCAATAGCAATATCAATTGAAATGCATTCCTATAGTTTGAAAGGATTTGTAATGCATTCCTAATAGTAAAACGATTTGCAATGAATTCCTATAGTTTTAATGCATTTGCAATACATTCATATAGTAAAATCATTTGCAGTGCATTCCTATAGTTTGAATGCATTTGCAATGCATTCCTAAAAATAAAACCATTTGCAATGCATTCCTATAGTTTAAATGCATTTGCAATGCATTCCTAAAAATAAAACCATTTGCAATGCATTCCAATAGCAATATCAATTGAAATGCATTCCTATAGTTTGAAAGGATTTGCAATGCATTCCTAATAGTAAAACCATTTGCAGTGCATTCCTATAGTTTGAATGCATTTGCAATGCATTCCTAATAAAATCATTTGCAACGCATTCCTATAGTAATATCAATTGAAATGCATTCCTATATTAAAATTGTTTGTAATGCATTCCCATAGTAAAATCATTTGTAAAGAGCCGTTTTCATTCAGGAAACATTAGGCTTTCATGGATCAAGCAGTTGGCATCTGTTGGGTGAAATTCATAAAATCTTTTTCGTAATTCAGTTTTTCAGGAAATTTGTCTTCTCAAATTTTTACAAGAGCCCTATTAGGCTTAAAATGGAGTATCACTGCCACAGATGGGCAAGAACTGACCAGTCTTTACTTTCCAGTCTTGCTAGAGTTTAAAAGTGTTCCTTCATCTTTATGAGTAACATTATTTTTCACCCTACAACCCCTTTCCTCACAGACAAAATGTTGCAAGCCTCTTGCTACTCACTCATTGTTTCTATGGAAAGTGTTCAGACGAACTACATTACTTAGCTCCACCAGTTTTAATCTTTATGACTAAGACCTGACATACCACAAACATTATAGTGAACCACCCTCATTCCCTTCATAGTCCATTGGTGAGATGTAAGTTCCACTCAAACAGCTTCTCTCCATGAACTGCTGCTTTGTGAAACTGACTCCCAAGAGGATGCGTTCCAGATCACTACACTCTTAACCCGTTCAATTCTAGGGTCAACCAATATCTTCCCATATAGCCCCATAAACTTTGCCACTTACTTTGTAACCCTCTATCTTGAGTGGCTCTTGGGCCTTGTATAGTATCTAAAACAAAACAGCAAACAAAAAAACTCTTATTGATCATTCTAGTATTGATGAAAGTTTCTTTCCTAACCTTTTGTTTAAGGTAACATGGAATATCAACATCAAAGCCTTTTTTTTTCCTTTGGCAAATTTTATTTTCATGTAAACAGATTAAAGGATAAATCAGATTAAAGGGAAATTTTATTTTAACGCTAACAAAGCGAAAAGAATATCTAAGAAAGAGATCTTTCTATGGTCACTTGACGGTGGCTGGAGATTTGCTGATGAAAACTTTGTAAACCTCTAAGATGAGCATCCTGTGTAAACAAACTCTGAATAGAGTACACCTGTATAATTTTATTTACAATTGTAGCAAATGCAGATGTTGCAGAAGATTGGCTCAAACAATTCAATTGGACAAAGTTTGTACCGAGAATAATAAACACAACCCTAAGCAAATTGTGAAGACAGTTGAAAGGTTTCTCTCTCTCTTTTTTTTTATCCCACAGGACAAAGGCCAGAATCATACAGGAAGTGTGGGGCTTTATTTCCCCACTCTCAAAATCAAACTGTATAGGAAATTAAACAGATCAGACGGCAATATAACCTCTGGCCAACAAGTCAAGAACACAATAGACGGACAGGAAGGACTTGGTGGCACCTTTCACCGAAAGGTTATTTGAAAACTTTGCTTTGATAAACCTTAAAGGTAACAAGGTTTAAACACTTCAAGTGCAATTACTGACGACTTTGCTATGAAGAGCTCTGTTGATTTATTCCACAGATTATTTGGAAGATATTTTGGGGTCTGGAAAATTATCAAATTGACATTGACAATTATGTACAATTTCAATGAATATTTCTTAGCTCACTCTTCTTTTAAGTTACAAAATTGAATGCATTTTAATTTCAACTTATATATTGGGTTGGTGCATAATTATCAGGCGTTTTTATAAAGAATATGTAAGAAACATAACAATTCAACAGTAACATTTTCAAATGATTATTCCGGAGCATATGATTATCGACACACATTTTTATAACTTGAAAATAAAATTTCTATTAAAAAAAGAAAACAAAACAGCAATTTTTATTAACAAATAACTTGCCTACAAAAAACGCCTGATAATTATGCACCAACCATATATTAGAAATTTACTTATTTAAAAATATGGTTATTTATAATATTTATGCTCTGTAGATTTGCTTTGTTTTGTAAATTAAGAATAAGAACACCTGATTATATATCTCACTGTTCTTTCTCTTTATTATTATTATTATTACTAATATTATTATATATATATATATATATATATATATATATATATATATATATATATATATGATGTCCCGGAAAGGGATATATTTGAACAAAGTAGCTAAGTGGTTTTGGCTACTATAACCAAGTAGAATACAGTAGCAGTAATCGACTGGTACACGTCGTAGTTACAGGTAAGAAGTGTAGATCAATGGCGTAGTCCAATGGACATCATTATAGACTTAGCTCTAAGACTAAGGCTCTGATTCTCCTACATGTCCGTTTGTATTTATGATGGACACCAGCCAATCATATTCCAGTGAGGGGGAACACAGGTGTGCGCATATTCCATTATATCAATATATATATATATATATATATATATATAATGTCGGAGTTAACTCCTCCTTAATTTCTTAACTGTTCACTAGGGCATACTCTCCTTACACTATAAATACAGGGTGATTTCTTGCCTCATTCTTTTTTTCATTTCTTCATTTTCAACACATCTACAATGTAAGCTCTTGCAGAAGATTGCATCTTCCCATTTGTAGGAGATGCCATGAACATTATACACACATGCACGTACGTACGAACATTCACCAAAATACAAACTCTTTACGTTCACAACCAAACGCAAATGTTAATATCTATGTTCATTGTAAATTTTGTTGCTTAATACACATACTTATATGAAGAAATATAATCTTAAGATGTGCTATATTTATGGGTAACCATTAAAAAAAATAAAGAAAATCAATCCAAATAAATATATAAAGTAATAAACAAATTAAAAACTACTCCGACAAAATTAATAGCTAAAATAAACGACAACAATCAACTCCAAAATTGAATAAATAGCTTTAATTATCCTCCCAAACCAAAACAAAACTATTAAATAAGCGATATAAACAAATTTTTACTACGTTAATAAAAACACCAACTAATAAAAAATAAATAAATAAATATATAAGATAAGAAATAAAAATAAAAAATAAAAATAAATGAAAACAAGCAAAATAATTTAACCCAAATAAATAAATAAACAACTTCCAGTAAAATGATCGCCAAAATAGACTACCCACAATGCACCACTAACCTGTATATATAAATAGCCAAGAAAAATAACAGCACTCATTGCCTGACAATTGCATCTAGCATGAAACAGACTGTCACCTCTAAGTGGTGACTATATATATATATATATATATATCTGTCTTGTTTGTTTTCTTTACACTTCTTTATGGTGGATTCAATCTCTGAGTCCGCCATGTTCTTGTAGTGGACCTTCTTCTAGCAGGAATAAACACATGTGTTCCTAATTTAACAACCCCTAAACCCACGGTCCACTACATTTCAAAAACACATACATTAAAAAAAAAAAAAAAAAAAAAATCTTTAAATTTAGAAATTCCCATCGTCTCTCCTTTGTGTGCATAAGTAGTCACATCAATGTAAACAAACTTTTAGTCTAATGAAGCCTTAAAGGATGAAACATGTCACACAAAACCTTTTTCCACTTTGTCATATATCTTTCGCCCAAAATTGTTTTTGATATATAAAAATTTATCATATATATATATATATATATATTTTGAACAATAAAAAAATTAAAATCCTCAGACACACTGGGTTGTAGATTAATATTCTTTCGTTTTTTTATTATTATTCCATTTAGATTCCTCGACTAGTTTCGACCAATATATATATATATATACTAGACTACCCATGACCCATTGGGTCACTGATGGTTCAGGTTATAAAGCATTGAAGTTGATTTTAAGAAGAAATACAAATATAAACACTATTGTCACAACTAACTTGCCCAAAGGTGGCCTGGAACAGGGAATGTAGTATTAGTAAGAGTAGTGGTATTCATTTTTAATCTAGATTACCTGTGACTGACAGTTCAGGTAATAAAACATTGAAGATGATTTCAACATTTAAAATATTTTCTGTTTGAAGTAAGTTAAAATAAAAATACTTACTGCATAAACAACTCGTATTTTTAAATCTTAGTCACTTAAAATATTTTTTCTACCGGATTAACTTAAAAATATTTTTTAACATGCCAAAAAATGTTTTAAAATAATATTCACTTGAAAATATTTTTAAATATATGCCAAAAAATATTTTTTAAATAATTAAAATATTGTCTGTTTAAAGAAAGCTGAAATATAAATAATTACTCCAGAAACAACAAGACGAAACAGCAAAGTGGGATCTCTTTGTGTCTGTTTTTAATTTTAAAATATTTTAATTAAAAAAAATTGTCAGTTTTGAATAAAATTTAAAATAAAAATATTTAGTGTATAAACAACTTGTATTTTTAAATCTTGTTTACTTTAATTAGATTAACTTAAATCATTATGTACCAGACATACCATGCGAGCATGCAATCACAGACTTTAGTATTTTATAGGTAGATATCTAATATAATATAATACCTAATCCACTATTCAGAGTTTCATGTAATGGCAATCATCAGTTTATTTTATATTTTAAGCATTAGCTTTTCTTCTTTTACTATACACCAGGTGTAACAGCAAAATTGTCCAAATTGTGTAAAAGCAAAATTATCCAATTGTATCATAGAAATGATTAAAGATATCTTACTGGAATTCTCCAACGTTTTTATAACACTTTGAGCAATAACAATGTATAATTACTCTCCAAGCTTAACAGAAGAATCGTGATGAAATTGATCATACATGAAAATAACATGTTCATCATTAATTAATCATAGTTAGGGATTGGAAGCTCATGAAAGATTGAAATTAAGTTTAATTATATATATATATATATTCCAGGATGATTTTCCAACTTATTCAAAATGATCATCACTCTCTTTAACCTTCTAACTTTCCATCCTGCAGTTACAAGTTTCCTCACAGGTTTCATATACAATTTTATTTTCAATTCTTTTTTCACTCTTCTTGGGACTGTCTTAGCTAAAACTCCTCACCCACATCCCAAACATCTTATGAATTGAGTTGGATCTTTTTTAATTGATCTGTTTAGCTCTAAGTTGAAATGATGATCCTTCTTCCTGTTCTAACATCCTTATCCAGTTTACCTCTTTACTGTTCCCTCTCTTTTTTAAATTTATTCACTGTTCTCTTGATGCCACTTGAATGGACTTTGAAGATGGAGGCTGGAGTATGAATGTTGGTACCATTACTGAAGGCCTGAATGATCTTTTTCTTCTCACCATTTTTCAGTTGGGAAGACACAAAATGATTTTAACCTGTTCTCTTTCTAGCTGAATAAATCAAAGGGTTTTTCAGTGATTCTTACAATAAACAGTGCTCAGATGGCTGTCTTATGAAAAACTGGAAAAAAGAAACTCAATTAGTTTAGTGCTTTTTTTTTTAGATATTAAACATTTTGTACACCATCCGAACCAGGAACCTAGTTTGGATGAAGTTGGTATTCCAAAGATCTGACCACAACACTTTTCACCGATCTACACAATCCCACCTGATCCACGCACCCCTGCTGGCTATAACCTGCCATTTTTGTCATCCGCTTTTCCTCCATCCCCGCGCTCTTACTTTGTCCTGTATCAGGTGTTGATGCTCCTTCATGGTGATTTTTCCGGATCTGTAGGAAGGAATCAGTCCCAGACCTGCTCTTCCCTGCATGACTGAACCCACTATTGCTTGTATCCTCAGGTTCCCTTCTCCAATAGCCAATTCCTTAGTTGCACTTCATCTTCTGCCTGTCTTGACTTCAATTTCCACACCTGACACTTTGGGATATCTGGAGTTTCTATACTGTAGGTTTCCCTTGTCCGTGAAACCATGAACTCCTCGATCAGGCCTCTGAATGGTAGCTGGATGGCATTGGATGATCCATATAAGGTTGCGCTACTTAAGCTCCGAAGTAATCCTAACCATCTACAGAGGAAACTGTTAGCACTCCTTTCCAACATTTCCACAGTCGAGATGGGAATGCTATATATTTGGAGTGGCCATAATGCTTGTGGGTGCACACAGTGATAGCATAGGCAGGCTTTGAAATGCCCTGGCAATCCGAATTTATCTATTTTCGCCAGCCACAAGTGAAAATCAATGCGTATCAATAGCTGCTGTGTCCTTCAGAGCATTACAAAAAGACTTCCCTAGACTTTTAACAGTCTTATCGGCCAATGTCAGGATGGCTCTCTATTCTATTGTGAAATAGTGTTTTACCACCCAGCCCTTTTTTATTACCACTGTTCTACATTTGTTCATTCTTGCCCACTCAGTCTCTCTAAACTGCGTAACAGCCATCTACAGCCTGTAACAGAATATGTAGTAACTGTAAGATTGACCATGTAAGCCTGGGTGGGTGGTTGCCTAACTCAGGTATTGGAAATGGGGCCACAGCATTCCACCTCAGCAGACTCATCATGAGAGCAAAAAGTGTGGCTGACAATGTACAGCCTGTAATTATTCCTCTGTTGAGTCTATGCCAGTCTGAAGATACCAGATTCGATGAAACTTTTAGATGGAATTGACTGTAGTAATCCAGTATAAGCTCGCAGATACTAGATGGAACATAATATGTAACCAAAGCTTCTTCCATGAGTTTAGGCTTGGTATATTTTATATATTATTTGCTTGATTCATTGGGGTTATTTAATATATTTTCTTAAATATATTTGGGAGAAAAAATTCTGAACCTGATAATGCTTTTGTAATTTTGAACCATATCCAAATTTCTTAACTTTTTCATACATTTAATTGCCAACATCAGCATGAGTTTTAAGGTTCAAAGATATTTTAAATTGGGGTTGCTAGGGAGAAAGAGAAACAAAAGGGGTTTGCTGGGGAAGGAAGAGAAATAAATGAGGGTCTCTGATTGAAAAAGTTTGATAAGCTCTGGCCTAGAAGATACCCTCTATTTTGGTATGTGAGGTCCTACTGAATATGTATCACACACCTATGTGGGTGATACATATTCAGATCCGACAGATAGGCAATGTATGGGGACTTCAAACTGATAGAATTAATTCACATTCTGTCTTTCAATACAACCAAAATTCATTTTTTTTTACTATTAATCGATCACTAAGTGCTCTTCTAATTCAGTGGGAAATACTTTTCATGGAGAATTTAGTTTAGTTCCAAAGATTAATCAAATGTTTTCTTGAATCCGTCATTATGTGGTCCTATAATGTTTTTGTTTTTATTTAAAGCTCTGTCTTTAAGCTCTATAACACTCTACCTTGAGTGACTCTCGGGCTCTCTACATGACAAACATCACTGTAAAAAAAAAAATTATAGAATATATAGGTTTGCATATTGTTAAGTCTTTTGAACAGGAGTAGAGGTTTATCCCTTGTTCCCTGTTTAGAATTGTGTTTCTGGTTCCTTCTAAAATCTTTTCATTCTCTTTTGCACTCAGTACCCTCTTGGATTATCACCTTGCTTTGGGGCAAATTGATTTAAAAAAAAAAAAGGAAAAATACAAGAGTCATGTGGTTCTACTGAAGAATACTGAAAACACTATCTACAAATCGTGTGAGTAACAAGGACAATTTTGCTTAGAAAGAGATGGTTGAAATTTCTTGGTCATATAATGAGGAAAGAGGGCTTGGAGAATTTTACACTCACAGTATATATTGAAAATAAGAAGGGGAGATGTAAGCACTGGTTGATCTACCAAATGTGCTTAAATAAATGAATGGCAGAACAGAGAGGGTGACAGTAAAAAGGCAAACACTGCTAAGAGCTACAAAGAATAGTAAATGGTGGAGAGCTGTGATCACCCAACATTCTGAAAAGAAGAAGAATATATTTACAACAAAACATTGCACACACACACACACACACATCATATATGGAAGCAACCTAAGGAATTTTCTTTAAAAAATAAAATAAATTTTAATATTCCAGTAGTTCAAGCAACATATTTTGAATTAATGCTGTAAAATTATTTACTTTGGCTGTTTAATAATTTTTTTTTTAAAGAGAAAAATTTTAATTAATAAAAAAAAATCCTTGGAAGATCTTGACTCCATTTTGAAAAAAAGATTTTTGAGAAATTTTAATCACTGATTCTAATTCTTTGTATCTTAAGTAATTTTTATTTTTTTTGAATTAAAAAAAAACGCAGAAAAAAAAGAATCATCCTTGAGCATTTCATAAAAATCTGTCACAGTTAATTTCGTTCCAAGTTTGTTTTTAGCCTTGAATTAACAAAATCTATCGCTTGAGTATCCTCTGACTCCTTTGATGGATTTTCATTCCTTTTTTTTTTCTTTTTTTAAAAAGGATATAAACGAACATATTAAGATCTTTCACAGTTCAAGTGTTGACTTCTCTCCTGAAATACACTGTAATAATTCTGATAATGTGTCTTGCGGGAGCTGTAAGACAAATTTTCTTCCTTTGAGATAGAATAATTGCATTTTGACAATTTCTTAATGTTTGCATCTGCATTGCTTCATCCTTATTCAAACTGCAGCCTCTCTTTGCAATGGACAAATAATAATCAACATTCCACAAATGCTTGCTTTGTCTGAGGGTGAGTGTAGAGAAAAAGAGTGAACGCAGGATATGAAAATTACAGTTCAGTGCCCAAAGCTTAATACTCTACATCTATAAAAAAAATAAAAACAATATAGGAAATAGGAGATCATGTATAAATTCTTACATACTAGTAAAATCTATACTTTCTTTTAACTGTTTCATCACAAGCAAGGCAATAAAGTCACTGAGGATAAAAGACAGTAATGACTTATTTTTTATTTGTTTCATTTTGTTTAGTGGCATATTTCCTTTCATACAAACGTTGATGTTCCCCAAGGCTCTATCCAGTGTTCTACACTTTCTGATCTTCATCAGTGATCTTCCTGATGTAGGCATTTATGCAGACGACACGGCCATTTATTCCTGTCTCAATAGCAAATCCGACATTGCTGACAAAATTAACCTGGCCATTGATCTTGAAAAGGAACTCCACTCTGTCATTGACTGGAGCAGGAAATGGTTTGTAAATTTGAATGCCTCTAAAATGAAACTGCTCTCATTTACCCACCATAGAGAAACCTTCTTGCCACTTATCAACATGCTTGATGTTCAACTTCATGAGTGTCTCACTGTGCCTCCTTGGTCTCACATTTTCCACTGACCTGAAGGGGAACAACTACATTGAATCAATAGCTGCATCTACCACAAGTTGGTTCTCCGTGTTGCGCCAGAAGGTTTTTCTCGTCAGAGTCCATCCTTCAAATCTACAAATTTACCATTCATTCTTGCATTGAAACTGCATAAATTTAAGCTCACTACAATGTTAGCATCTTGGTCCAACCCTTTTATTGTTGAAGCACTTAAATGTAACTGCCTCTTCTACTCCAACAGCTTCTTCTCTCACACTTCCCAACAGTGGAACTCCCTTCCTCTTACTTGCTTCCCTGATAACTATAATCTTCAAAAATTTATGTCAATCAACATTTTTTGATGCCTTGATCCCCATTCATCATTTTATCCTTCCCTCAATCCCCACTCTTTTCTTACTTTCATTTTCTGTAACCCCTTGTGTGCTAGAGGCACTCCCACTTTGCTTGGGGTGACATGCTCAGAAATTAAAAAAAAAAAAAAAAAAAACTATCAACACTTTTATAGGTTATTTAATGCCAGAATCTAAATATTTTTAATGCAACTGCATGCCTTCAACTACAGATATTTTGTAGATCACTTTGTACTTTCAGGTTAAATGTTTGTTTTATAGATATATGGTTTGTATATGTTCTGTTGTCAGTGTTATACATATTAAGATAAACTCATTCCTTTAAGGTAGGTTTGGTTTGGTTTGGTTTATTTTGTTTTACAGCACATCAACCTCAATGGGATAACTAACGCTGACAAGACTCTTAGGATAGGTTCACATGAAATCAGCATTTAAATCAGGTTTATTTAGTGTATCATAAGGAACCAGAAGCCTATGTTACTCGAAATCTCCAACCTCCCAATCAGAGGCCTTGCTGCTGAATGTAGTTTATCGTCATACCCAGGACAAATACAGTAATGAAGTCAATGGAAAAAAATGTTACAGAGAAGAAAGGACAATGAAATAGCAGTCGAGATAAGATGATAATTGTCATTGCATTTAACTTTTTGAAGATCATATTTGACAGGAAATTAGATGTTTTTCTTATTCAATTACATTATTTACAAACGGACTATTATCTTGAAATTGAACCCTTTATTTAATCTATATGGGTTAGTTTGTTCTCATTCCACTACTCATGTCTAGGGCTATCTCATCTCAGTTGTTGTTCTCACAACGTTTCAGCCATTGTGCTCTCCAGGCTTCATCAGGTATATGTCAATCTGGGTAAACTGCAGGGAATTTTAAACTGAACCCTTTATTTAATTTTGGTGGGTTGATTGTTCTCATTCCACTATTCTTGCCTAGGGATATCTTGTCTAAGTTATTGCTTGTCATGTCTGTTTTTCTTATGTGCAATATTTAAATCTTAGTACATGGAGAAGTTCACATTATCTTCAAAAACAAAATCTTATGTACAACACTGCAATTAAGACAAATAACTTGTACATATAAAGATTTTTTATAGATTGAACATCACTTAAGCATAAAACTGAATTTGAAGAAGTGAGACAGATCACCTGAAGACTTTCAACAGTAGCAACAACTCAAATGGATAGCACCGAGAAATTTGAAGAGTGAATGATATAATCTAGATGTTGACTTTCTACACTACATTAAACAAAAGGATAGAAAAGAAACCTGCTATCAGTACTAGAAAGAAAAGTAACAGGAGACTTGAGAAATCAATTTAAGTGAAAAACTGAAAGAAAAAAAAAGGATGGTAGTAGAAATAGAAAGAAAGGAAGAAAAAGATGATGGCAATAAAAGGAAAGGAAAGAAAGAAAGAAAAAGAGAATGTTAGTAGAAATAGAAAGGAAGGAAAAGATGATAGTAGTAGAAATAGAAAGAAAGAAAAAGATGATGGCAATAGAAAGAAGAAAGAAAGAAAAAGAGGATAGCAATAGAAAGGAAAAGAAAGAAAGAAAAAGAGGATGTTAGTAGAAATAGAAAGAAAGAAAGAAAGAAAAAGATGATGGCAATAAAAACAAAGAAAAGAAAGAAAGAAAAAGAGGATGTTAGTAGAAATAGAAAGGAAGGAAGGAAGGAAAAGAGGATAGTAGTAGAAATAGAAAGAAAGAAAGAAAATGATGATGGCAATAAAAAAAGAAAAAAAGAAAAAGAGGATAGCAATAGAAAGAAAGAAAAGAAAGAAAGAAAAAGAGGATGTTAGTAGAAATAGAAAGAAAGGAAAAGAGGATAGTAGTAGAAATAGAAAGAAAGAAAAAGATGATGTCAATAAAAAGAAAGAAAGAAAGAAAAAGAGAATGTTAGTAGAAATAGAAAGAAAAAGATGATGGCAATAAAAAGAAAGAAAAGAAAGAAAGAAAGAAAAAGAGAGGATGTTAGTAGAAATAGAAAGGAAGGAAGGAAAAGAGGATAGTAGTAGAAATAGAAAGAAAGAAAAAGAGGATGGCAATAGAAAGAAGAAAGAAAGAAAAAGAGCATAGCAATAGAAAGAAAGAAAAGAAAGAAAGAAAAAGAGGACGTTAGTAGAAATAGAAAGGAAAGAAAGAAGAAAAAGATAGTAGTAGAAATAGAAAGAAAGAAAAAAGAGGATGACAATAGAAAGAAAGAAGAAAGAAAAAAAAAGAGGATGTTAGTAGAAATAGAAAGGAAAGAAAGAAGAAAAAGAAGATAGTAGTAGAAATAGAAAGAAAGAAAAAAGAGGATGGTAATAGAAGGAAAGGAAGAAAGGATGTTAGCAAAAATAGAAAGAAAGGAAGGAAGGAAGGAAGGAAAAGAGGATGGTAGGAGAAATAGACAGAAAGAAAGAAAAAGAGGATGACAATAGAAAGAAAGAAGAAAGAAAGAAAAAGAGGATGTTAGTAGAAATAGAAAGGAAGGAAGGAAGGAAAAAAGGAGGGTAGAAGAAATAGAAAGAAAGAAAGGAAGGAAATGAGAGTGGTAGAAATAGAAAGAAAGGAAAAGAGGATGGCGATAGAAAGAAATAAATGAAAGAAAGAAAAAGAGGTATCCAGTATGTCAGTTAATGTTTTGGCAAGAAACAATAACTGCACTTTCAAGAACTTTTCATCTAAGTAAGTAATTTTCTATTTTAATAAGTGCAGTATTTTTGAGATTGAAATTATCATTGAAATTATTATTATGTATTTTCCCCAATCAAAATTGTGGGTCATCTGTTCATATCTTTATTCTGTTATTGCTGAAGTACTATCGATCAAAAATAAGTACCCACAAAATGGCATGTCAAAAGGATGTTTTTGTGTCATGACTTCTTCATGGTATCTCAGTTTTGCTCACCATTTATACAAATGTTTTAGGTATATTATTCACTAAACTTCTAATTAAAATCTTCTCATTCCTTTTCACTCCGAGTTAACAGTTGCATCCTAATGACATTATCGTCTTGCTTGGGGTAAAATGATTAAAAAAAACATCAACTTTATACTACTATCAAATAATGAGAGTAGAAATCTCTTTAAAAGGTCAGGTTGCCATTCTTCAATACAATAGACAGTTAGGTTCTAGCTAAGCACAGGCCCCAATGATTACTGGGCTCCTCTCACCTGAAACAAAGATGCTAGGTAATATTCTCAAGTTAACGAGAAGCATTTGCAATTCCATCAATCAGAACAAGCTAATTACCCATCATGTTTATTCAAATGTAAAAAGGCAGCTGATGTCAAAGTGACTCCTAATTTTTGATTTCAGATGTTGCTCAGCCATAGAGAGATTCAAGTACACCAGGCTAATTTTTCCAGGTTGCAAATCTGTTCGCCTTAATTGAAAAGATAACGAACCATTAAAGTCACATGATAGAAAAGAGTTAGCCAGGTAGAAATTCCTAGATATATGCTATAGTTATATATATATATATATATATATATATATAATGGAAACAGCATTTATTTTGTACAACAAATATTTTTAAATAATCTCCTTCTTTGATAATGCAGTTCATTATTCATCAATAGACTGAGCCCAATATGTTGGAAACATTTCAAATCCAACTCCCACTAAAATGTTGGATTATCAATTTACTCATGCACCTTTTTATAAAGACATGTATACAAGGTCTGATCAAAAAGTACTGGGACTATTGCTATGATAATTGATCTAAAGTATGCAGAGTAAAGCTGTTTGGCACAGATTGCCTTTGAACACTGTTGTACATGGACACAAAGTTATAACATTCTTGCTCACTTACATTGTTTATAGCAGTGCTTGGAAGGAAAGTGTGTAGAGTGTGGTTGCCTCACCACAACACATAGATTCTATCACTCACCATGGCCTGTGCAGCAGTTTTTGGCCAAACACAACATTCCCTAGGTTCAACAAACACCATATTCCCCAGATCTCTCCCCATGCAACTTTCTCTTCTTGCCAAAATATCAAATCCCATTTGGAAAGAACAAAATTTCAAGAGATAGTAACAAGGCTGCTTCTCACTATCCCTAAAAAGGAGTTCTAGAAATGCTTCCACCAATGGAAACAATGCTGAATGAAGTATCTGGCTTTTGAAAGGGAGTACTTTGAAATTAAATACCAAATTGATATGTGTTGTAGTTTTCTTTTTATAGCACCATCCCTGATAATTTACAAGGTCTGATCAAAAAGTATTGGAATTGTTGCTATTGTCTGATTAACTAATGAAAACCAAACAACACATGTTCAGGTATTGCAATTTCTCAAGTATGAAGATGTTGCTAGGTACTTACTTTGCTTCACATTTCAAATTTAAAACAATAGCATTTCAACACCTGGGCATGAGTTTCTCCCACTAAGCCCGATCATGGATGGAGATGTACAGTGTGTCAACCTAACCCTAACCAGATGGGTGCCACACCCTGTAGAATAGCAATAGAATAAACAGCACTTACCGGCGTAAGGGTCCCAGCTAGCATCCAGACTACTTCCGCACAACCAGCCAGGTTTAAAGGAACTCATCCCTCCCCAAAGGCCACTACCCACATGCGATGGGGGGAAGGAGATGTAGAATAGTAATAGAATAAACAGCACTTACCGGTGTAAGGGTCCCAGCTAGCATACAGCTGGCAGACAAAAATAAAGCAGGTTGTAACTTAATACACACCCTGCAAACTGACTGGAATGAAGCTGGTATTTATACAGAAATACCTCCACTCATGTACCAGCAGCCAATCACAGCCCAAGCAATGGACTATCCCACTTGAGCACAATGAGATGCTCCATGGCACCATAAATAGCTCTCTTTCTCAAGGTGGAGTGTCCAGTCACTCAGCTTGTTCCACACACCCAATTGGTTAAGTCAGGTAACTGGCAAGCAAATCTATGGTACAGAACAGGATGTACCAGAATTACTTTTTTCTCCATATCTCATTCTCTGATCAAACTTTAATAAAAGTTAATCATGTTAGATTGATAAATGCTTCCTATTTGTTTTTTTTTTATCTATATGTACACATATATACTTCATTTAAATATAGTTATAGTTAATACTAACTTTTTTAAAAAAAATATAATAAAAGTGCTTGATATGAAATGTAACAAATAAAATTTAATAAAATAACTAAAGTTTCATTCTATAAACAGGGATTATCAAGCTAGGTGCAACTTTTATATTGAAATATAATGAAAACCAATTTTTTCTTATGTTTTTATGAACCCGGATGTAGACTTATTCTTGGTAGCATATTAGTCAATGGGTATTTTTTTTATGCGAACACACCCTTTTATTTAATAGTTTTTGAGACTAAAATTGCCAGTTCTTCTTTTTGACACTGTCTAAAAATTTTTCTTCCTCTTGTGTAATTTTTTCATTTTCTTTCATTAAGTACCACCTTATATTCCAGCTTAAATTTTTCTCCTTAACTTTCCAAATGTATTTATACAGGACAGTGCTATTAAAATACTTTAATCAAATTTTAAAATGTCATGTTGTTATTCAATCTCACTGTTTAAGTTTATATTCTACAGAAATAATTTATTTTTTACAGTAGGGTTCACCATGTACAAGGCCTGGGGGCCCACTCAAGATAGAGGAAGCAGATTGTACAGATAGGAGAGGAAGCAGATTGTACAGATAGGAGAGGAAGCAGATTGTACAGATAGGAGAGGAAGCAGATTGTACAGATAGGAGAGGAAGCAGATTGTACAGATAGGAGAGGAAGCAGATTGTACAGATAGGAGAGGAAGCAGATTGTACAGATAGGAGAGGAAGGTAATGGTTAATCTTACACTCGAACTGGTTAAGATTGTAGTGATCAGGGAAACATTCTCTTGGGAGTCATTTCCACAAAGCAGTATTTCACAAGAAGAAGCTGTTCAAGTGGAACTTTCTTCTCACGGGAGTACAGAGGGGATGTGGGTGGTTTGCTACAATGTAATTGGTATGGATATTTATTTGACCCCCCCACCCCCACTGAATCCGGTTGTGACACAAGGTCAGTTTTTAACGTGGGGACCTGAGTGTTTTCACTTGGGCCACTGGTCTGAGCTGGTCATAGCTTGTCCAAGCTGGTCACAGCTAGTCTAACCTAGTCATAGCTGGTCCAAACCATGATACCACCAGCCCAGGGATGGAGCCCTGGAAGCAGTTAATGTAATTGGTATGGTGGGTCCTAGTAGAGAAAGTGGAACCAAGGAATATAGTTCATCTGAGAAATTTCCAGTGAGAGCAGCGAGAGGCTTTACCAAATCCCACCTGTGAGAAAGAAGTTGGAGGATGGAAAATAATTTGTCACTTACAAGGACTTGGAGATGCCTTTAGATTCTATCCAGGCTGGAAAGTGCAGTCTGTGCAGCTACCACCTACCACCTAAATATGACAACAGTACTCCATTCTTGGCCTGATCTGGCTCTTGTAAAGATAGAGGATAGTATGTGGAGTCAGGTACTTACTGAAGTGGTAGCAGCCAACTATTTTACCTGCTTTTTTCGAAAGACTCATATGTATGAGTTCCACTTAAGGTCAGGTGTGAGTTTAAGGCCTAATAGTCTCTGAAGGTATGGTGCCTCTCTGAGGAGATATCCGTTCATCGTAACTAGCAGCAGTTTGTGGTTTGAATGTATGTCATAGATTAGTTCCATGGTTTTAATATTTGTGCTTTTTTATGACTATTCTTTTGCTTACAGTCATTCAAATTGTTAAATAATAGTTTAGCAGACTTATTTTTCGTGGAATGGTATCTCTGCTTGGACTTCCTGAGGTTGACCTTTGGGGTCAGATAAAAGACAAAATAAGGAAGTCAATTTTGATTGGTTGAGCCAGTGTGAGAATGATAGACCAAGAAAGGCTTTTCAGGGAGTTGTTACTCAACTGTCAAGCAATGTAGATGTATCTTCTTTTGTGTCTGAAATGGCTCCCCAGTGGAGGAAAAATTACCCCACTGGATAAATAGAAGATGTATACGTCGAAAATTCCCTGTGTTGAAGTCACCATAACCAAAACCCCTAATGATCACTGGTCAGGAGAAGACAAGAAAGAGAGAAGTTACAAAAGCTCCTCAGGATGAGGGGGCTATACAATAAAATTACAAATATTTAGCGATATGAAAAAAAACAACTATAACTTTTAATTTTGAACACAGTGCCAAAAATTCAATCTTCATGCAAGAGATGGCATTACTGTAGATGTTCATTGCTGTCATGCAAACACAATGTAGTTGTTGTGTGTCTGTGGCATCACAGTGTCATCAGTGGTTTTCAAAAACATATATATTGTTGACACCTACTGTAAGCTTGGAGTTTTTCTTCTTTAAAAATAGCCACCATTCTTTGTCAAAGATATTCTGATTTTTTTTTTATTTTGTTTTGTTTTTTTTTTAGTTTAAATATAAGTTAATCTTTTTAAGATTTTTAAAAAATTTTATCCCTCAGGAATTCAAATCCACGGCCTTCTCACTTCTGATGAAGGAACCACTTCTTGATGTCTTCAGGGATGTAGCCATGCTCACTACGCTTGGCCAATTGTGGATTAGTGCGGCTAGTTAACCCATAGTTGGAGGTTTAGAATTCCTGCTATTTATCCATAGCTTGGGGCGGGTTGGGGTGAGAGAGTATTGATTGCTGATAAATTGCACCAGCTTCCCAGTGATTGCCATGATCATTGTCTTCTTGGTACTGATCTCCAACTGATACTCACCGGAGACTCTTTTGGCTTCATCATCTTTGGAGTATCACTGGCAATGTTACTATCAGTATGCTATCCTCAATATAGAAGAGGTTGTCAAGATTCTTGCTACCAGTGGTCACTCCTATCTAGGACAGTTCCAATGTTGACTCTCAAATTGCCTCTTCTGAATAGAAGTTGAAACATATAGCTGACATGGAGCAGCCCAGCTGCACACTGGAAATATTAGTCTGTCCTGCTATTTACCCATAACTAGAAGAGAAGAGGAGAGATGGATTCTTACCATTCTCAAGGGTATTTGCATGGAAATGAATGTAACAAACTCAATTGGAATTCAAACTCAGTTCTCTGATTCCTTAATTCGAGCCACTATCCATTAATCTGCCATGCTGCCACTCTAAGGTACTAAGTCTAATTTTTCTTATGTGAGATTAGTATCTAGCCTTTCTTACCTACTTTGTGAGCAGTAGCATTGAAAACTGTTTAGACTGAGCAGCAAAACTTTGAAAGGAGTGTTAACGTAAAAGAACAAATTAATTAATAAACATCAAACAAAGGAATGATAATACTTAGAACAAGAACAACACATATATGATTTGCCAACAGTAAGAGCAGTCAATAATAATCAACCTTGACCTGTGGTGGTAGCATGTGTTCGGGTCCAAGCCATGGGCATATAGTTAACCACAAAACCAGAGTCAAAATACTATGAAAGTGTAAAAATAGGTTTTTGTAGTAAAAATACCTGCAATATATTTTTTTTTTAAATATTACCAGCAATACATTTTTGTAAAAAAATATAATTACCAGTAATACTTTTCTGGAAAAAAATATTACCAGCAATATATTTTTGGAAAAAAATATTACCAGCAATACGTTTGATTCTTGACAAAAAACTTCTTTAAAAAATATGTCAATGAAACCTGATCTACAAACTAATTTCTTACAAAGAATATTTTATTTGTATGAACCTATCCCAAATATTTTGTCGGTATTAAATAACCTGTTCAGGTTGATATGACATGAAACAAAATAAACCAAACCAAACAAACTGTGAACAGCAAAATCTGATTTTGTGATAAAGTCCTTAGTTAAAAAAAAATAATAAAGATAAAATTCAATTTGCTAGAGTCCCAACATGCACTCACGTAGACTGAGGAATTCACTTACATCTTGTCATAAATCTAAAATTAGCACCAGTAGCAGTGAAAGATTAATTAAAATGTTGAGATAATTTAAAAAAAAAACGAAGAAAAAATTTGGAAATCACCTACCAGATAATTTATTATTTTTTGACTGAAAACTAAATGAGGAACTAATATACTTACCTGACACTGTCATATCGTTTCAGATAAATCTTATGAAACATGCTGTCTTTGGGTTTGCCAGCAATATCTGATTTCATTTCCATTGCAATATGTTGTGGCAAAACCGATAAAAGAAGGCTCTCCTGCAAGAATCACAAGAATTAATGGTCAACAATAAGAATATCTCACAAATTATGATGCATTCAAATTTGCTAGTAAATTTATGGAGGTATAATCGGTGAAAGCTGCAGTAGAAAGATTTATTCTCCTATTTATATTTCATTATGGGCATTAATATATCTGTGATATAACACCCTAGTTCGCAGACAGAATGGGATGGCTGAATGGAAAAGGAATGACAAACATACTTTGTTCTTAGAAAGACTTTTATACCACTAAGACATACACATAACTAACTATATATATATATATATATATATATATATATATATATATATTTTGAACAATTAAAAAATTAAAATCTTTAGACACACTGGGTTGTAGATTAATATTCTTTCGTTTTTTTTTTTTATTATTATTCCATTTAGATTCCTCGACTAGTTTCGACCAAAATGGCCATCATCAGGAGGAGAAATATTTCTGCTTGCTGGTAGCACTAAACTACAGAAATGAATGTCTTGATGGAGAAAATGAACTTTTGTCTGTAGTTTTCATTTGTTTTTTTATTTTTTATCATGAATCAATGGTGTTATGTGGTATATTGATTGCTAACAAGTTCCTTTTCAGCTTGTCTTTTATCTTAGCCATAGGCATCTTACATACCTGTAGCCCTAATCTAACTGGCTGTACATTAGGATCTTGGGTATTCTGTCATCAGACATTCTCAAGACATGACCAGTCCAGCATAACTGTATGATAAAAGTCTCGATTACTCCAATATTACACCTGTTAAACAGGTCTACATTAGATGTCCTATCTTGAAGCTTAACTCCACAGAATGCACACAGACAGCTTTTATGGAAAACATCTAGCTGGCATATATGGTACCTGCATGGAGTCCATGACTCTGAGCCATACAAAAGGATGGCAAGTACAACAGCTCTGTAAACCTGAATTTCCATATCCAGTCAAATACCCCACTCATTCCACAAGCAATGGCGAAGTTTGCCGAAAGCACTGGTAGCCTTAGCAATCCGATGCATGATTTCATCATCTAAAGTTCCACTGTAATTGACATTTCTGCCAAGATAGGTGAAAGACCTTACATAGTTCAGGGGTTTGTCTTCTACTTTCAATGGTCTCTCTGAAAATTTGTAGACTGGTGGTTTTTGTTTGTCACCACGCAATTACTTCGGAGTAGGGCAAGGTTGGTGCACAACTTCAGTTTTCTTTATGCTAAGTGTAAGACCAAACAATAGTTCCGCAAAGTGTGGATGGTTCTGCACAAGCCTTCACCACTTTAATCAAATCACTTGTGTGGATTTTCTGGCGGTTTACCTTGATTCGTTCTTATCCACACAGTTCACTTGCAAGGTCCACTGGCACGAGAGTGAAGACAACGGAGTCAGGTAAAGGATATATCTCATTAATACATATAGCATGATATATTTTCATGATTTTTTTTAAGATTCTTGCGAGTTTCAGGACTTTAACATACCTGTGGAAATTCTCCAATTGCATCATTAAATATTTGAGCTTCCTGGCTTTAGAAAAAGTATTGCAGTAACAATCATAATTATGAATGCAGGTCATTATTAATAGAAACAAAATGTTAAAAATGAAAAAATTCAAAATTGACAAGATTTTCCATTTCACTGAAGCAGACATTTGCTTCCTCTATCTTTTCCCCCCACTTCTATGCTTTTTTGTTTGTTACTTTCTCTTATATATCCTTTTCTTCCATCTGTCCTCAGTCCTGGTTCTGATGATAAACTACATCTGGCTACAAGGCCTCTGATTGGGGGATTGGAGTTTTTGAGGAGGCATGGAACGAACTTTTAATTGTTGTTCTTCCCAGGTCCACTTTGGTAGCACCTGTTAGCAATACTTTTTCGTGTAAAAAAAAAAAAAATTTATAACGATACCTATTTCTCATAAAATTAGCAACAATACAGTTTTAAAACAACATGACCAGCAATAATACAGATGAGTTCAAAATATATTTAGTTGACACTATTTACATTATTCGGACTATTGTCCTCATCTTTCTCGCCATATTTATTACAACATTTACACTGTGCCATGTATACTTGCACACATTGTGTGGCACAGTAGATGAAGGCATTGATCCAGTGACGGGACCCAAAGAGTGTGAGTTCAATACCCGGTTAAGGCAGTGGAGAACTTGGAGAGGTGAATTAACAGGAAATAACTGATAACTGACATCCATTAGACATGGCATGTGGAACTAGAACAGTCTACCACAGTGAGTGAAATAAAGGGTTCAGTTCGACATTCTAACCACCTGAAGAAGGCCGAAGCATACAATGGCCGAAATTCTTACAAACACACATTTTTGATGATTTTTTTTTTCTAGAGATACCATTTCTGCTTTGAAATTTTGCAAACTGGAAAGTGTGAGGCACCTTGTTACTCCAGGACAGAAAGTTAGAGGGTTAGAGAGGGCAAAGATCATCTTGAATAAGTTAGAAAATTATCCTGGAATTATATATATATATATATATATATATATATATATATATATATATATATATATAACTATTTCAATTCTACATGAGCTTCCAATCCTTAGTTATGATTAATTAATGATGTCATTTTCGTTTATGATCAATTTCATCATGATTCTTCTGTTAAGCTTGGAGAGAAATTATACATACTTATTGTTCAAATCAGAGTCCAATAGTGTTATAAAAATCTCAGAGAATTCCAGTAATATGTCTTTAATCATTTCCAAGATACACCGGTTCAAAGCTTAATCTAACAATAGGAACATTTTTTTTTTACCATGTGAGGGTACAACAACTCACTTCTTAGAACCGAACAACCAGAATACGTACACATATTATTTGATGAAGGTTGTGCAGAACCAACCACAGTTCTTTGAATTCACAGTTATTGTTTTCCTAGACTGATTATCACCCAAGGCTATAGAATCCAACCTGTCCTATGCTATTACCAATAGCTGCGACAAGAATATGTATATATATATATATATATATATATATATAAAACGTGTATTCGGCAGCAAGAATTCTTTCAAATATGTTTGGTTGAATAATATCGACAAGTTCTGTCTTTCCAATATTTTATTAACTTTTCCAAATTTCCAAATTAGTTCTTTTATATGATTGCTAAATTTACCAAAGTTCATATTTATAAATGTAAAAGACAATAGGAAAACTGTAATAGTTGCCGACACGTTTCGTCCAATGTTTTCCTCTTCAAGACAAAGTTTCATATGTATTTTTATTTTATTTTTTTCCCTGAAAACTTTTGAATGTTGCTACATTCATTTTCAAGGATTATGTTTTGTGTATGATTATATTGCTATATTTTGTGTCACAGTTTCTGGTTGATTACAGCATTCTCATGTTGGAACCAATTCCATGTCACTTAAGATGATGTTGATATTATAGAACCAAACATGCTTGAAATATATATATGTAATAGAACTTGTTGATATGCATAAAATTATGTTATTTCATATATGTCAAAGTCAGCAGAATTTTGGTAATAAGATAATTTGGGCAATAATTATTGTTATCAATAAATATATTGTTCACAACCCCCATCTGAGAAAATATTTTAGAGCAGAATATCCTTCATTTGGGAGGCATTTTTTAAAAACTCCTTTAGCTTTTCTCATCGTATTTTTCTTTCTGCATGTCATTATTTTTCTCATTGTCATTCAGCACGTCATTCATAATTGCAGGTCTGATAGGAGGGCCTTGCTAATATATAAACAAAAGGCACTTTTTAACTTATACAAAATAAAAAAACAACACAAGAATTATTATTTGCGAATAATTGTATATTCTATACAGCCTCTGGGCTGGCATAAAATATCAAAGTGGGTGACATTTGAACTTTGGTCTTAGTTTAACAACGCCCTGGCTTGAGTCATTGTAGTAGAGAACAATGAAGTTTTGGGGATTCATATCAGATCATGCATCCCCGTAAGCCATTAGGATCATAGGGGAACCATATATACTGCCACCATAGCAACAGTGGTATGTCTTGTGCAAGATAGCAAGATAAAAAGGCATCTCTCTTCAGCCTGCTCTTGAATTTAGTTTTCCTTCTCCTAGACTGGTTGCAATCTCGAGACAATGGAGCTTAGTCTGCCCTGCTACTTGAAGAGATGGATTCACACCTTTCCCAAGAGTAACTATGTGAAAGTGAATGCAAACTGAATTCTTTTCTCTTCTAATGAGACAAGCATTTATTAGGTTGAAATCGTGGAAAAAAAAATGCATTGAAAGAGTACTGATCTTGCAATTTGCCATATTTAATCTCTGACCAGGCTTATATATATATATATATATATATATATATATATATATATGTATGTATGTGAAAAGTGTGTGTATATAAATAAATATATATATGTATGTATAATTATTTATATATTATATGCACGGTACTTATTAGAAAGCGCTCAATATCAGAGTTAGAGCTAGAGATAGAGCGTTTGTCTGACAATTGCTAAAGCGTGAAACCCAGGGTCACAAACTCACATCTATCCAACCAAATATATATGTATAAACCCATTTACATGAGATATATAGAGCCATTTATCCTGTTCTCACTGAAGTAAAGTTAATGTTTTCTGATAGAATGAAACAACATATAGCATCTTGTAAGTTCGGTTCTAGAGATTATTAGCAGCACTGTAAGGGTGTGCTGAACAACAGCATATTCGCAATCCCTTCCCTATTCAATCAGTTCAAAGTCCTGACATCTACAGTAGATAAGGTTGAAGGATTTGCTTAGAAATTCTCATCCAACTCAACACTCGACTTATCTGGAGTACCCACACATGATTTCCCCCCACCCTAGGACTGAGGCTATACTGAGTGATTTGAACATAACCCTGTTGCTGGTCTTGGGTATTATTTCTAAATTGGACTCCCACAAGGCAACCGGAGGTGACAGGATACCAGACATTGTCCTAAAGTAATGTATTCCTAAGCTGGCTCCAATTCTCTCCAGCCTATACAACTATTGCCTCGCTGCTTCCTGCTTGTTGGAAGTCCTCGTCTGTAGTTCTCTGGAGAACCTTCTGACCCCTCTATCACCATATTAGTCTCCTACTGCTTTCGGTAATGTCTTTGAGGCTTTAATTAATGCTGAAATAGCATTTCACGACCTATGGCTTCCATTTTGTCAGGTCTACCGCTGATGTGCTAATGGCCACCACTGAATATGTATATCAAGCTCTTGGTAGGAATGGCAAAGCTCAAGCTGTGGCTATAGATATCTCGAAGGCATTTGACAGGGTTTAGCATGCTGGTCTTCTACATAAGCTCCAGAATTGACTACTGGTGATTCTGCCAGTGTGTGCTGAACAATCCTCAATCCCTCCACTATTCAATCAGTTCAAAGTCCTGACATCTCAGAAATTCTCATCCAACTCAACACTCGAGTACATATACCTGATTTTCCCCCAGCCTAAAACTGACGCTCTACTGAGTGATATACACATAACCCTGTAGCTGGTCTCAGGCATTATTTCTAAATTGGACTCCCACAAGGCAACCGGAGGTGACAGGAATCCAGCCATTGTCCTAAAATAATGTATTCCCAAGCTGGCTCCAATTCTTTACAAACTATACAATTATTGCCTGTTTCCTACTTTCCAGCTTGTTGGAAGTCCTCGTCTGTAGTCACTGTCTTTAAAAACTGGAGAATATTCTAACCCCTCTAACTATTGCTATATCAATCTCCTACTGCTTTTTGGCAAAGTATTCAAGTCTTTAATCAATACTGAAGTAGTTAATTCTTACTTCTCATGACCTACACTCTGACAAACAATATGGTTTCCATTTTGCCCGGTCTACTGCTGATGTGTTTATGGCCATAACTGAATATGTATATCAAGCTCTTGATAATAACAGGAAATCTCGAGCTGTTGCTCTAGATATATCAAAGGTTTTTGACAGGGTTTGACATGCTGGTCTTCTATGTAAGCTTCAGGGCTATGGTATTACAGGACAATTATTTGATTTAATCCAATCATTTCTCACTAATCGTGAAATGAAGGCTGTTCTGAATGGGCTTGCTTCAGATCCTTTCACACAAATGCAGTTGTCCCCCAAGGCTCTATCCTGGCTCCTATACTGTTTCTGATCTTCATCAATAATCTTCCTGATGTCATCAGTTCCTAAGTAGGCATCTATGCAAATGACACTACCATTTACTCCTGTCTCAAATGTAAATCCGACAGCACTGACTTAACCTGGCCGCTGCTCTCAAAACGGAACTCCAATCAAGAGAACTGGGGCTGGAAATGATTTGTGAATTTCAATGTCCCCCAAAACTAGACTGCTCTCATTTACCCACCCTAGAGAAACTTCCTTGCCCCCTATCAGAATGGCTGATGCTTTGCTCAAGGAGAGTGTCACTCATTGTGTCATACCAGAAAGTTTTTCTTGTCAGAGTCCATCTTACATATTTACAAACATACTATTTGCCCATACATTGAATACTAGTATTTAGTCAACCCCCCACGAGGGCATCAGTGGCACAAGGCAGGTTTAACGTGGGATCTCTGAGCCCATGGGCTTGGCCAAAAATATGCCCTTTGAACCTGTATAAATGGGTTCAGGGTCGGTTTACCTCCCTGAAAGAGACTCTGCCCTTCAGCGTAGACTCCTTCGGGTTCCTCCACGCCCGAAGGCAGAGAGTTCAACTGATCAGCCGGTCGTCTGACTTCAGACTGAACAAGTCAACACTATACATTGAATAATGTTGCCATATCTAGTCTGGTGTTCATGCTATTCATCTTGAGGTTCTCAACAAAATCCAAAGAAGGATCTGCAATGTAATCGATCCTGACCTGACATCTAGACTTCAGTCACTTTCCCACCAATGCGATGTGGCTTCACTCTTGTCTTTTCTACAAATATTTTCATGGCATTTGCTCCGATGAGCATTTTTTGCTGGTGCCCTGACTACATGAATTTAAGTGTACTACTAGATTGGCATCTAGGTCCCACCCATTTTCTGTTGAAATAGTTAAATGTAACTGGCACTTCTACTCCAACAATATGTCCACAGTAGTAGTTTTTAGGTTTAAATTCACTTTTTGAGGAACTGGAAGAAGACAAACATTACTTTGAACTACAAAGGATAGGAAATTGTGAAGAGCCATGATCATACACGATCTGAAGAGATAGATCACATGAAAGAAGAAGAAGAATTTCTCACCTGCTGTTGGTTTTCTCTTTGGGTGTTTAGTCGCATTTTGATCCAGCGTTGTGTTTCAAGAAAAGCTTTTCGTTGGGATGCTTCACAAGGATAACGAATGAAGATACCAGTTATAATGACTGCTAAAAATATAAGACTGTTACAAATTGCCTGAAAAATTAAGAAAGAAAAAGAAATATTAGGCTGAATTAAGAATAATTTCCGTTTATACTGATGTAGCGTTGGGTTTTCTCAAATAATTTCTTTTGATATCTAGAAATAAATTTTATTGAGGTACCTCAACATATTCACTAAAAAAGTGAATTTTTTACCCTTTTTAGGACCTTGGCAATTTTGGTTAAAATCTTGTTTTTCTGGTGTCAATGCTGGACCATAAATTTGTATGGAAAATTTGAATGTCTTTTAGCAGGGGAAACATTGATTTGGAAATTCTTGCAAAAATCAGATAATTATTGGATTATAATGTAACTTTTGTAGCTTATTCAGAAATGAATTAAATTATTTTTTAAATGTTTCTTTTTTTTAGAAAATCTTTGTAAAAATATTTTTTATATCTGTTACCTTACCCACTCATTTAATTTTATGATATTTCAAGAAATTTTTTTATATTTCTTAATATTTATACGAGTTATAAGGACAAATCTTCAGAGAATTTAAATCATCAATTTTTTTCACTTTTAATAAATTAATATTTTAACTTCCGCCTGAATTTATAGGATGAGGAGTTATCATTATTTGCACTATTTATACTCGGACTATTGTCCTCATCTTTGTTGTTTTTATCACAATGTTTTGGCCATTGTGCCCTACTCAGGTGCATAGAGAAAGTTTATTTGTAAGAATTTGTAAATAGTCATTCAGGTTTCATTTTTAAATGTTTTTTTATTCCCCCCCCCAACCACATGTGTCAAATTGTACATATGGGAACTAGTTAGGACTGCATAGAGACTGTGAGGTGACTGTAGTAAGAATGTGTTGTTTTGGTGTAAGGAATACTGTGGTATGTTCAGGTGAATAATCGTGTATAGCTAAGTTTAAGACAAGACAGATTGCAGACCAGCCTTCTCCTATGCCCCCCTTTTGGCCTTGTGCCACATTTTTGCATTATATCCAAATAAATATTACTTTCCTCTATGTAATTCTAATCATTGTAAATATTCATTACGGTTTCGTTGTTAAATGTTGTAATTTTTATCCCCCCACCCAGACAAATTGTACATATGGGAACTAGTTAGGATATCATACAGACATTTTATTATGGCAGCTGTAGTAAGAATGGTAAGAAAGAATATGTTGTGTTAGTGTAAGGAATACTGTGGTATGTTTTGGTCAGTAATGGTGGCTGGTTAATTTTAAGATAAGACAGATTGAAGACCAGCCATCCCCTATCCCCCCTTTTGATCTTGTGTCACACTTTTGCATTTTATGAAATAAGTATCATAATTTCTCAAAAATAATACACATTTTTTACTGTTAATTACAGGTGATAGTAGGGGTGCGTATTATTAATAGGTCTAAACAAAAATATTTTTTCATTATTGATTTATAATACGTACTTGTAGTTCTAAAATAAGAAAGATATTATCCCAATTTTCATTTTAAATCCAACAATTGTAACATTATTTTGTCAATAAATTTATGTTTATTAGTAACCACATTTTTTATTTGGCAAAAAAATAAAAATGCCAGTTTTGAAGAAAAGATGATATCAAGTTAAAAATTTATTGAAATTTTAATTTTCATCATCATCATTATCATCACCACTTTCTATTATAGAATCAATATCTCAATTGTCATTAAAGAAATTATCATTCACAATATTATTTTTGTCCTTGTTCAAAATTATCTTCGGCCTCTTCATTCACTTGCCAAAGGATGTCATCTTCAGAGTCATCCATGGCTCTCGTGAGACAACACTTCTTGAAACCTCTCTTTATAACATCCTCAGTAACGGAATTTTGTTGGTAAAATAAAATGTTATATTTATTAGGATAACTGTATGTTAATTTTCAACATTATTTTAGCCGCTTAGATTCAATTTTATTCTTAATGTCAAGGTTGACAAAATGTCTTCCTAATTACTTTTTTTTATTTTTTTTTTGACAAAATTTATAGATGCATATTATACATAGAGATAGATACATTTCTTAATTTTTTAATCATTTGTTGGGGTACATATTATTTATGGGTGCATATTATTTTCAATAAATTACAGTGTAACTTTCCTCTATGGAACCTAGTTTTAGCAGAGACTTACCTTGGTGACCCAGAGTCATGTGTATGTTTTCCAATAGAGTGTGGAGATGGTGAATTTGTGAGCTTTGGACTGAAGGTGAATTAGGCAGCACTTTGTGTGGACGGAAGTGGTGGTGTTGCTTGTAGCCATTTTTATTGGCTGGCTCTGGGCGCTCATTGGTTGAACAATGGCTGGTCAGGTGCATAAAAGCATGGTATGCTCATTCAAAGGGAAGACTCATTTTTGGCGAGAGGAGTTGCTTACCTGAGATTGAGGAACAGTGATAGTCAGCATTTGTGGAATTGATTTGCCTATTGGACTGGGTACCACTATTTTGTTCAGTGGACTTATATATAGTTTGCTTTTTTTTTTTTGTGTGTGCTTCCGACCAATTCTCACACACTAATCTTTAGGAATTTAAGCATTGTACAAGACTGCAAGCAAGGTTTCATCAATTTAGAGTTGAAATGGCAAGATGTAATGATAAAAGTTCTAACAGTTTATTTTCTCACATGTATTGCTTGTGGAACTCTCTTCCAGCTTCTTGCTTCCAAGACAACTTTTATCTTCAAAAATTTAAATGCAATGTCAATCATTATCTTCTGTCTTCTCAATTCTTATTCTTTTGTTGTTGTCTCTCCTTAATAGTAGTTTTTCTAACATTCTCTATCACTCAGTAACTTCTTGCATCCTAGTGGCTTTATTGCCTTGCTTGGGATGAAATGATTAATATATTTTAAGACATTTTTTATTCTTATATGTTCTTTTTATAGATACAAATATTTAAGCAAATGCTCTGTTTATAATAAACAGTATTAACGACATTTACCAGCCTGAATGTCCAAGAAATTTCATAGAAAATATGTGTCCTCCGATAGGAATCGAACCTGTATCCTATATGGAACTGTCATATAGCCTGACTTGCTTTTACCAACTGAGCCACAGAGAAGTGTTTTGGTTAAGAAGGTCAATTTTACTTTTTTTAAACTACAATTCTCCATGATTTTCTTTCGTACATTCATATCTGCTCGATGCGTATGTATATATATATATATATATATATATATATATATATATATATAGTGATTGTTTTTTACAGCTTACAAACCTTTTGTGGTTTATTCAAACTAAAACTTACTTTGAATTTGTCAAATAATTTTTTTCTTTTAGTAAGTGAATATTGCATTAACACTTTTTTGGTGAAAGCAAGTATTTTTCTAGATACAAGTCCTACTTATTTTAACCCATAGCCCTGTGGAGAAGACATGGATTCATACCTTTCCCAAAGTGATTATGCTAATAGCTTCTTCTCTCACACTTCTTGCTTGTAGAACTCTCTGGCCTCTTGATTCTTAGTCCAATTCAATCTTCAAAAAATTAAATGCAATGTCAGTCGCTATCTTCTGTCTTCTTAATTCTTGTTCTTTTATTATTCTCTCTCCTTAATATTGTTTTTTCTCATATTCTCTCACACTCAGTAACCCCTTGCGTCTTAGTAGATTTATTGCCTTGCTTGGGGGGAATGATTTAAAATAAAAATACCTATAAAATGATAAAATACCAGACTCAAATCACCTGTCCAAACCTTCAAAGATAACAATCCCAGATGAGTCAGATTCAATTTGTATCTAAATTATTTTCTTCCATGTACACATTTTCTAATTTAAATTTTTATTAAATTATTACTTACAGATAAACTACTTTTCTCATTCTTATTTTTTAACATATCTCCAGATTAAAAAGGCAATAAAAAAGATTTTTTTTTCTAATTTTTATGTTTTTTGAGGATAAAACTAAATTTATACTATATTTTTTTTCTCCCCGGACTCAATTTCTCAGGTTTCAATCTCTATTTTTTTTTTTTCATTTGTACCTACAAACCAATAACCATAATTTAAATCATGTGCCTAAGACTTCAAATCTGCCAATCCCAGGTGAGTAAGGTTCAACTTGTATCTAAGTACATCAAGTGTATTTGTACTTAGGTCTGTATGTGTGAACTAATTTGAAACTGTGTTTACTGGTTAGCAACTTACCTTTGCCAAGATATGACACAAAGTCATGCAATGTCATGAATTTGAAAAGACTGCATTTACATAAGAGGGTTGCAATTTGTGCACACAATCATGAGAAGGAAGGTGATATTGTCACACAGATATTTGTCCGACATCCCCATCCCAAATGTCCTTGTTTATGTATTAATCAGGTCTTCTCAAAGTATATGTTTACTTATTGTAGCTCATATTAATTTTAATTTACCATTTTCTTTCAGAAGTTCCATTCAGAATTGAAAGTAATTTAAACTGTTGATGAGAGAATAAAACAATTTCACTTTGAACTTCTTGAATGAGAATTTTTTTTTTTTTATCATTTTAACCTCAAGCAAGGCAATAAAGCCAATATGGTACAAGGGGTTACTGTTAGGGAATATGAGAAAAATATATTATTTAGCAGAGAAGACAATAAAAGAACAAGATTTAAGAATACAGACGATAATGGCTGACAGAGGAAAGTTCATAAGAACAATTACCATGAAAGTATTTATAGAAAAGGCACAAGGAAAGCTATGTTACAGCAATGGGAAAGTGACTGAAGCTGAGATGTCAGATCAGGACCAATAACATTGCAGATTCTGCTTTGGCTTTATATATAAAAAAATAATGATTGACATTGCATTTAAATTTTTGAAGATCAAACTTGACTGGCAAAGCAAGAAGCCAGAAGAGAGTTCAGCAAGCGAGAACTGTAAGAGAAGAAACTGTTAACATAGAAATTATAGTTACATATCACCATTTCAACTGTAAAATGATGAGACCTAACTGCTAATCTAGTACTTAAATTCATAAAATCTAGGTACCATGGAGGAAAGTAATATTTATTTAATATAATACAAAAATGTGGCACAAGGCCAAAAGCGGAGGGTGAGAGAAGGCTGGTCTGCAATCTGTCTTATCTTAAACTTAGACAGCCATGATTACTGATCCAAACATACCACAGTATTCCTTACACTAAAAACACATGCTTACCATTCTTGCTATTGCCACAATAATACTTCAAAGTCTCTATGAAGTCCTAATTACTCTTCATATATACAATTTGTCTGTGTGTGGTGAGGAATAAAAATAATAAAATTAAATCTCAGTACTATAGAGGAAAGTTCATTAGAACAATTACCATGAAAGTATTTGCAGAAAAGGTACAGAAAACTGACTTTATGATGGTGGGAGGGCAAATGAATCTGAGATACCAGTTCAGGACCAATAACATTGCAGATTCTTTTTTGAATTTTATCAAGAATCTCTAAATATATAGCAGGAGCATCTGACCAGGTGTTATGCTTATTTACATTTGGACTAATGTCTTCATTTCTGTTAACATTATCACAACGTTTTGACCATTGTGCTCATTGGTCTTCTTCAGGTGTGTGCCACAGGATAATAACCTATTGGATTAGAGTATTGGCTTGTATATTTGATGACAGGCAGTGCAAACTTAGACTCAGTGAAAATTCCTTCCACGTCATATATGATCTGTGACTCCTCAGGATGTGGGCGATCATGGCTCTCCCAATCTTTTTTTCTTTTTTAATTAATTGATTCATTTTTTACGGCTCATCAAATTTTTGATGTTATTTAAAGGTGAAACATATTTTTGGATTGTAATGAGTTTTTGGAGATAGTAATATTTTTTTAATACATATTTTACTATTTAACCCATAGTTGTGAGGAGAAGAGCTAGATTCATACCTTTCCTAAGGCTATTTGCATGTAACTGAATATAATGAATCTGACTGGAATTGGAACTCAGCCCTCTGATTTCTCATTCTGAGCCTTCCACACACAAATCTGAGCTTATAGCACCTGGTATTCCACAGTGGTCACCCATCTCAGTACTGTCCAGGTTTAACATTGCTTAACATTGGTGACTGAATGGTGTTTCAATGTAATATGTCCGTAAGCCTTGGCATTTTTCATGGTGCTTATTAAGTTTTGTCTTTTTGCTATGTTTGCTTATTTTGCCAATCAATTATACAAGCTATGTAGGCTATTCCCTGCTCTCCTCTGTCTCTTGGGATTTCATTATGTCCTCTGAGTGCCAAATTCTTCAAGCCTTCTTTCCTTTTTAGGTGCCGTAGAAATTTCAATTCTCCAATTTTGATTCTAAGTATGAGTGGCCTTTTTGTTTCCAATTTTCCTAAAAGTTACTTGTTATTAACAGCATTATGAAATAAGAACAAGATGAGATATCCCTAGACATAGAATGAGAACAATCTGTCCTGTAGATGAAATAAAGTGTTCAGTTCAAACTTCCCTGAAGGTTTCCCAGATCAACAGACACTTGATGAAGGTGGGAGGAGACTATGGCTTAAACAATGTGAAAACAACAAGAGATATGAGTACATAAGTCTCAAAGTAAATAAATATAGATATTGATAATATCATATATATAATATTATCTATATATATATATATATATATATATAATATTATCTATATATATATATATATATATATAATATTATCTATATATATATATATATATATATAATATTATCTATATATATATATATATATATATATAATATTATCTATATATATATATATATATATATATAATATTATCTATATATATATATATATATATATATATATATATAATATTATCTATATATATATATATATATAATATTATCTATATATATATATATATATATATATATATATATATAATATTATCTATATATATATATATATAATATTATCTATCTATATATATATATATATAATATTATCTATATATCTATATATATATATATATAATATTATCTATATATATATATATATATAATATTATCTATATATATATATATATATAATATTATCTATATATATATATATATAATATTATCTATATATATATATATATATATATAATATTATCTATATATATATATATATATATATATAATATTATCTATATATATATATATATATAATATTATCTATATATATATATATATAATATTATCTATATATATATATATATATATATAATATTATCTATATATATATATATATATATATAATATTATCTATATATATATATATATATATATAATATTATCTATATATATATATATATATATATATAATATTATCTATATATATATATATATATATATATAATATTATCTATATATATATATATATATAATATTATCTATATATATATATATATAATATTATCTATATATATATATATATATATAATATTATCTATATATATATATATAATATTATCTATATATATATATATATATAATATTATCTATATATATATATATAATATTATCTATATATATATATATAATATTATCTATATATATATATATATAATATTATCTATATAATATTATCTATATATATATATATATATATATATATATATAATATATATATATAATATTATCTATATAATATATATATATAATATTATCTATATAATATATATATATAATATTATCTATATATATATATATATATATATAATATATATATATAATATTATCTATACATATATATATATATATATATATATAATATTATCTATATATAGAGAGAGAGAGATATGTGAAAAGTGTGTGTATATAAATATAAATAAATATATATATATATATATATGTATAATTATTTATATATTATATGCGCGGTACTTATTAGAAAGCGCTCAATATCAGAGATTCATGGTTTCATCATTCTCCCACCACCGTTACTAATCATTTCTACCAATTTACAATAACTATTAGCTAATTATATTATCATTGCCTCCAATCCCTTGCAACATTACTGTCACATCATTATCATATAGACCCGTTATTAAATCAAACTACCCTCTCACACAGCATATTAAATATTAAACATCACCATATAAATAACCAATAAGGATTACAAATTTCTACCTGTTACATATACACAGTCAAAAACAAACAAATAACCAGCTTTAATAAATATAACAAATAAACCGCCATTTTTTTTCAAAATTTAAAAATAAATATAAATAATAATAATTTTTACCTATCATAATTTCACACAAACCCCACCACACATATATACATGCAAGGAAATATTATTCAGCGGAAAAAAAAAAATATGACATGTATACATTCACGAGACATTTCTGCCACACTTCCAATCTTTAAATTTCAACATACAAATGCGTATGTATAGACACGACACCACCCGTATACATACATATGTCATATCCGAAACTACCCACATATGTTTATATATGTATGAGTCCCGACGGACGACCAAGTATGTATATGTGTCTGCATACATCGATGTTTGCTTTAGTACGATGAAAAAACGACGAAATTTCTCCCACCACTTCCACAATAAAACCAATACACGCAATCTACATAGAACCAAATTTTTTTAAAAAATTAATCAGTTTGTCTGACGATCGCTAAAGCGTGAAACCCAGGATCACAAGCTTATATATATATATATATAGAGAGAGAGAGAGAGAGAGAGATATTGATAATATTATATATATACTTTGTTTTATAAATAAATAAAACAAAGTATATTATGATTGATTGTTTTGTTTAACGGCATCTCAACCTTAGTGGTCATTTTATGCCGGAAATGATTTTTGGGTGACTTTAAAAGTCAAAGACGCATAGTTGGCAACACCATTGTTTCAAAAAATACAGCTGGCAACATTATTGCTTAAAAAACGCACAGCTGGCAACATTATTGCTTCAAAAACGTATAGCTGGCAACATTGTTTTTTATTTGTTTGTTTTTTTTGTTTGTTTTTTTTATAAAAAACGTATAGCTGGCAACATTATGGTTTTAAAACATATAGCTGGCAACATTATTTTTTTTACAAAAAGCGTATAGCTGGCAACATTGTTTCAAAAACGTATAGCTTGCAGCATTATGGTTTCAAAAACGTATAGCTTGCAGCATTATGGTTTCAAAAACGTATAGCTTGCAGCATTATGGTTTCAAAAACGTATAGCAGGCAACATTATGGTTTCAAAAACGGATAGCTGGCAACATTATTGTTTCAAAAACGGATAGCTGGCAACATTATTGTTTCAAAAACCTTTATCTGAGGCCTTACTGTTAGATGTAGTTTATCGTCATAACCGGGACGCGGATGTAGTTTATCGCCATACCCAGCACGCGGATGTAGTTTATTGTCATACCCAGGACGTGGGTGAGAGCTGAGGCCTTGCTGTTGGATGTAGTTTATCGTCATACCCAGGACGTGGATGTAGTTTATTGTCATACCCAGGACGTAGGTGAGAGCTGAAAAAACTAAAAACGTACAGCTGGCAACATTATTTTTTCAAAAAAAAAAAAAAAATGTATAGCTGGCAACATTGTTTCAAAAACGTGTAGCTGGCAACATTATGGTTTCAAAAACGTACAGCTGGCAACATTATGGTTTCAAAAACCTATGGCTAGCAACATTAAGGCTTCAAAAACCTATGGCTGGCAACATTATGGTTTCAAAAACGGACAGCTGGCAACATTACTTTTGTGAAAAACATCTGAGGCCTTGCTGTTGGATGTAGTTTATCGTCATACCCAGGACGCGGATGTAGTTTATTGTCATACTCAGGACATAGGTGAGAGCTGAAAAAACTAAAAACTTACAGCTGGCAACATTATTTTTTCAAAAAAAAAAAAGAAACCAAAAAAAACCGTATAGCTGGCAACATTATGGTTTCAAAAATGTATGGCTAGCAACATTATGGTTTCAAAACGCACAGCTGGCAACATAATGGTTTCCAAAACGTATAGCTGGCAACATTATGGTTTCAAAAACGGACAGCTGGCAACATTACTTTTTCGAAAAACATTATCTGTGGCCTTGCTGTTGGATGTAGTTTATTGTCATACCCAGGACGCGGATGTAGTTTATCGCCATACCCAGGACGCGGATGTAATTTAACGTCATACCCAGAACGCGGGTGTAGTTTATTGTCATACCCAGGATGTGTGTAAGACTTGGAAAAACTAGGAGTTCACTATTTGTCCATAGCTGGGACCCTAACAGGTGCTACCACCCCGGGTCAAGGTGGACCTGGGAACACCAGCAATTAAGACGTGGTTCCACGCTCCTCAAAACCTCCTGATCAGAGGCCTTGCTGTTGGATGCAGTTTAACGTCATACCCAGGACGATATATATTATAAATAATTGGTGAGCTGAGTTTGAATTCCAGTTGAGTTCATTATATCTACTTACATGTTAATACCCTTGGAAAAGGGTATGAATCCATCTATTCTACCCCCAATTATGGATAAATAATAGGACAGATTGGGTTCTACTGAATTCAAAACCTGCAGAGGATCATTTGGCAACCTTGTGGCATACTGTGCACCAGTTCTCTGTATTCAACTCTTCCAAAAACTGTGCTTGGTTCTGCTCAAACCTTCACCCCTATAATTAAATTAAATGTGTGGACAGTCTGGTTATTGGCTCTAAAAACTAAGCTGCTTGACTCTTATACCTCAAAAAGTTGACAAGAGTGTCTAGTATGTTGTGGACTCTCCCATCATTGATTGATGTGGGCTGTTGACTCATGCCTACCAAGGACCCTTTTATGACATATGAGGTTCAAGCCACTCAGTTCCTAGGGACTGTCAGCCAGACAACCTGCACATATGATTTAATTATAATGGTGAAGGCTTTGTGCAGAACCAACATCACTTTTTGAAGAGCTGAATACAGCGACCTGTACGTGCCACAAGGTCCCCAAATGACCGTCTGCAGGTTTTGAATTCAGAGTTGTCCTTCTCCTAGACCAGTTGCCATCCAAGGCTATAGAAACCAGTCAGTTCTGCTATTTACCTATAGCTGGGGGAAGAAGAAGAAGGCTTATACCTTTCCCAAGGATATTAGCAGGGAAGTGAATGTAATGGATTTGACTGGAGTTTGAACTCGGATCTCCGATTCCTCAACCCAAACTGCTATCCATTACTCCACTGTGCTCGTGCTTGTGCTTATATATATATATATATATATATATATATGTGTGTGTGTGTGTGTGTGTGAAATAGGTCAGTAAAAGAAATTTCAACGATAATAAAAAGTAAACAGAAATAATAATGTTGATAATTTAAATTAATCATATTCATTGTTTTCTGCTTTTGTTTTTGCTCAACAGCCACAGAACTGACCTGTAATTTATACAGCAACTATGCAGAGCAGACCTTAGTTACAGTTTCTGAGGGAGAGTGCAAAAGATGTCATGATCAACAGTTTGACCAACTGCTCAAAACACTTGGTCACAATGACTTGCGATTTTTGTGCTAGCTCAACAGCTTCTGAACACTTTCATCTGCCCAGTTTCACTCCCCCACACTGATAACATCAAGAAGTTACCCTCCTGAAAAATCGACCATGGTGAGATTTAAACCTGACTCATGGGCAGAAAGCAAATATTATAACCACTCAGCCATGTACCCCTATACCTTCAAGCATATATAATTACATATAAAAATATCACCATATATCCATAAATATGTATACACATAATGGTCAGCTATTCTTGTTTTCAAGGCACACTCATCTGCCAGAGCAGCTAGCCACACCATATTGCAGATATCTGTTCAACCCACAGAGCTCACCTGTGGATTATACTACAACTAAACCGAGCAGATCTTAGTTACAGTTTCTGGGAGAGAGTGCATAATCTAGTGTGATCAATTTTTAGAACAAGGCCAGCATATTAAAATCCTCAGTCACGATGATTTGTGACTACATGCTAGAACAACGCCAACAGCTTCTGAATGGTTCTCATCCTGAGTATGACAATAAACTATTATCCAACCCTTAACTGCTGTTTTTCCCAGGTTCACCTCAACACAGAGTGGTAGCACCTGTTAGAGTCCCAGCTATGGGCAAATAGCTAACTCCCAAACTGGGGTCAAAACACTATGATAGTATAAAAATAGTTTTTTTATAGTAAAAATATCAGCAATACAATTTAAAAAAAAATATTTCCAGCAATACATTTGACTCTTGGCAAAACCCTCTTTACAAAAATATATCAATGAAATCGGATATACAAATTCTATTCATACAAACCCATTAAAAAATCTTGTTGTCATTAACTAACCCATTGAGGTTGATATGCTGTAAAATGAACCCAAACAGTTCTGTCTACTCAATTTCACTCACAAGGCTTGGCTTAACCCGTACAATAGTTTTCAGAGGTGCCACACATTGTGCTTGCCTCTCCTGGCTGATATTATTAAAAGGATACCCAGTCAGTTAATTGCAATTTGGGATACACAGTTCAATAATCATGTCTCTTTTGATTCATGACAGACTTGGTAGAAGATTTTTTGCAGTGTGTTATCATTTCTTACTGTGATAGCCTGGTTACCAGCCAAGGCTATAGGATCAACTCTTTTCTGCTATTCAATCCATAGCTGAGTGGGTAGAGATGGATTCATATCTTTCAGAAAGGTATTGGTGTATAGGTGACTGTAATGAAACTGGCTGGAATTGAAATTGGCTCTTTTTTCTCATTCCAAGCTTTTATCAATTCCACCAAGCTACGGATTCAAAAAGATTCTACTCAGGTAATTCAATTTTTTTGCCTGCCTGATTCTAACATTAGTCATTAGATACTAGTAAAAAAATTAACATGGATGATAAGGTTTTGTCTCTCTGAAATTTTTTTTTTTTTATCCCTTCAGGACATATGCAATCATGACTCTCCACAGATTCCTTTTCTTTATTGTCTATGAATTGTCATGACGTCCTGGGAAAGATAGTCGAGTGGTTTCCCATTGACTTCTCCACAGATTCCTTTTTCTTTATTATCTACTAGCAGCATCGCCCGACATTGCTTGGGCTTGATTCAAAAATCGTACGACTCATACAGCAATCGCTATCACTTGACTTAAAATATTTTTGCCCTTCCTTGCCTTTAAAGAATTGCCCTTTGCCGTGTTGATGTTGCCACATGCCTTACTTCTTGCCTATCTCACACTGCAAATTTTTTCTAAGCTCTATACTAAACATTAAATCTGTTACGAAAAAAGAACTAAACAAAATGAACACAAAACAATCAGCTTTAAAAAAGGACTTGTAACTGGAAAAACTGAATGAAAAAAGAATGTTAACAACAAATATTTTTTCACACCCAACCCAGTTCTGTGGAATCAGAATCAATGTTGAGTTTAAGCAAGCGAATGAGCCAATTGGAGTAAAGTGCCATGCAGATTTAAATTTTTTCCACTTATGATGAATTATGCTAGTTAACATTCGTGTCAGTCAGCTGTTGACTCTCACGCTGGCCAATAGAATCTTCCTGCCTATTTGTGGTAGCCAGCTATAGGCTCTCACTCTGGCCAGTAGAAAATGGCCACAAACTACATGAAAGCTGCCGTAGAAGCATGAAAAAAATCAATTATTTCCATGATCGATGGGAGTTGGGAAATGCAAAGTCAGTCTTGGCCTTCTGCTAACTTGTAGCATGTGGATGTAAATTTTGGTGTAAATCCATCAAAAATTGCGGCCGTGCATTCATTACATACACACACACATCCTGCCTTTTATAGATAGAGATGAATTGTGATGAAATCTTAGGAAATACAATGGAGTGGTTCCCTGTTGCCATCTCCTTGGTTTGGAATTCATTAATTCATTGTTGTGTTTAGCCTAGCTATCACTTAAGGCTAGAAAACCCATTCTACCCTGCTACTTAAACCATAGCTGGGGAGGGCAAAGAGATAAACTTATGCCCTTCCCAAGAGCATTTGTGTTAAAGGGAACATAATAGACTTAATTATTTATTTTTAAAATACCATTTCACTGCAAGAGTCAATGCTGAAAACACTAGTTTTTGTTCAATCACAAAAGTTAAGCAATGTCAAGCCTGGTCAGTATTTAAATGGAGGACCACTTGGGAACACCAGATACTCTAAGCGATCTCCAACAATCTGAAATATATTTTGGCTTTAAATAAGCCACAAAAGTTTGATAAACTGTAAAAATAAAATAAAAATCAATCAACAATCCCTTCAGCATGTAGGCAATTGTGAACAACCATAGAATTCCCTTTTTCTCCCCCTTTTTTTTTTTCTTTTGGAAATAGTTATTTTCTATTGCCTCTTGAAAAACCCATTTTCCTGAAAAATTGTTTTAAGTGAAAATGTTATAAATTTCGACCACTAGCTGCTCATTCAATCAATGTTGAATATTTCCTTATAAGGAAATGGCTAATAATACCATCACAATCCATGGTTGTCCTTCACTTAGACTGGTTTCCACTGAAGGCTAAAGAGACCAGTTTACTCTGCTATTTAGCTCAAGGCTGGTTGGTTTGGTTTATGGCATACCAACCTGAATGGGTTATTTAATGCCAACAAGATGGTAATATTTTTTTCCCAAAATGTATTGCTGGTAATTTTTTTTTTTTTTCAAAAATATATTGCTGGTATTAAAATTTATTTTTATACTTTCATAGTGTTTTGGCCCCAGTTTGGTTTGGTTTGTTTTATGGCACATCAACCTAAATGGGTTATTTAATGCCAACAAAATTTTAATGACCGGTAATATTTGTATTTTCAAAAATATATCACTGATAATTTTTTTTTTTTTCCAAAAAAAGATACTTGGTAATATTTTTTTTTTAAATTCATTGCAGGGAATTATTTTTTCTTCTAAAATTCATTGCTGGTAACAATTTTTTTTTTTTAAAAGTATTTCTGGTATTAAAACCTAATTTTACACTTTCATAGTGTTTCAACCCCAGTTTCGGGGTTAACTATTTGCTCATAACTGGGACCCTGAGAGGTGCTACTACCCCAGGTCAGGATGGTCCTGGGAACACCAGCAATTAAGAGGTAGTTCCATGCTCAAAACCTCCTAATCAAAGGCCTTGCTGTCAAATGTAGTTTATCATCTTACCCAGGACACGGATGTAGTTTATCATCATACCCAGGATGGCAAAGCCGGCTGGGGAAAAGGAAAAGAGACAGATCCATAACTTTCTTAATGGCACTTGTGCAAAGTGAATATAACTGACTCGGAATCTAGACTAGGCATGTCGATTTCACTTTCCTTGCTGAAAACACATTGACTCGCCTCCATCTCAAAGGAGAAAAAAAAAACTTGTTAAAAATGAATACTTCTGTGTTGTTTAAAAAGATACATATTTATATTTTTGGAGGAAGAGAAAAAATTATCTGTTTATACTGACCTGTTTTTTTGTGAATGACTCCTTATAGTTGATTGCCACGGTGCAAATGAGATTGGTGAGGCACAGGAAAAGACCTCCTAATATTGCTAACCGCATCCTGAGGGGTAGTAGAGCATAGGTTAAATAAACAAAAAACACAGTGCACCACACTCCTTCAGTCATACTGTGGAGGTTACTTGTTAGGATAATTGTTACGAGCACAACACATAAAATGAGAAGAACACCAAGGCACATATAAAACATATGGATTTGTTTGAAACAACCTCTATTGCACAGTAACATTTTTGTCAACAGACATGTAACTATGATCGAGAGAATGAGGCCCGGAACAAAACTGGTCATGCCACCTGCGTAGTAGAAAAGGATGAGCAAGAGACAGACAAAGGCAAGAATCATGAGTAAAAAGGTGAGGTTGTTCTTGTCAAGCTTGAAGAAATAGCGCTGATACAAGTCCTCCAGAGCTGGAGTGAAGCGCTTCGAGCAGAAGAGGTTGTGCAAAAACTTCAGGCTGAGACCGCCACAGTCTGCACCTTGGATGGACACAGATTCTTCAATTCCGGGCTCTTCCTTTTGGTCCACTTTAGCCTTGGAGTCATTTTGTGAGGCCTCGTATCGTTCCTGCGCCCTATCCCAGGCAGATTTACGCTGTTGCGATCCACTACGCGAAGACGATGCTTTGCCCGGTGTCAGTGGGGAGACTTTACCATTCTTGCTAAAGCCAGGGGTCGGGCTGGAAGCTATGTTCATGTTTGTAACAGTGGGGCTGGGAGTAGCATTTCTAATGGTGGTAGCTGCAGTGGGAGAAGGGAGACTGTTCATAGTATCACTGGTCATTGGTGCGGTTGTAGTCCCATTGCTGAGGTAGTTTGGTCGGATTGCTTGTCCATTCTGTATTGGTGCCACAGACAAAATGACCTTCTCATCTGGCTGGCCATCATTGTCATGATGAGGGGAATCATTATCATCTTTGTCTGGATCTGGAACAGACTCATCAGGGGGATCCAAACCATTGTCTGCACTGTGGGACATGGCTGTAACACAACAAAAAAGGTACATAAATCAATTATTAATTGTAAATATATATATAAAAATCCAACCACAAAATAGTTAATTTCTTAGCTATAACCTTTAATCTAAACAATGGGAACCATACAGAAAACCAAATAACTCCATATACAAAAATTCCAACCTCCCCTTTAATGGATTCAACAAATACCCATATCTAGAAATAAAAGAATTTCAACAAATTGTAGCAGCTTAAAAATATTCAATGAAAACAAAAAAAAAAAACAACATATGAATCAGCCATAAGAAACAGCTGATATTCAAATAAACTAGAATAGTAAAATGCAAACAATTCAAACAAAAAACAACAGAAAACAAAATTTGGCATATAACACTACAATAAAAACACAAATTAAGAAAAAGTATCAATAAAAACAACAATCAAAATTAGTTACAGCTTCATGAATAACTTGGATAAAATAACGAAGCACAATAAAAAAAAACTCAACAAAACCAATAACAATAGCATCCAGCAAAATAACATCATCAAATGTAACTGCAGAAACAAAGCAAATTGCCTACTTAATAAATGTTTAACCAATAACATAATATGTAAAGTGATTGTAACTAATAACATTAACACAGATGAAAAAATTTATATAGATGAGACAGAAAGAAATACAACCATAAAATTTCCTTTGAAAGAAAAAAAATACACAAACACTACAATCCTATCAAAATATGTAAGGACCCAAAAAAGAAAACAGTATCCCCACCAAAATCAAATGGGAAATTATAATAAGAGAAGCCCCATACAGTATTAACAGTAAAAACTGTCAACTATGCTTATACAAAAAGAATTAGCAATAATTAGGCTTAGAAACCAAAATGAACTCTTAAACAAGAAAAATGAAATAATGGGTAAGTGTAGGCATATAAATAAATACTTACTTTACCACCTAAGCACTAATTAAAAATAAACAAACAAATAAGTAAATAAATAAATATATAAAGTTTAAAAAATAATAGAAATATAAAATAAAATAAATAGAATTAAATGAAGAAAAATATAAATATAAATAAAATAAACATAAAATAAACAAAACCAAACAAAATAAAATAACCAAAATTAAACAAAGAAATAAAATAAACAAAATAAAATAAATGAACAAATATTAAATAGACACATCTATGTGTGTGTGTTCGAGTATATACATATATATATATAAACATACACACATATACACAAATACAAATGAACAAACCTAACCTTCTATAATTAATACTTCAATATATAAGGTAACACCAAGGCAATAACAAATAAACTACTAGCTATTAAATAAAAATTAAACATTAGATAAATTATAACATATAAGCAAATATTTAATTTATTATCTATACACAATTTAAAAATACATACACATGCAGGTGCATCTAACTGTGTTTGGGAGTATATATTGTATACTCTTTATACATATATTCACACAGCAAATACTCCATTAACTCAACCACCCAGAATTAATTCCCTAAAAATATGGAAAAGAAAAAAATACAAGGACACATGGCACAGTGGATAAAGGTGTTAGTTTACATCTAGTGACAGAACCCAAAGAATGTGAGTTCAATACCCGGTTAAGAAGAGAACTTGGAGAGGGGAATTAACGGGCGAAAACTGATAACTGACATCCATTAGACATGGCATGTGGAACTAGAACAGCCTACCTCAGTGAGCGAAATAAAGGGTTCAGTTTGACATTCCAACCACCTGAGCATACAATGGCCAAAACATTGTTATAAATATGGCGACAAAGATAAGGATAATAGTCCAAATAATGTAAATAGTGTACATGCATTTGTGTACACACACATATATATATATATATATATATATATGTGTGTGTGTGTGTGTGTATGTGTATAAACATATAAATATAAGGATATGCATATAAATAAAAATTTAATTATTAACTTAACCCCCTACAATTAATACCCTAAACAATACTTAAGATACCACCAAATCAGATAAGAAAATGAAATAATTGCCAAATGAAGACATATATAAACATTTTCTTTATAATTTAAGCATTAAAATAAATTATTTATGTAAAAAAAAAATAAAATACTATTTTCCTAACTCAAGAAAACACTAGAACGCTCAAAAATTAACGATGACAACATGTCTAGAAAACTGGAAGTGAAAAAGCAAGAATTGAAAGAAAAGAGGAAAAAGTTAGGGAGTCAGTATAAAGTGAAAAAAACATGACAAAAAGTACAAATAATCATGTCATTTTCACTATGAAAAAAAAAAAAAAACTTGTATCATTGAAAAGTGCATACAACAAAGAAAAATCAAGAAGTATAAGCAGTCAGTTGCTGATGCCCACTGATGAGTAGAAGGAGTAATTCCTGGAGGGTCCGTGCACAAAACTCTGGAATCAGGATGCTGAAGGCAACATCAATCAGTTTAGTGACAAACCTTTTACTTATATTAATCATATACATATATTTTTTTAAGCAAGGTGGGAGTGCCATGAGCATGCAAGGGGTCACAGAGAGTGAAAGTAAGAGTAAAGAGGGGTGTTTGAGGAAAGGATAAACAGAAGGGCAGGGATCAAGATCAAGGCAAAGAAGATGTCGATTGACATTATATTTGAAGATTATAGTTATCAGGGAAGCAAGTAAAAGGAAGAGATTTCCACTGTTGGGAAGTACGACATATATTTTAAGACATTTTTATGTTTATACATTCTTTTTATAGATAAAAATATTTAAGTAAATGCTCTGTTTATAATAAACAGTATTAAACAACATTTACCGGCCTGAATGTCCGAGAAATTTTCCTTTACCGATTTGCCGCAGAGGCACGTTCGGTTAGTAAGGTCAAATTTACTGTGAACTTCAATCTTCTATGAATCTCTAACGTACATTCATATCTGCTCATGGTGTATCAAATGTAAACAAATGATGTCACACATTATGAAATGGACAAAGTCCGACAATTATTTTAAGACATTTTTATGTTTATACATTCTTTTTATAGATACAAATATTTAAGTAAATATATGTATATATTCCTTTGCTTATGTGAATGCTCTATTTTGAACTACTTTTAAAAGAGCTTTTAATACACAATTAAAAACTGTTTATATATATATATATATATATATATATATATATATATATATATATATATATATATATATATAGTCATCCATAGACAGACTATTTCGTTGTATCACAGCTCATAGGCTTGGCTAAACACCCAATTGCCACAAGCCAGGATCAAAACCTGACTGATTTGGCATCAGTTAGAGATTTTAGCACTGAGCTATCAGCACCTGGTAGAGAGGAAGGCGAATTTTTGCGTATTTATTCTTTTGAATATATATATATATATATATATATATAGATAGATAGATAGATAGATAGATAGATATGGAATTTTAAACTGGACAAACATTTAAAACAAAGTTGACACAAACATGTATGTATAGCCTTATTTTAATATTATTTTTGCATTCCTTTTTAAACACTGACAATCCTATTCTTCCTATTCAATGAAAATTGTATACCAAAACTAGTTCAAGCAAATTTTAGGTAAAAATTTGCCAAATCATTCACTTCCACACACCAACCACTGAAGATATTTTGTCATTGATAACCACTTTCATAAGAGCATAGGGAGACTCCTGTAGTAGAGTCTTCACTAGAGGATCACCCAATAGAGTTTAAACAAGAATATACCCCCAGAAGGGTCTAAACAGGAGGAACAGGAGCATCTAAAGATGAAAATCCTCCAATAGATCTTACAGAGGAGGATCTCTCAGTAAAGCCTACACAGGAGGTTCTTTAGCAGAGTCTAAAAAAAGTGGGTCCCCTTATAGAGTTTAAACAGAAGGATCTCCCAGAAGAGCCTACACATGATGTTAATGATGATAGCATAATTTTAAAGTTTTTTTTCTATTTCTAAAATATTTTCTCACATTAGTCTCAAGTTTTTCCAATCATAATATTCTTCAACTACCACTTTAATAAGATTATGAGGAGGACTACCTATCTCCAGTTGGAATGGTTCATGAGTCTGAAGATGGTTTGTAAGGTTGATTTTTACTTGGAACTGGCAAGGAAAATGAGAGCAGACAATTGTTCCTGGAGGACAAGGCATCTCTGCCCACTGTCTTCATTCTTTTTTTAATTATTTTACTATCCTGAATTTAAACGAATTTTTTTTTTTTAAGTTTATTTTACAATAGTTGCTGTACTTAATTTTAATGAAAATACTTTTAAAAATTTTACTTTACTTTAATTATTGTCCTGAATTTAAATGTAAATATTTTTTTTTAAATTTTATTTTATATTTAAGGGTTAAAGTGAGGCAGATTTATTTTCTCTGTCTTTTGATGAGAGCCTGAAAAGGACAAGTTACAAACAGAAAAAGCAATCAGCATCCAAGCAATCATAGTTTTGTATCTGGGTTGCCAGATTGTAAACTTCAGATTCCTATTAGATATTCATTGCCTGCAACAAATGATTTAATCTTCAGTTGTCTGTCTATTGTGAAGCAGTTTGAATTCTAGATAAGCAAAAAAATATCAATACCATTTGAGAGTTTTGATTATCCGGGAACTCTTTTGATAACCTCATTTCTGAAGTGCAAGAAAATAAATTGGCGATATATATTTGAGTTCATAGTATCAGTAGGTTTAAACTCAATGGTTAATGCAGTTAGTGACACTTTAAAATCTTAAGGACACTATTTTAGACTGTTAAAAAAATACTTTTAGTAACTGTTGTATTGTGTTGTTCCATGATCTCTTAGTATACTATACACTTTATATCTCTTCTAATTAACACATTCAAATCAGTACAATCCTATTTATCAATCCACTACACCTTCTTGAACTGAAAGGAATTAAGCCTTTCATTGTTCTTTTATTTTTTTCTACAACACCTTTTCTCCTCTCCCCTTTGAGGTTTAGGTCCTGTTCTTTTTAATGGAGATCTTGGTCTCATTTCATTTTCTTTCATGCCTGAGTCACTCCCCGCTGTCATCTATGTGCTTGTCTTCTATTACATTATCCTGATCTGAAGAACTCATCCTTTCTTCTCTGTCAAGATCTCCTTCCATCATGACATCTTACTCTTCAATTTTGAGTCTGAATTGGTCAGAATGGGCCGTTAGCCTTTTTCCTTTCTTTGATATAATGGCTGTGTTATGTCCCCCTTTGCATGATAAAATTATCTCTCTCAGGACATGCTACTTTGTCTTTCACTAAAAGCGATGTTTGAAGTAATAAAAATGTTGGATTAGAATATAAACTCATTAATATTTTAGAAATTGCTTTGTTTGCATTTTACATATGACGCTGAGTAGATATGGGCTTTTGAGAATGACTGCATGAGGAGGTGTGCATTAAAAGGATAGGATCCAAGAAGACTGAAGACACTGCATTTAAATATTTAAAGATCATATTTGACAGGCAAGTAGGACACCAGAAGGATTTCACAAGTGAGAAGTGCAAGGGAAGAAACAGTTAGCACAGAACTTATGATTAAAACTAACAATTACAACAGTGAACATATGAGGCATGGCTGCCAACCTAGTACTGTGTTTAAATTTAATATTTTTTTTAATCTAACTGATTTCATTTAGATTCTTTTTCTTTCCATCAATTTTGGTATTATTTTGAAAATAAAATAAAAGGAAAGAAAATCTAAATCAAATTGGCTAGATTAAAAAAAAAATAAAATAAAATTTAAAATTCCCAGCATCCCTTGTTGATGCACGTGTGTAGTCACACCAACATAAATTTCTTTCGATGAAGTCCTAAAGGATGAAACACCTCACACAAAAACTTTTCCCACTTTCTCATCCATTTTTTTTACCAATATTGTTCTTGATATATAAAAATATATATTGCTATATATTTGGCATATGTGATTAAATAAATTGCAAATATTAAGTCTGCTTATTTTTAGCATAATCCTTTCACATTCATGAATATGTTCCATTTATTACAATCAAATGAGGCAAGAAATACACTGTAACAGTGAAAATCACTTTTTTATTACTGTTACAGTGCATTTCTTGCCTCATTTGATTGTAAAATACAGAAAAAAATATACATGAATATGAAAGGATTATGATAAAAATAAGCAAACATAATGTTTGTAATTTATTCAATCAGACATGTCTAAAAGAGCATTTGTTGCCTAAATATACAAATTGTTATACACAGATTCATTATACAAATATATATATATATATATATATATATATATATATATATAGAGAGAGAGAGAGAGCTGCTAAAAAGCTCATGGCCTGACCATAAAGTCTTTAAGAAAAAAAAAAATTCAATTTCATTCTAATGTGTGTTCTGATTTTGGGTAGGGAATCAGGCTTAGAACTTTTTGCCACTCCTTGTGTGTGTGTGTGTTTAATTTATTAAATGCGCGTGTAACCCCATTGCCCCCATACTTAACATAAGGAAGAGGCAATTGAAATTTCTGGGACACGTAATGAGAAAGGAGGGCCTAGAAAATCTGATACTCACTGGTGGAATAGAGGGAAAAAGAGATAAGGGAAAGCAATGCATGACATACCTGGTAGTCTTAAGTCGTAGGCAAGTGGATGGCAGAATGTGATCTGGGGGAGTCGGCAGAGGAACAAAACGTATTGAAAGCTACAAGGGTTGGGGGAAGTGGAAAGCTATGATGGCCTATGTCCTGAAAAGACATGGCACATAAAAAAAAAAGAAAGAAAGAAAGAAAGTACCCCCCCAAGTAATTGCAATAAACAGCTGCATGACCTATCCAACAGTAGATCATACAGGATGCATCTGAAAGTTACAACCACCAATGCAATTGTCGTTTATATGGGAGTCACCTTCTTAAAATGGTGTTCTCTAAAACACAGCCAGTGGAGCCATTAGTTCATTTTTTTTTTTTTTTTTTTTTTTTTACCTACCCTGTTAACAACCAGAGCTTCTGGCAACTCTCACTTCTACCTATTTCATCTTGGATTCACAAATCAGACCATCTCGAGTTTGACCATCACTTTAAAGTTGACAAGTGACAATAAAACATTTGTTAAGCCATGTCACCCAACACCCAATTATCCCCCACTCCCACCAGAAGTGGATTTCTCCTTATAAAGATTTGGAAAGGTCTGGATATGCAAGTATTGTTTGTCATGCAATCAATTAATAATATTTGTATAAGCATACGATGGAAGGAAGTTTGGCCAGGGATATTGATTATTATATTTTTGCTGATATTGCCATGGTTACAGTCATTAAATATTTTTATACATCCTTATTTGACTTGTATATACAGACAAACATCTCATCTACAGACCTCCCATCAACAGATGCAACGTACAAAATCTGTAGGCAAAATAAAAAAAATCTGCAGGAAATAAAACTTCCAAATCATCAGCAATGTATTTCAAAATTTGTAGGCTTAACGAAATGTGTTGTATTAGTTTTCAAAGTGACCACTTGGTGGCGGGCCTTTCAATTGTAAACAAAGACAGGTGTACAGTATATAAAGTACGATACGTTAGCATGTGCATGAGAAAGTAGTTGTGGGAAATCTATTACTTTTGTTATATTGATTAATATATCTATATTAAGTATATATTTATCTATGCTATATATACATGTTTATATTATTTACATTATGATCATAACTACTGGCAGTTACTATAGTGGTTTTATAACTCAAAAATAATCCCTTCCCATCTACGGACAATCGGCTTTAACAGAGTGCTTTCTCCCACCTATAGGATACTTCTGGTAATTTTTTAAATTGGCCCAAAAAAGTAGTTGTTTTGTACTTTAAATAAGAGAAAATTATTATAGATGGTTAAAAAAAAAAAAAAAGAGATTTTATTAGAAACAACTTATGAACTGTAGTGTATACTGATCATTTAAATGTTATTTTTAGTGGTTACCCATATTTGAGTAGAAGCTCTGTTTTAATTTTTAAACATTTATTATTATTATCTACCAGCCTGAATATTAAGGAGCAGATATGAAATTTTGAAAATCTATGATGAGAAGGATTTTACTTAAAGACACTATTCAACTTTGCTTGAATGACAATGCAATTCATGGCTGAGTCGCTATAAGCACATTAAAACTAACCCAAGGTAGGAGGACACCTAATGGAGCTTCAGGGTATCATTAGTTCCTGCCCAAATACACAATTATATATATATATATATATATATATATATATATATATATATATATACACCATGCAAAATGTGTATGTATATATATACTATTTCCTTGTAATAATACATAATACATATAGAGAAGGAATATATATATATACACATACTAGCAAACAGACACTCATGCACAATACACAAAAATGGTGAAAGGTTTAAAAAGATACAGAGGACATAAAAAGATGAGAACAAAGACCTCATTCCTTCCTCTTTCTTTGATCAATCCTAATTGTTTTATTACCCCTTAAGCAATGGAATATTTTTCCACCAGTCCAAGAAGAATTTGGATTACTACCACACGTTGGAACAACTATAATCTCTCCCATATATATATATATATATATATATATATATATATATATAAAATTGTGTATTTGGGCAACAACCCCCATTTCATACATGTTTCATTAAAATCAACTGAAAAGATATTGTGGATAAATTTTTTTATTTAATTTCTCTTTTGTTCTTATACTTTTCTTCTTTTTTGGATATAAATTATGTAGAAATTGTCCGAGTATTCTGTATGTCTGAGTGCTTTCAACTATACTTTTGGCCATTATCAAGAATAATTTTATTTTTACTTTTAACTGAATGTATGGATTGTTTTATGTATGTATAAAGAGGAATGTTTTTATTTCCAATATTATTTTTCATCAACATGTAAAAAAAAGAAACCCCCAAAAAACTAAAAATAATGGAATCATTATTAATAAGAAAGAAAAAGCCAACACTCAATAATATCAACTATGAACATGGCCACAATGTGCTGACCATGTTTTTGAAATTTTCTCATTCCTTGAGTTTTCTCTTGCAACTTTTGTCTTATATATACAGGTGGGACGTGATGGGTCTCTTACTGCTCTATTGCTGCTTCTATGGAAAGTGCTTGGACGAACTACATTGATTGGTTCCACCAGGTCTAACCTTCACAGCTAGGACCTGACATGCTAGTTACATAGTAGCAAACCACCTACATCCCCTCTGTATTCCATCAGTGAGAAGTAAGTTACACTCAAACAGCTTCTTCCTGTGAACCACTGCCCTGTGGAACTGACTCCCAAGAGGATGTTTACCCGGTTACTACAATCTAGAGTTAACCGTTATATTCCTCACCTATCTATATAAACTACCTCTTAACATAACTCTCTAACCCAGGCCTTGTACAGGGCGAACCTTACTGTAAAAAAAATTGTTTTATTAATTATTTTATTAATTTCACTCAGTGTGTATTACATCCAAGAAAACTCGAGTACTGTCATCAGCAAGAGAAAAAGCCCAAGATGTGATTTACGAATTCGAGATATCAACATCAAGCAGAAGGTCAAATATCTGGAAAATGTTTTGACAGAGGACCGAAAATCCAAATCCAAATGCAGACTGGATTTAAGAAAGATGCCTTCCAAAAGTATTAAGCATCAATAAAATTATATTAAAAACAAAGAAAAGAGTTTTAAATTGCTATATGATAGCAATTCTGTTGTATGGCAGTGAATGCTGGATAACCTCTCCACAGATGAAGAGAAAACTGGAGGCAGCATAAATGTGGTTCTACAGAAGGATGCTGAGAATTTCATGAATGGAGCATCTTCTCTCCAGATTTGTTCAATATTTACAGCAAAGCTATCCTTAGGGTGCTGGAGACCCTATGAAGATTTAATATTAGTGGGTGTAATCTTAACGATATAAGATATGCAGGTGACACTGTATTGATGGCCGACATGGAAAGAAAATGAGAAAACCTTTTAGAGTGAGTAGTAAAGGAAGGCAAGACAAAAGGACTATTTATCAATTGTAATAAAACAGAAAGTCTGGTTGTCAGCAAGAGAAAAAGCCCAAGATGTGATTTACGAATTGCAGATGTCAACATCAAACAAGTGTAGAACTTTAAATATCTGGCAAGTGTTTTAACAGAGGACTGAAAGTGCGAAATCGAAATCCAAATGCAGACTGGATTTAAGAAAGATGCCTTCCAAAAGCTAAACAAAGTATAAAGCATCAATAAAATTTCATTAAAAACAAAGAAAAGAGTTTTGAATTGCTATATTATTAGGTTGGTGCAAAAATAATGACGTAATAATGTTGTTATTTTTGCACCAACCTAATATATCAATCCTTTTGTCTGGCAGTGAATGATGGACAATCTTCCCACAGATGAAGAGAAAACTGGAGGCAGCAGATATGTGGTTCTACAAAAGGATACTGAGAATTCTTCAGACTGGGAGTGTAATCAATGAGGAATTCTGATAGAAAATAGCAACAAAAAGAATATTTACACTTCAGAAAGAGTCAGAAAGACAGAGCTAAAATTTCTTGAACACATAAAGAGGAAAGAGGGCTTGGAGAACTTGAACCTCACAGGGCATATTGAGGGCAAGAAAGATAGGGGAAGGCAGTTGGCCACCTACCTGAGGAACTTGTGTGACTGGATGGTGGAACGGAGTTTGGGAGGGTTGGTGAAGGGAGAAATGCTATGATGGTCCACAAAGGATAGGAAGTTGAGGAGAGCCATGACTCTCTACGCCATGAAGAGACATGGCACATAGAAGAAAAAAAATTCTTTTCACTTTTGAATAATTACAGAATTTTAATAAAATTCTATTTCTTCACCATCAGATTTACCCCCACTAAGATAGTCAAATTGCCCATTTCTATGGAGTGAACTTTTCTGTTGTCAGCACCTCCTCAACAATACACACAAACACATAATGGACTCTCCCATCGGTTTTGACGTATGAGGATCTGACAGCTTAATTGATTCAGTTATGAAATTTTCTGCGATAATCTTAAGTGGCACTTAAGACCCTCTAGTGACTTACAAAGGAGGCCACATATGGAGCAAGAGTGAGGATTGTGAGATGAGATCACTGTTAGATTGGCTGACCTTTTAGATCTTGCTCTCACTTCTAGAAGATGATTCAGACAAGCAGAGTGAAAACTGCTGAGTCCACTAAAACATGTTGATCTCCATTCTACCCACTCCAAGGCTAAGCGCTCAAGGATGTTATGTGGTATATTGACAGCTGACAAGTCACACACACATATATATATATATATATGTGTGTGTGTGTGTGAAATGTAAACACTTGGGCAATCATGTCTCTTCCAATTTATGATTGACTAGGAAGATTTAATAACAGTAAGTTGCCATTTCTTTATGTGCTAGAATTGTTGCCAGCCAAGACTATAGGATCTAATCTATCCTGCTATTTAATCCATAGCTGGGGAGTGTCTTCATGTTTTAACCCTAGAACACTAACCATGGGTATAATATACCCAGTGCAAATTTTCCTATTTTTAATTACAATTTTCAGTACCTGATTTTCTTACCTAAATAATATGTTTTTCAGTTCCTATTAATGTTAACTCAAAGTACAAAGTTTGAAGTGCCTGCATGTAAAATATTTCAAATAAAGATTTATATTTAATATTTTGTTTTGATATTTTCAAAATTAGGTATGATATACCCATGGTTAGTAGTGGTGTAACTTTAATTAATGGTTAGTGTTCTGGAGTTAAAAAAGACAATTCTTTATCAGATCTTGTACACGACTACTACAAAATCTCAAAAGCATTGCTAAATATCACTTGAGGACTTTCAACAGTAGCAACAACTAAAATGGAGACGAGACGGAACACAAACAGAAAATAATGACATAATGATGTTGTTGACATTCCATACCACCTTAAACAAAAGATTAGGAAGGAAACCCCCCCCATCAATAGTAGAAACACTGATAACTATTGACTTGAGAAACCTGTTTTCCTGAAAAATTGTTTTAAGAGAAAGATTTTATAAATTTCAACCAAAATTAATGTTGTTTGATCAATGAATCCTGAATGTTTACTAATAAGAAAACAGCTAATATTACTGTTACCTTATTCTTTTTTAAAAACACTACATTATAAAGTAAGATTATTTTAATTTATTTTTCTTAAAGAAACTTATATAAAGTTATAAATTTACAGTAGGTATGAAAATGACTTTTGAGTTCTTTAGTTATGTAGTGAATTGTTTTGCATATGTAAAAGTTTTACTAAATTGTTAATTTTGATAGTGTGTGCATTTTTACACATTCAAGTTATGATGGGTACATTGTCGTCATTTTATATTTTTAATTTTGCACATGCATATTGTGTGTTTTTGATTGTTGTGTTGATTGCAGAGTATAGTAGGATCACTTGGGAATGGTCTTTGAAGAAAAGTACACCAAGACACAAATCACTTCACTAGAAATTTGGAAACGGCATGCTGTACAGCTTGGCATTTGCACCAGAAGCTCCAATATGATCACTTCAGAGTTTGGGCGCCAATCTGAGGACAGTTTGAAGATTTGGAAAGAGTTGAATGAATCTAATAGTGATTATTAAGATGTTCACTAGTGATGGTGGGGTGTTATGCCACAATTTATCTTTCCACAGGGTCTCAAGACTGAACATGGAGGCTTATGTCAAGTGCCTTAAGGAAGTAGTGCTGCCCTGAGTCAAGAGGGTGGCTGCTGGAAGACCCTATGTCTGGAAACAGGAGAACCCAATCATGGCTGTCAGATAATTTCTGCGACCCCATCACCCCTTACATCTGGACACCTAACTCCCCAGGCTGCAACCCATTGATTATTATGTGTGGGGCGGAGATGAGCAAGAGACCAACAAAACTCCTTTTAACACCAAAGATGAACTGAAGGCAAGGATTATGGCAGCATTCACCAACTTAAACAAGGAGACCATCCAGAAGAGATGCAAGAGATTCTGAAACCATCTGGGGATTGTGGTTGAAGCCAATGATGATTCTATGAAATAAATTTAGTCTTTACTATTTCAAAATATTTTTGTGTAATTTTGGTAAATATATCTGTTAAAATGAGATATCAGTGTTATTTTTATTTTTACGCAATTTAGACGATTATTTATCCATCACACCCCATATATCTGTTAAAATGAGATATCAGTGTTATTTTTACGCAATTTAGACGATTATTTATCCATCACACCCCATATATCTGTTAAAATGAGATATCAGTGTTATTTTTACGCAATTTAGACGATTATTTATCCATCACACCCCGTATATCTGTTAAAATGATATATCAGTGTTATTTTTACGCAATTTAGACGATTATTTATCCATCACACCCCGTATATCTGTTAAAATGAGATATCAGTGTTATTTTTACGCAATTTAGACGATTATTTATCCATCACACCCCGTATATCTGTTAAAATGAGATATCAGTGTTATTTTTACGCAATTTAGACGATTATTTATCCATCACACCCCGTATATCTGTTAAAATGAGATATCAGTGTTATATTTACGCAATTTAGACGATTATTTATCCATCACACCCCGTATATCTGTTAAAATGAGATATCAGTGTTATTTTTATTTTTACGCAATTTAGACGATTATTTATCCATCACACCCCGTATATCTGTTAAAATGAGATATCAGTGTTATTTTTACGCAATTTAGACGATTATTTATCCATCACACCCCGTATATCTGTTAAAATGAGATATCAGTGTTATTTTTACGCAATTTAGACGATTATTTATCCATCACACCCCGTATATCTGTTAAAATGAGATATCAGTGTTATATTTACGCAATTTAGACGATTATTTATCCATCACACCCCGTATATCTGTTAAAATGAGATATCAGTGTTATTTTTACGCAATTTAGACGATTATTTATCCATCACACCCCGTATATCTGTTAAAATGAGATATCAGTGTTATTTTTACGCAATTTAGACGATTATTTATCCATCACACCCCGTATATCTGTTAAAATGAGATATCAGTGTTATTTTTACGCAATTTAGACGATTATTTATCCATCACACCCCGTATATCTGTTAAAATGAGATATCAGTGTTATTTTTACGCAATTTAGACGATTATTTATCCATCACACCCCGTATATCTGTTAAAATGAGATATCAGTGTTATATTTACGCAATTTAGACGATTATTTATCCATCACACCCCGTATATCTGTTAAAATGAGATATCAGTGTTATATTTACGCAATTTAGACGATTATTTATCCATCACACCCCGTATATCTGTTAAAATGAGATATCAGTGTTATTTTTATTTTTACGCAATTTAAATGACAATTTATCTATTGCACCCTGTACGTATATTTATAGGATTTACATTGTTTGGGCTATTTTCCTTGTCTTTGTTGTCACATACTCAATATTTCAGCCGTTATACACTCCAGCCTTCGCCAGGTGATTGGAATTTCAAACCGAACCCTTTATTTCATCCACTGGGGTATATTGTTCTAATTCCATGTGCCATGCCTCTTCTGGATATTTTAGTTTCTGTTATTTCCCTTTAGCTGAACTTTCCAAGTTATTTGTTTACCTCTGCTCTGGCCAGGTATTGAACTCACAACGCTTTGGGTCAATAACTGAAACTGAAATATCGGCTTATGTTTGCTCTATCACAGATATTGAGCACTTTCTACTAAATACTGTACATTATATATATATATATATATATATATAAACCGGTTCTTTTTACTGCCACACCAAGTCAAAATTGATTTAAATGTAAGGATCATATTTCTCATTTTATTGTTAAAATAGATACAAATGTATCTCGTTTAAGAAAAAAAAGGGGAGATTTAAGGTGCCTTTCGGCCGACACTTCTTCAAAAAAATAATCGTTGGCAGTATAAAACAAAGAAGTTCACAAGAAAAATTATTATCAACGACCGATGTTAAAAACAACAGATTACCAAGATGTAATAAAATGTTAAAAATTAAAAGAAGAGGGTGAAAAAAAAATCTTATGTGTACTAAATATTTTCTAGGTTAAGCAGTAATCTATCTATCTATCTATATATATATATATATATAGTGTGTATATGTATGTATGTTTAACATATTTCTGTTCATATTTTATTTTAACAGACAATTTATTTAAGTAAATAATGTGTCTATAAAATTCTTCCGTATCATGTGTCACAAAGATCCTCTGTTAAATCCAGCTCCAAGCCAGAGAGAATGAGAGAAAATGGAAAACTGGTGCCACATAACTGGTTGCTTTGGGTAGATTGAACTCGACTGCTCGGAAAGGCAGTCCATCAACATAAGGGAAGGAAAACCTTGATTTTAAATCTCTGGTACCTTGCGGTCATATCCAAAACAGGGAAAAGGCTATGAAATATATATCCATACAGAAAACCCGAAGTAGAAACAAGAAGGTAATTGGCTATCAATGCTGACAACTTTGCAGCAACTGCTGCCAAACCATCCCCAAATGTAATGCTCTGTATTTCTTTGGGTCTTGTTGGTATGGATGAGAGTGGGGGAGGGTGCATGCTGTTTGGGCACTGTGCTGCCTCCATATACCATTGCCAGTCTTCTTCTTTTCTCTACCATGTCCCTTCAAGACATAGGTGATCATGGATCTCCACTAATCCTTCAAGACATAGGTGATCATGGCTCTCCACTTCTTCCTATCCCCTGTAGCTCTGAATATGTTTTGTCCTTTTGCTACTTCTCCCAAACCCTGTTCTGTCATCCACCTGCTAGTTATGTCACACGTTGCTTTCCCTTGTCCCTCGCTCCCTCTATCCACCCTGTGAGTATCATATTCTCCAAGCCCTCCTTTCTCATTACATGTCCCAGAAATTTCAGCTGCCTCTTGCCGATGTTAAATAGAAAATTCCTCCTTGTTTGCATCCTCTCCAAAATCTCATCACTGCTCACATGTTTGGTCTATGGTATCCTCAGCATCCTTCTGTAGAACCATAACTCTGACGACTAGCGTCTCTTCCACATCTTTGAGGAGACCGTCCAACATTTGCTAGGAGAATGAAAACTCTGAATTCAAACTACCTGATGTCTTGTAGGTCTTGCGTCTTTAGATTTTGAGAGGAGGAATGGGGTAGCCGCAACAACCCCTGCCCCCAGTCCAAGAAGAACTGGCTATGCTCTTCTGCCATGAATGTCATCATGAGCAACAATTGTGAAATGGAATGGAGTGGTGATCTCAGTAGTGGTGCAAGATGTGCTGAATAGATGAACGATGAATGTATGTCAAGGTGAGTAGAATTTTGACAATAAGCGTTATCCCAAAAGAAATAAAGCAATAATTATTATCAATAAAAAAAAAACTTTACAATACTTATCAATGATCAACTAAATGTTTCATGTTGTTATTGCTCCTCATATGTGATTATATATATATAATGAGGATAATAGTACTTTGTTCTCAGTAACTCTTGTATTAACTGTTAACAATTGACAAATAAATTTTTTATTAATTTTGCATGCACAAATTCAGGGCTGAGACTTGTGCATATGTAGACTGTTAACAAGTAATTACAGAACTTTAATTATCAAGTTTAACATAAATTCTGTTTCTATATCTCCTGGATATTGCAATAGGTACATCTATATAGAGTAGACTCTTCTCATGTCAACCCACCCACACAAATATATATATATATATATATATATATATATATATATTGGAGGAATGGTGGAGTAATGGAGAGAGACTTGGATTGAAGAATCAGAGATCCAGTCGAATCCATTACATTCACACATGCTAATACCCTTGGGAAAGGTAAGAATCCTTTTCTTCTCCCCCCATCTATGGGTAAATAGCAGGACAGACTGGGCTCTATAGCCTTGGTTAGCAACTGGTCTAATAGAAGGACAACTCTGAATTCAAAACCTGCGAATCTGCATCCTATACAGAACCGTCAGCGTAAATGACGGTTCCGTATAGGATGCAGGTTCGAATCCTGTCAAAGGACGAATATTTTCTATGAAAATTTCTCGGACATTCAGGCCGGTAAATGTTATTTAATACTGCTTATTATAAACAGAGCATTTACTTAAATACTTGTATCTATAATAAGAACGTTAAACATAAAAATGTCTTTAATATATATATATATATATATATATATATATATTTGGTTGGATAGATGTGAGTTTGTGACCCTGCGTTTCACACTTTAGCGATCGTCAGACAACTTGTCTGATGATCGCTAAAGTGTGAAACCAAGGGTCACAAACTCACATCTATCCAACAAAATATGTTAGCTCTATCTCTGATATTGAGCGCTTTCTAATAAGTACCGTGCATATAATATATAAATAATTATATATATATATATATTTATTTATATACACACACTTTTCACATTTTATATAATATATATATATATATATATATATATATATAACTAAAGAGCTAGGAAAACCTACCTAGTTTTCACCTATGTGAATTGTCAGGGTATAGTTAGATTGGCTCTACTTAGTATATTGAGCACTTTACTTAGTTACTTTTGTTTTACTCATGTTAGAGGTTTTTTTCTTTGGATTCTGAGCTTGGATTCTGGACGATTGTTTTCACCTCAATTACATGTTCTTAGTTCTTTCTTCTTTTATCCCTTATTTTTCCTTGGGTATTGGTTTGTTCATTTACAAGCCAAAACACCTAAGGTTTTCCCACACAAATATAATTAGAAGCAATTTCTCTTTTATACAATTTTATTAAAGATGACTGACAAGATTCTTCTGTTAAGTTTTTTATTTAAATGTCTGTGTGTCTGCTTTAATTTCAGGTGAAAATAAAGACAAAAATTGTCCAACATTTGGATATTTTTTATTAAGTTGGTCCTTGATCTAAGCTTTCGGCTTACATGAGCCATCTTCAGAGCAGTTATATGGACATTTTAACAAAGATATTCACCATCAAAGATAATATTTTAAGTTGATATAGGAGCTTGCTATGCAACAATAATGGTCACAGAATAGCAGACACAGGTCGTAAGTTCAAGATGCAGTTCTATGTCATACCATGCGACAGGCCGAAATATTAATAACATTATGTGTAGATGCAATGTAATGTGTTGTGACTAGTTTGAAATGTAATTTTATTGAGTGTGGGTTGCTTTGTTTTAATGTAGCTGGCCCCCGATATCTGAAGGTTTTTTTTACTGTGTGTATGTGTGAGTATTGTTGTGTTATCAACTCATATCTGTCTAATGTTATGTACATGGCTATGTTTTTTTACATGAAAGGCAAAATATATATATGTAGATAATAGCACTAATTTAACTTTTCAGCCATCCTGCAAACTTTGGTAGTAACTGGAGAAATTTGTGAATTTCTATAGTTAAACTTTAAAGTTGCTGTAGTTTGATCACATGCACAAACTATGCTTGAGGAGGAATATATCCTTATTTGCTGTGACAGTCTTCATGGCTGAGTGGTAAAGCACATTGGAGAAAACAGTATTTTCATCTACAAAGGGGGATACAGGTTCAATTCCTTTTCTTTACTAAGAATTCTTGAATGCACAGACTGATGGATGTAATACACACCATTTAATAAATAATAATGGGGCGTCTATTTCAAATACGAGTATCCACTAAATAATAATAATGTTTGATGTAATAAAACTACCAGATTAAAAATAAATCACTTAATTCTTTAAATATATAAATTATTTTCCACCCTACAACCCCTTTCCCCACAAATGGTAAGTTAAAAGCCTCTCACTGTTCTATTGCGACTTCTGTGGAAAGTGCTCAGATGAACTACATTACTTCATTCTAGCATTTCTAACCTTTCACCAAGCTACACACATTGTAGCAAACTACCATCATTCACTCTTTATTCCATTGATGAGAAGGAGCTTCTTCTCATGAACCACTGCTATGTGGAACAGACTCTCAAGAGGATGCTTCCCTGATCACTACAATCTTAACCTGTTCAAGTCTAGGGTTAACTTATCTTTCCACCGATTCACATAAACTGTAACTCTCAATCTGTAACTCTCTACCTCGAGTGGCTCTAGGGCCTTGTACAAGGTGAATTTCACTGTAATATATAATATAGTATAATATATGTGTGTGTGTGTTATAAAAAATTTGAAAAAATTTACTCAGCACTACCTGGGTTTCAATCTTACAGTTTCCTCAGGTGGTTACTGGTAAATAATTAACTTGAAACACTATTTAAGCTCACTTATATAACTTAACTAAGCACCACAAAGTAGAAATATCAGAAAGGAAGGGGTGAGGAAAGAGTTGGAAGAGAAAAAAAATTTGCACATGTAATCATCCAGGTGTATATTGAGCACTTTCTTAAAATATCCGTCCATCTGTCTGACTCTAGTCTGACCTAACATTTTTTTACGTTATATATTATATATATGTATATATGTTTAGCATTTTTCTGCATTTAGATTGTTAAAAACAGTTAAAAATAATAGCAGTGTTAATTAATAAAAATAGAATAAATTCTCAGGAATATCAATTATGCAAATGGACACAAGGTGCTATGATCAGCCACGTCCTGAAGGGACAAGGCACACTGAAGAAAAAAATTCTATTCAGTTTTGAATAATTACAGAATTTTAATAAAGTTACTATATCAGAAGTATTAAGATAGTCAAACTGCCTAATTTCTTTTCTATTGTCTACACCTACCCAATAGTATGTGTGTGCATGTATATATATATATATATATTATTTATATTATTCGGACTATTGTCATGTCGCCATATTTATCACAATGTTTCAGCTGTTGTACGCTCCAGCCTTCTTCAGGTGGTTGGAATTTTGAACTGAACCCTTTATTTCGTTCACTGGGTAGACTGTTCTAGTTCTACGTGCCATTTGATGGATGTCAGTTCTCAGTTATCTCCTGCTAATTTTCCTCCTTAACTGGGTATTGAACTCACACTCTTTTGGGTCCTGTCAATGGATCTAACCAATGCTTTTATCCACTGTGCCATGTGTCCTTGAGAACATCTGGGTATGAATTTCTGGGTATTATAAACCTAATGTCTTCAGCAACCATTTTTACCAGTGCTCATATTGCAATTTTGTTGTTATCACCTCATGTTTTTACCAGAGCTCATATTGCAACTTTGTTGTTATCATTGCTTTTCTCTGGCACTCCTTATTACTGGTTCCTATATTGTATTTATTTCTATGCTTGGTTGGCTCAGATTTTTGTGGCCTAGCATATGTGCTGATTTCTTAAGTTTACAAATTTTTCAGTTTGAAATTCCAATGACCTGAAGAAGGCCAGAGCGTACAACGGCCGAAATGTTGTGATAAATATGGCGGCAAAGATGAGAACACTAGTCCGAATAATGTAAATAATGTACATAATACCTCATATCAGAAATATAGACAGATTATATATATATATATATATATATATATATATATATATATATATATATATATATATATATATATTAAAAATGACAGACAAGGTACTACAGTTAAGCTTTTTATTTAATTTTTGTTGTGTTCAAACAAGAGCTTTCTTTTCTGGACAAAGAGTGTGTAAAAACAAGTCCAAATGTTTTATAGTTCCGAGCACTTTCAGCTATTCCTTTAACCATTATCAAGGATGATTCGATTTTTCAGCTAAATTGAGTGTGTGCATTATGTGTATGTCTTAGGGTGTGGTAGGGATGTTTTAATTTTCGAATACGGTTACCACATTATGGCTTTGTTCGTAGTTAATATTGTTAAGAGTTTGCTTTTTCTTTAAAAATATATATATATATATATATATATATATATATATATATAAGGATATTACAGCAAAATATATGAGTCGCTACACAATTGCAGTCATGTTTCAACACTTAATGATGCATCTCCTCAGGTGATTGTAAATTACTGGGGAGTGAATGATTAATTAAATAATATTGCTCTATTATGTATTGAGCCCTCTTAAATGTTACAAATCTTGGAAGTGTACTCTATTCGTTCTCATTGTACCTTTGTGATATATATATATATATATATATTTTTTTTTTTTTTTTAACCTTAGCGCCCCGAGCAAGGCATGAAGCCACTAGGATGCAGGGAGGTTGCAGAAGATTTGTAGATAGAGCAGATAGGAGTGATAGAAGAAAGGATGAAGGGAAGGGTAGTGTGTAGATCAAGGTAACTGGAGATATATATATATATATATATATATATATATATATATATATATTTGCTTAAATAGGACAGATGTCAAAAAAAAAAAAAAAACCCCTAAAAAGTGGGGAAAAATTTCTAAGGAAACTTTCAGCCCACCCTCTATCAGAAAAAAATTGTTGGGAAACAAAGAAAATGATTTGACGGGACTAAATGGAAGAATACAACTGGTGCACAATGAAAATATGAAATCATAAAAATGTAAATCAATTCAATTTTTAAAAAGTTAACATTGATTGACAAAGGCACCAGAAAGGTATTGAATTTATAATATATGTATAATATATAATTAATAATAGGAACAAAGAAAATGATTTAAAGGGATTAAATAGGAGAATACAATTGATGAGAGAAGAGTCCACTCCATGGAAATGGGTAGTTTGACTATTGATGTAGTAACTTTATTAAAATTCTGTAATTTTTCAAAAAGTTCACATTTGTTTTTAATACTATCTATTAGTCTTTCTATAACTATCACAACCTGTTTGTATCTGTTTATCTCAGTGTTCATATCTATCTATTTCTCTAACTCATTCCTATCTTTCTATCTATCTCCCTAACTGTTATGGGACCTTACCCATAATAACATAATGGACTATTCCATACGTAATAAATACTGCGCCTCAAGAGGAAGCAGGGAGTTCAGTCCAAAGTCGGGTGACTGGCTGATCGGTTGAACTGTCTGCCTTCGGGCAGGGAGGAGGCTACGCCAAAGGGCGGAGTCGCTTTCGGGGAGGTAAACCGACCCTGAACCGGTTTATATGGGTTCAAAGGGCATATTTTTGGCCTAGCCCATGGGATCGTAGATCCCATGTTAAACCGGCCTTCTGCCACATGATGCCCTCGTGGTGGGGGGGGTGACTAAATACCGTTCAGTCTGAAGTTGGGCGACCTGCTGACCAGCTGAACTCTCTGCTTTCGGGTGGGGAGGAACCCGAACGAGGCTACGCCGAAGGGTGGAGTCTCTTTCGGGGCGCTAAACCGACCCTGAACCCATTTATACGGGTTCAAAGTGCATATTTTTGGCTGAGCCCACAGGCTCGAAGATCCCATGTTAAACTGGCCTTGTGCCACATGATGCCCTGGTGGGGGGTGACTAAATACTGTTCCGTCTGAAGTCTGGAGTGAAGTCCGTCAGGAGTCCATCAGTCAGTTAGAGCGAGTCAGTCAGTCGAGTCAGAGGCAGTCTGAAACAGTCGCGTTCAGACAATTACTACTAAACCTGATTGTTCGTACTAACACTTTCTAATTCTCTGTATATATTCCTGTTTGTAATATATCTGTGTTATTCCATATCCGTGTTCCAGTTCTTCTTTATTGGTTTTACCTTGCACTATCACCGTCGTACAAGGAACCAGACCATAACACTAACTCATTCATGTCTTTTTTTTCTATCTCTCTCATTCATATCTATCTCTCTAATTCGGATCTATCTCTCTCAATATTCATATCTATCTCTCTAATTTGGATCTATCTCTCTCAATATTCATATCTATCTCTCTAATTCGGATCTATCTCTCTCAGTGTTCATATCTAACTCATTCATATTTATTTATCTCGGTTTTCATATCTGTGTATGTAGCTATCTATTTATCTATCAATTACAGTCTTCATATCTATCTATCAATCTTAGTGTTCACATCCATCTATGTAAAGGGTGCGATGGTTAAACTGTCACCATTTTTATTTTTAATTATCCCCATGCACATTGTTTTTGATTTTGTTAACTGAAAGAGTATAGTCTGGTCAGTTGGGCATGGTCTGTGAGAAAAAGAGCACCATGGCACAATTCACTCTGTTAGAAATTTGGAAACAGCATGCTGTACTGCTTGGCATTTATGCCAAAAGCTCTGATAGAAACATTTCAGAATGTCAATCTGAGGACAATGCACAGGATTTGGAAAGAGCTGGCCGAGTCTAACAGTGATTATAAATGTGTTTGGAGTAGTCACTAGTGACGGTGACGTTATACCTCCATTCATCTTTCTACATGGACTCAAACTCAACACAAAGGCCTATATCATGTGCTTCCCTAGGTCAAGAGGGTGGCTGCTAGAAGACCCTATGTCTGGCAACAGGACTCTGGACCATGACACACAAGCAGGAGAACCCACTCATGGTTGTTAGACAAATTCTGCGACCACATCACCACTTACATCTGGCCACCAAACTTCCCAGAGTGCAACCCCCTTAATTATTATATGTTGGGTGCAGTTGAGTGAGAAACAAAGAAATATCCTTATAACACCTAGGATTATGGCTGTGTTCACCCACTTAAACAAGGAGAGCGTCCAGAAGAGTTACAGGAGATCCGAAGTTGTCTGGAGGCAGTGGTTGAAGCCAATAGTGATTTTATTGAATAAATTTACTCTCTAATATTTTAGGATATTTTTGTATAAATTTGGTAAATATGTCTGTTAAAATGAGATGTCAGTTCTATTTTCGTTTTCACGTAATTTAAACGACAATTTATCCATCGCAACATGTATGTATTTATCTTATCTCACTGTTCATATCAGTCTGTTGATATCTATCACAATTTATTTGTATCTATCTTTCTATGTATGTCAGTGTTGATATCTATCAATTTCAGTCTGTTCATATCTATCACAACCGGCTTATATCTATGATGACTGATATGAAATATCTAAACGGAATTGTTTTATTCGGTTAATATATTTCACTCTGAACAAATGAAAAATCGAAAAGAAAAAAAAAAAAGATTGTTATCATATCAAATGCACACATTTGAAATGCTGTAGATAACTTAAAAATAAATTTTGCAATTAATAAAATTTAAAAATATCTGTTAGCAATCAATATGGTTTGTATATAGAAAAATGTAAAAAATAAAATGTAAAATAAAGTAACATATAAGTAAGAAAAAAAATGCATTTAATGAAAATAGTGAATACATATAACTCAAGTTATAATTAATAATAATTTCATTTAGATTTTAAGGAAAATATACAATTAAAATGTATAATTAAAATTTTCATTAAGATATTAAGCCAGTATCTTTTTTTAATATTATCTTAACCAGAAAAGGTGATGGGGTTATAAAAAAAAAACCACTTCATGAGCTGGAGCCGCCCAGTCCTAACATTTCTGTCTTGATAGAATTCAAAAGCATCTACATGGCCTGGTGGGTGATGAACTATTTTCCACCCTATAAGTCTTTTTTCACAGACAAAACATTGTGAGCCACTTGTTGACGAGATACATTCCTTAGATTCACCAGCCCTGACCTCTACAGATGGGACTCGACATGCCATGTACACAAGTGTGAATCATCTCCATTCCCTTCATATGCCATTATTAAGGAGGAAGTTCCACTCAGACAGATTCTTCCCAAGAGGTGCAGCTTTGGGAAACAGACTCCCAGCGGGAGGTTTTCCCAATCACTACAAGTTTGACCTCTTCACATCTCGGGTTAAGCGTTATCTGTGTAACCCCATGAACTTCTTGTCTTTTCTTATGCTCATTCAACACCTCACAGTAATCCTCTAACTTGAGCGGCTCTCAGGTCTTGTATTGGGTGAACATAAAAAAGTATCGGTATATACATATATATATATATTTTATACAGCAAAAAATCCAAAATTACCTCATGTGGGTATAGTCTATTGCACTGTCTTATGTCAGTTCTCCTCAGCCCCAGACAGCCAATACAAAATTACCTCGTGTGGGTATAGTCTATTACAAACCGGCACTCCCTTATGCCAGTCCTCCTCAGCCCTAAACTGATTTTGGATTTTTTGCTAGATAAAATACACTGCGTGCCAAATTATTATCGAGATAACAGTTTTTCTAATATTTCAAAAACACTCCAATCAATTCACACAATGTTGGCAACACAGATCTGCGCAATCACTGAAATTTTCGCACTGATCTGCGCAATGTAAAAAAACTGGCGCCGTATTTGTTATCAGCACGGTGATTTGAGAGTACCAAATTATTAAAAAAAAGTGTAGGAATTTAATGAAAAGATGGGTCGTAAAAGCAGTTTAAGTGATGCTGAAAAGAAAACTATCACCTCAGAACTCTCAAAAGGTAAATCTACCCTAGAAATTTCTAAAATGATAGGGAGGTGTCATCAAAAAAAGTTACCTGCTGACTCTACACAAGTACGCAAAAGGGCAGATAAAGGCAAGCCAAAGGTTATTTCACGTCGTCTCATGTCACGACTTAAACGAGAGGCCACGAAGGACCCTGGACTTACCAGTCAAGAGCTTTTCAGTCGCATTGGGGTCCTAGTGTGTCTAAAAGTACTCGGTGTCGGTATCTGAGGGAAATAGCAACAACAGTCAAACCTGTATCGAAGCCTCCGTTGACAAGAAATCACATTCAAAATCGATTGAAATGGGCCAAGGAGAATATGAAGATTGACTTCTCTAAAGTTTTGTTCACAGACGAAACTTGAGCAACACTTGATGGACCAGATAGATGGTGCAAAGGCTGGGTAATGAACGGACAGAATCGCCATCAGCGTTTGAGACGCCAAGAAGGTGGCAGAGGCATAATGATCTGGGGTGGTATTGTTGGAAATACATTAGTGGGTCCATGGAGAGTATCAGATGGCGTCAAAATGACTGCTGATGCATACATAGCGTTTATGAAGGAGCATCTTGAACCGTGGATGAAAAGGCAAAGAGTTGCCTTCAGAAGGGCAATTGTTTTTAATGCAAGATAATGCTCCCTCACATGCTACTCACAAGACTACTGAATATTTGAAACAGTTAGGCTTCGATGGATCTCGAAAAATGAAGTGGCCAGCAAATTCTCCAATTTGAACCCAATCGAAAACCTTTGGAGCATCATGAAGCGAAGACTGTACGCCAACGGACGACAATTCAGGAGCAACGCTGAGTTGTGGGAAGCAATTCTTGACATATCTTACGGCATTACAGTAGATGACATCCAACAATTAACAAATTCTATGGATCGTAGACTTCTTCAAGTAATTTCAAAACTGGGAAAGCACATTCCCTATTAATTTGTTTAAAACTGTGCCTTTGTTTGTATCTGTTATTATTTGTTTGATTATCTTATTTATTAGCTTCTTTTGATCACAAACATTCACGTGCAACATTAATAAACGTTTTGTTTGCTCAATTCTGGGAATTTTACTAAACCTTTCTAATAATTTGGCACTTTCAAATCACCGTGCTGATAATAAATATGGTGCCAGTTTGTTTACATTGCGCAGATCAGTACGAAAATTTCAGTGATTGCGCAGGTCAGTATTGCCAACGTTGTGTGAAAATTTTGTATGAATTGATTGCACGGTTTTTGAAATCTTAGAAAAAAGTTATCCCGATAATAATTTGGCACACAGTGTATATGCTCTGTTATAATAAATACATTGAGCTCTCTCTGTGGATCAGTTTTAATATCTAATATTACTAGGATCCACCTGTATTATATACTAATGGATCTATTACCTGTACTATATATATATACATATATATATTATATATATATATATATATATATAATGTCTTTTGTTTTTTCAATGATATAACAATTGACATTGATCTTCAAAAATTTAAATGCAATGTTGACTGGGAAGCAAGCAGCCAGAAGAGAATTCTTCAAGTGAGAAGTGCAAGAAGAAAAAAAACTCTTAGCCTATAACTTATGGTCGGTTATATCTAGGCTTTTTCAACTGTAAAATGATGAGACCTTTTCCTCAATTGTATAAATTCATAAGATCTAATTACTATGGAGGAGTGTTTATCAGAATAATTACCATGAAACTATTTATAGAAAAGTCACAGGTAAGCCTTGTTACAGTAGTAGGAATGTGACTGAAGCTGAGATGCCAGGTCAGGACCAATGACATTGCAGATTCTTAGGATTTTATTCAAGGATCTCTAACTATATAGCAAGAGCACTGAACCAGATGTGAATAGTAAACTTATAAATATGAAATATTCAGGTGAAAAAAATTGTGTGTATATATATATATATATATGAAAATATATAGAAAATAGGAAAGAACTTGTTAGGTAAATTATCCAAAGTTCTTTAGTATTTTTGTTATTATTTTTTAAAAATAGTGCTCGATACAAAAGTAGAGCATAAATATAATTATTTATTTATTTAATGGAATCATATTTTTAAATAAATAATTATATATATGCACATACACACACCTATATATACATATTATTAGTGGGAACCTAATTTTTATATATATATATATATATATATAATTAACAATTTTGTTTATATAAAAATCCCTTTTTGGCCCTCCATTAGTTTCAGTTCAACCCCACTTTAGAGTCATCAGGGTTGAATTTGTGGAACCTCTTCTCTTTAAGACAGATACCTTTTGCCCTCCCCTTACCATCAACTTGGGCATTTTGTCTAACTGAGACGTCGATATGGATAGGTTTGGTATCAATTTTTTGACTTCTATCAATGTTAAATTTTAAATCTCCAAATCCAACACACGTACATTGCATCCACCATGGATGAATAAATCCAACGTACTTTGCGTTGGCTGAAATAGATTTATACCCACATGAGGTAATTTTGGATTTGTTTTGCTGTTTAATTTATACGCTCTGTTATAATAAATACATTGAGCTCTTTTTATGGATCAGTTTTATTATTTGATATTATTAGGATCCACTTGGATTATATACCAATGGATTTATTACCTGTACTATATATATGCATGCACATATATATATATATATATATATATATATATATATAAGGCTAGATGAGAAAGTGACAAGTGGTGTATTCGTATCTATTGCGCATGACAGATTTTTAACATTTGCTGAAGGCCACAAATCGGTTATCATGATTTTGTCTTAGTAAGAATGCATAATGTAAAATATGTGACTAACAATTCAGAAAGCAAATACTTATATCTGAGAGTGTGTATAACTGCCAGGTAAGGAGGGAGGGTAACTTCAGTTACCTGTCTGCAAGAACCAACCTATCATGCTAAATTAGACCTTATCACTGTAATGTAATAGGTGCAAGCACCCATTGCTTGTCAACTGAAATAAAATGTCTGCTCATGTCTCCTTGTTTAAAGATTTATGAAAAGCTGTTTCATTGTCCTGGGCACAGTTAGGTATTGTTAATTAAGAAAAAAATCAAGTTTACTTTCTCTTGAGATTTCCACAACCCATGATTATTTTCAGCAGAAATCAAATATGACAAACCATGATAAGCAAATGTAGAAACTGTGTGACACTGAATATAAATGGCTCCAAAAATACACCACTGGGTTCAAATTTTACTATGATCAATTTGCCAAGGTGATTTCTGGGGTTGATTCCAGTGTGTAGCACTGTTGGGAAGTCTCTGAAAACAATAGCATAGGTTAACCAAAGTCTTGTGAGTGAAATTGGGCAGACAGTACCAATTGGAAGCCATCAATGTATGAAGTCCCATGTCATTAGGACTGAGGGTTTCAGCATTCTGGCTTTCTTCAAACTGGTGATCATGCTAGATTTTGTGTCCTCTCCAATAAGCTCTAAGGTCTGCCCAGCATAGTTGTAGTATAAACCACCTGATAGTTCTATGGATGTAGGAAAATTACAAAGAGGAGAGTGAGATAATTGATACAGGATTTGGTTAAAATGTGTGCTTTCATTATCTCGAAGTCATAATTTTAACCCTTGTATCAAATAGAGAAACCATACACAGTGGAACCTGAATTTAATGGACTAATACGGGGGAGAGTTGTCCATTAATTTGAAGCACTTTTTTTTTTTACATGGCCTAAAAACACCCAGTACAGTACAAAATTATTGTAAATAAATGTAAATACAGTATATATGTACATGTATTTTATTTTTAAGTTACTAGATAGTAACTTAAAATAAATTATATTAACACGAGAGAGAGAGAGAGATGCTGTGTATGTTACATACATGACGAATGCTCAAGTAAACAACAGTGCTATTCCCGGAACTACCAGTCTCTGTCTGTTGATCATGGCTCACCACAACTTCCTGTCCTTTGTAGCTATTAATAAATTTGGTCTTTTTGTTATTTAAACCTTGCTCTGCCATCCATTTACTCAAGTTCCTGAAGCAGGTTATGCATTGTTTTCCTCTGTCTCACTTGCCTTCAATCTGTCTTGTGAGTATCAAACTTTCTAAGCCCTCTTTCCTCTTGATGTACCCAAGAAATCTCATCCTGATATTTTTGTTTCCACTTTCTTTAAAACTTCATCATTGCTCAAATGTTCAGCCTATGATATCCTAAATATCATTCTGTTGCTTCAAGTCTCGTCTTCATCTTTGGAGAGGTTGTCCAGCATATAGGAGGATTGATACCACTTAGCAGTTCAGTCCTCTTTTCTTTGTTTCTAATGAAATTTTTCATCTTTGGATTTCAGTTTTGCACTTCCTGTCATCTGTTAAAACACTTCCCAGGCAAATAACCTCTGTCCATCTTCAGATGTTCATTATATCAGCCCAAAATAATGAAGATGACCAAAGAGTATTGAGCTGAATCTCTAAAGTATACCAAGAATTCCTCATCTCAAAAATGAAATGCAAAAGCTTTCTGACAATCTGTTGTGAATTTTTTTTAACCATTTCACCCCAAGCAAGGTGATAATTCCACTAAGATGCAAGGTGTTACTGTGAGTGAAAGAGAATGAGAAAGAACAATAAAAGAACAAGTTTCAGAAAGACAGAAGATTGCAACTGGCATTTCATTTAAATTTTTGAAGATTGGCATGGAAGGAAGGAACCGGAAAGAAATTTCATAGTACATACAGTTACAGCTAAATAATAAAACAGTTAGGCCTAGTTACCTATCTAGTATATATGTTATGTCTTTAAATTTGAGGAACATAGTGCCGCAAGATATCATTGCGGTTTCTATAACAAGTCGTTTTTTTAAGTGAGTAGGTTGTTAGCCTACTGTACAACCCCCAACCTGGAGGATCAGGTTTTGAATTCAGAGTTATCCTTCTCCTAGACCAGTTTCCACCCAAGGCTATAGAACCTAGTCTGTCCTGCTATTTACCCATAGCTGTGGGGAGAAGAGGAGGATACACACCTTTCCCAAGAGTATTAGTATGTAAATGAATGTAATATATTTGGCTGGAATTTGAACTTGGCTTTCCGATTCCTCAATCTGATCCACTATTACTCCACACTGCCTCCTCTCTAAACAAAGAACTGGAAAGGAATTTTATAATACATATAGTTGCAGCTAAACAGTAAAACAGTGAGACCTAATTGCCAATCTAATAGTATGGTTAAATTCATACAGTTGGAGCACTAAGGAGGAAAGCACATCAGAACAATTGCAAAATATTTGTAGAAAAGACCAAGGGAAGCCACATCATGTCAGTGAGAAAGTGACTGAAGTCGAGATGTCAGGTCAGGTTTGACTACATTACAGACCTTTCTTGGCAATTGCCATTGTATTTAAACTTTTGAAGTTTGTAGTTAGCAAGGAAAGTGATTAAATTGTTAGGGAGTTCCACAGTTGCAAAGTGGCAGTGTCAAGTGTCAGTTGGAGTTAGCTGTTTCAACATTAAAAGAATGTGACCCAGATGCCAATCTAGTAGCATGCTTAAATTCATATATTCAGAGCACCAGGAAAGAAAGCATGTCAGAACAGTTGCATGAAAATATTTGTAGAAAAGACAGAGAGAAGCCATATCAATGTCTGAGAAAGTGGCTGAAGTCAAGATGCCAAGTCAGGTTGGATTACATCTCAGACTCTTCTTTGAATTTTGTCAGAAATCTTCAGATATATTAGAAGGACCAGAGCAGATGTGGCAGAAATATTCAGTGCACATTGTTAATGCTGGAAGATGTCTTGGATTCACCTGAACTTTGAACTATTCTTGCAAATCTTCACTGACAATCTTCCATAAAATTAAATTTTTTTGTGTCAGGTAAGAAATGAAATGCAAGTAATTAATAAATTTTTATACCCAAGTACTTTTGATCTCCTAGATCATCCTCAGGGGTGAATTACAAAGACAAACTTGTAAATCTGATCATTGTAACATTGATTTTTAAAAACACGTGAACGTGCTCTGCTATAATTAAAAATTAATAAACTGATCACAGTCAACAATGCAGAACAGGGAAACTTAAAAATCCCCAAATGGAAACAACAAACTTGTATACATGTATAGAACTATAAAATACATAAGCCATCCCCATATCCTATCCCATAGCCCCACTCCCAGTTTACCAGTTAATCATACTGTTATGGGTCCACCCCTTTTTGATACAAGTGGAGTTGACCAGTGTGTACTTATACTGCTGTCAGTGAATGCCCGGGAGTTAGACGGGAGATACACTGATCGAGTGATACAGTGAATAGTGAGAGAGTAAGAGTGTGAGGTAACCGCTTTGAGTCACAGTTGTGAGCACGTAGACTCAGAAGGAAGTCATATTTCGATAATGAATTTCCCAGACTATATATATATTATTGCTACTGACCGCATTTCTGAATCTACTAACCGTATTACCAATTGTATTATTACGTCAATACATTTATTTACTATATTTCATTCCTGCGTTTTTCATTCATTTTGAGACTGGATTTCATCCCAGAATTCATAACACATACTTGTAAATACAGTATTAGATCAACTCATGAACTAAACCAAATCGTAAATACACAAAAAAATAATTATAACAACAGAGTGTGTTCAGGTGTGGTTTTAAAAATCATTATCAGAAAGATGACAATTACAATAACTTTGTTTTTGTAATTAACCACTTTGGAGGAGATCAAAAGTACTTAGGTAGTAAAAAAACTGTCTTCCTTGTTGAATTTTATCTTAAAATCAAGAAACTGATTAGAGAACTAGAAAGGATTATTATAAAAATAAATAGACATAATATGTCTATATTATTCAGTGAAACATGTTTGAAATGTTTGAATGAAGATATGTTTCATATATATATATATATATATATATAAGAAAGAGGTTGTCGTGGTTCCAACGAGAGAAAAGTATGTATATTAAAAAGAAGAGAAGAGAGGTGCTGCAAACGTTTTTGGTTGTAATACGGATTTATTTAGAAAAAAAATATTATGCTTTGTTTTCCATAATTTTACTACACAGGTTTCTGGTCTCGCGACCATCTTCAGATAAAAGTGGAGATTTCCACATATTATTAAAAATAATTAATTTTTTCCTTATGTTTTTCAATGTTAAATATTCTCGATATGAGGCATTTTCTGTTTTTGTGTTAGTAATCCGAATTTCTTTCTTGAATATATATATATATATATATATATATATATATATATTCATGGGATATCATCATCAGTCACAAAATTGGGTGTGGTCATAGTAGCACTATGCAGCTCAGAGAGTTATTCATTCATGCATTGTATGTTTTGGACAAGTAGACCTGATGAAGCCCATCCCTCTGCAGGAGAAACTAAGAAACTCTCTGCCAGTGGTCCTGTGTCATCACTACCTTGACTGCATGTTTAACTATGGGACCACATTGTACACCATTGGGATAGCTAGCTGTTGGCCCTACAAGAAGGATCTTTTGTACTTTGACAGGTCATATATTTGATCCTGCTGGGTGCCTAGCCACCCGCCTTGCCAGGAAAGCCTGCTGAGAGAACTGGTTCATTTGTGGGAAAGAACACTGTAAAAAGAAAGAAAGACAAAAAAAAACCCCC
>OZ010584.1:24078855-24088855 GCA_963932145.1 Acanthosepion lycidas
CACTCATCCTAGAAATCCAATCCAAAGTGAAATTGGCAGAAATTAACTTTCAAGCTCTTCTGGAATTAGTGATAAAGAAAATCCATTATTCTTTCTCTCACGTCCATTTTGGTTTTGCCAATTAGATAAACAAACCAGTTTTTTTTTGTTTTTTTTTAAATATCTGAATGTGAAAAAAAGTTAATGGATTAATAGAATTTTTTTTTAAATGCTGTAATTAACTTTTGAGCTCTTCTGGCATTAAAGATAATAAAATCACTCTAAATTTTTCTCTAACTATTGCCATGTTTCTTTTGACATTCATTCAACCTAAAGAAGAATTTTCAATAAAGAGTTGTTGAAATGGGATTGTTTTTGCCAGGAGGATAAACAAATCAATTGGCTAATAGCCACTGGTTATCAAGTCAAACGGATTTTTAGCCTAAATCTATTGAGCAGCCAAGGATGTATTTCTATCAAATCTTTCAGCATTTTCTCATGGACACTTTGAAAGTAATGCCACCTATTAATTTCCATGGAAGCTAAAACAGTCACAGGTAGAGTTACCATAAATCTCAAGTATCAAATGGGACAGTTTTCAACTTTGATGATAAATTTAAACTCTTATATAAGAAGTATTTTTTTCATAACATAATACTCCAGTTGGCACACACAAAAAATATAAACCAGAAATGGATTGCTTATATCTGGCGTTGCCAAATTGCTAAAAATATGGGACTTTATGGGTGGCCTCAACCAGAGGGCTGCGTACCCAGTAGACAGGTTCCCACCCAGGTATCCATGGGTACACAAGGCGGAATTAAGTCAGTTTGATACTTTTGAGCAATTGTGAAAGTGAAAGTGAAAAAAAGAGAGAGAGAGATGGAACGAGAGGGAGAGAAGAAGAGTGAGAGAGAGAGAGGGAGAGAGAGAGAGGGAGAGAGGAAGAGTGAGAGAGAGAGGGAACGAGAGGGAGAGAGGAAGAGTGAGAGAGGAAGAGTGAGAGAGAGAGAGGGAGGGAACGAGAGGGAGAGAGGAAGAGTGAGAGAGAGATGGAACGAGAGGGAGAGAGAGATGGAACGAGAGGGAGAGAGAGATGGAACGAGAGGGAGAGAGAGATGGAACGAGAGGGAGAGAGAGATGGAACGAGAGGGAGAGAGGAAGAGAGAGAGACGGGACGAGAGGGACAGAGGAAGAGAGAGAGACGGGACGAGAGGGACAGAGGAAGAGAGAGAGAGACGGGACGAGAGGGACAGAGGAAGAGAGAGAGAGACGGGACGAGAGGGACAGAGGAAGAGAGAGAGAGACGGGACGAGAGGGACAGAGGAAGAGAGAGAGAGACGGGACGAGAGGGACAGAGGAAGAGAGAGAGAGACGGGACGAGAGGGACAGAGGAAGAGAGAGAGAGACGGGACGAGAGGGACAGAGGAAGAGAGAGAGAGACGGGACGAGAGGGACAGAGGAAGAGAGAGAGAGACGGGACGAGAGGGACAGAGGAAGAGAGAGAGAGACGGAACGAGAAGGTCGAAGGAAAAGAGAGAGAGACGGAACGAGAAGGTCGAAGGAAAAGAGAGAGAGACGGAACGAGAAGGTCGAAGGAAAAGAGAGATGGAACGAGAAGGTCGAAGGAAAAGAGAGATGGAACGAGAAGGTCGAAGGAAAAGAGAGATGGAACGAGAAGGTCGAAGGAAAAGAGAGATGGAACGAGAAGGTCGAAGGAAAAGAGAGATGGAACGAGAAGGTCGAAGGAAAAGAGAGATGGAACGAGAAGGACAGAGGGAGAGAGAGATGGAACGAGAAGGACAGAGGGAGAGAGAGAGGGAACGAGAGGGACAGAGGAAGAGTGAGAGAGAGGGAACGAGAGGGACAGAGGAAGAGTGAGAGAGAGGGAACGAGAGGGACAGAGGAAGAGTGAGAGAGAGGGAACGAGAGGGACAGAGGAAGAGTGAGAGAGAGAGGGAACGAGAGGGACAGAGGAAGAGTGAGAGAGAGGGAACGAGAGGGAGAGAGGAAGAGTGAGAGAGAGAGGAAACAAGAGGGACAGAGGAAAAGTGAGAGAGAGATGGAACAAGAGGGACAGAGGAAGAGTGAGAGAGAGATGGAACGAGAGAGACAGAGGAAGAGTGAGAGAGAGATGGAACGAGCGGGACAGAGGAAGAGTGAGAGAGAGATGGAACGAGAGGGACAGAGGAAGAGTGAGAGTGAGATGGAACGAGAGGGACAGAGGAAGAGTGAGAGTGAGATGGAACGAGAGGGACAGAGGAAGAGTGAGAGTGAGATGGAACGAGAGGGACAGAGGAAGAGTGAGAGAGAGATGGAACGAGAGGGACAGAGGAAGAGAGAGAGAGAGATCGAATGAGAAGTTTGGAAGAAAAGAGAGATGGAATGAGAAGAACAGAGGGAGAGAGAGAGAGATGGAACAAGAGAAGAGGAAGAGAAAGAAAGATGGAACGCGAGGAGAAAAGGAAGAGAAAGAAAGATGGAACATGAGGAGAAAAGGAAGAGAGAAAGATGGAACGAGAGGAAAAGAGAAAGATGGAACGAGAGGAAAAGAGAAAGATGGAACGAGAGGAAAAGAGAAAGATGGAACGAGAGGAAAAGAGAAAGATGGAACGAGAGGAAAAGAGAAAGATGGAACGAGAGGAAAAGAGGACATGAAAGAGAGAGAGATGGTAAGAGAGAAAAGAGAAAGATGGAACAAGGAGATAAGGAAGGGAGAGAGAAAGAAAGGAGATGAGGAAGGGAGAGAGAAAGAAAGGAGATGAGGAAGGGAGAGAGAACGATTAAACAAGAGGAGAGCAGTAGAGAAAGAGAGAGAGATGGAATGAGAGATGAGGAACAGGGAGAGAAAGATGGAGTGAGAGGAGATGAAAAAGAGAAATGGAATGAGAAAAGAGGGCGGGAGATGGAATGAGAGGAGAAGGAAAGAGCAAGAAATGGAATGAGAGGAGAAGAGGGACACAAATGGAATGGGAGAAGTGAGAAATAGGGAGAACAAATGAGAGGACATGTGAAAGAGAGAGAGATGGAAAGAGAGAAGAGAGTTAGATGGAATGAAAGGAGATGAGGAAGATAAAGAGATGGAGTGAGAAGAGATGAGGCAGGAAGATAGAGTGATGAAGTGAGAAGAGATGAGGCAGGAAGATAGAGTGATGAAGTGAGAAGAGATGAGGAAAGGAGAGAGAAAGATGGAGTGAGAAGAGATGAGAGAGAGAGAGAGAGAGAGAAATGGAATGAGAGAAGAAGAGTGTAAGAGATGGAATGAGAGGACATGCAGAAGAGAAAGAGATGGAGAGAGAGAAGAGAGAGATAGGTGGAATGAGAAGAGGAGGAGAGAGAAATGGAATGAAAGGAAGAGAAGAGAGAAAAGGGGAGGGGCATGTAGGCAAGCTTATCATATATTCCAGCCAGTCAATTATTGATTGATTGAATTGTTTTCTATGGCTTAACTTTTCCAGGTTATTTAAAGCCAAAAAATATTTTCAGATTGTAAAAATGATGTTTTTAAGATAATGGCTTTAGTGATACATTTTACTAATTAACCCATAGCTGGGGTAAGAAGTGGTTGATTCATACCTATCCCAATATATTAGTGAATATAACTTGAGTGGAATTGGAACTCTGATCTCCAATGAACAATTCCAAGACATTATCCATTACACTATCTACACATTCAAGCTTACAGCACCTGATATTCCCAAGAAGTCACCTAGCCACGCTCAATGTTGCTTAACTTTGGTGATCATATGGGAACCAATGTTTCAACACTATATGGCCCTAAGCCTTCCAGTGTTTTTTATAATTTGGCAAACTAGGTTTATTATACACTTACATACATAAAGCAATATTTACAGGTTTTCAGTTGGGCTTGGAATCTCTTAATTTCTTGGAACTTCAAAAGGATCCATCGTCTCCTTGAATTCAGAACACTGAAAATTATTCAAAGGTTTTCTTTAAGACAAATGCACATGAAACCTGATTAACCAATTAAAATCAAATGACAAAAAAATAAATTTTTTTCTTCTTTTTGTCCATATCTCATTCTCTGGGGAAGTTTTAATAAAAGCAGAACATGTTAGAGTAATAAACGTTTACTGGGTGTGAAAGAATTAGGAACAGAAACATTAATAATGAGCAGGAAGAGAAAATAGTAATGAGGAGGACAGTAGATAGCGTTTGACATTGTATTTAAATTTTTACAGAAAAGTTGGCTAGAAAACGTGGAGCCAGAAGAGAGTTCCACAAGCAAGAAGTGTGAGAAAAGAAACTGTTAGCATAGAACGTATGGCTACATCTAACTAGCTCAATTGTAAATTGATGAGATCTTGATGCTAGTCTAGTACTGTGCTTAAATTCAAAAACTCTAAGTACCATAGTGAAGAGTTCCTTTAAATAATTAGCATGAAAGTATTTAAAGAAAAGACACAGAGAAGCCACTTTACAGCAGTGGGCAAGTGACTGAAGCCGAGCCACCAGAACAGGACCAATAATATTGCAGATTTTTCTTTGGATTTTATCAAGGAGCTCAAGGTAAATAGCAGGGGCACTAATCCATATGTGGCAGTAATATTCTAAGCATGTGTGATTGGAAAGCTTATAGATATATATGATAGATTATGGAGAGAAAAATTGTCTCTGAAACAGTGAAGCAACTTCCTTTGCAGCTGACCTAGCAATGTATTCAATATATTCTTTCCACTTCATGTTATCAGAGAATGTTAACCCAAGAATGCGAATGAGTCATTTTCCTAGAGGGTAGGATCATCTATGGTGATGGAAGGTAGGGAGGGGTTTCTCAGATGATTAATAGCAATTAGTATTAGTAGCAAAGGGTGATGCTGAGATCTGAAGACATATTGGTATGGCCAAAGATGCATTCCAAAAGCTAGGCAGAGTATTATGTTGGTAACAAAGAAATGAGGTTTTGAAGAGGATGCAAACAAGGAGGAAACATACTTAACATCAGGAAGAGGCAGCTGAAATTTCTGGGACATGCAATGAGAAAGGGGGGCTTGGATCTGATACTCAAAAGGTGGATAGAAAGAGGAACAAGGGAAAGAAATGCATGACATACTTAATGGGCTTAAGCAAGTGGATAGCAGAACAGGATCTGGGAGAAATAAGAAAAAGACAAAAGTTAGTGAGAGCTACAAGGGACAGGAGGAGGTGGAGAGCCACGATCGCCTACATCCTTAAGTGAGAAGGCATATAAATGAATAAAAAGAAGAAAGAAGCAATTTGCAGTATTGGGCAAAGGTACTATTCTATGTTCAGTTTTTTGAAATATGGATCTGACACTCAGTATCTGTCTATATTTCTGAGATGAGGTATTATGTACACTATTTACATTATTCGGACCATTATCCTCATCTTTGTCACCATATTTATTACAACGTTTTGGCCATTGTATGCTCCAACCTTCTTCAGGTGGTTGGAATGTTGAACTGAACCCTTTATTTCACTCACTGGGGTAGACTGTTCTAGTTCTATATGCCATGTTTAATGGATGTCCTCAAGGACACATGGCACAGTGGATAAAGGCGTTGGTTAGATCCAGTGACAGGACCCAGAGAGTGTGAGTTCAATACCTTGTTAAGGCAGTGGAGAACTTGCAGAAGGGAATTAACATGAGATAACTGATAACTGAATTCCATTAAACATGGCACATGGAACTAGAACAGTGTAACTCAGCAAGCAAAATAAAGGGTTTAGTTCAACATTCCAACCACCTGAAAAAGTCCGGAGTGTACAACTGCCGAAACGTTGTAATAAATATGGCGGCAAGGATGAGGACAATAGTCCGAATAATATAAATAGTGTACCAACAAGCTTGATGGGAGACTGTTGTTAAAAACAATTGTGACTATGTACTTGACTAATAAATGTTTTTTGGGGAGTAAGTTCGACATTCTAACCACCTGAAGAAGGCCAGAGCATACAACGGCCGAAACGTTGTAATAAATATGGCAGCAAAGATGAGGACAATAGTCCGAATAATGTAAATAGCGGATCTGGCACTTAATAAAAGTTATAAGATGGATACATTCTGAGATCAGTTATTCCTCCAGACAATTTTAGGAATAAGCTATTTCACACAGAAGAGAACACTATCAAGAACATGTCTGCCAAAACATTGAGTATTGGGCTATTTGTCTGAATAACAAAATAATGCATAGAATTACTGAACAGACTGGACTGCAGTGCAATTTATAAAGAAACGTTCCAACTCTCCTTTTCCCTTCACTATTCTACTATGTCCCAACACACACACAGAGAAAGCTTTTCATGAATTAGCTAAAATGCTTTCGACTTTTGCAGTACAGTAACAAGATTTATCCACAAGGCTGTTTTGACTGTTCTATGTTTGCTCATTGTTCATGAATGTGGGACATACTTGTTTCTGGTCAGTTTTGCAAAGGTTAAATGAACTGAAGTGTCCGATTGAGGCTTGTATCCATTGTCAATTTTGAATAGAATTTATCTTGCTACAGGTAATTTAAGTCTAGTTCACTTATTGTTGATATTGAGGACCAGTCATTCAGTTTGAAAGTTCCCACCAACTCTCAATGAAAAACCAACAAAAACATTCAGAAAGAAATATTCAATGTAATTATGTCAAATTAATTGTTTACAGAATTATCTATGTGAATTGATTTGATAACCAACACGAAGCTGGGTGCTTATCACTCAGCAAGCAGTCTGTCTGGATTAATCTATTTGAATTGTGTTCTCTCATAATTAGAAAATGGCAAAGAATAAAAAAATGAAAGTTATTAACTGAAAATACTTGTGAATTATTTTAAAAGTTGCCATTGGTTCAAAGTAGATATGTTCACCTATTGTCTGATTCACACTCCTCCCCGGTCTTTTGAACAGGAGTAGAGGTTTACCCCTTGTTCCCTGTTTGGGATTGGGTTTCCGCATCCTTCTAAAGTCTACTTCATCTCTATACTTCTAATGTCTCCTCCATTGTCTTTTGAAAAGGAGTAGATTTTATCCCTTGTTTTTTGCTTCACAGTATCTTAGTGGCATTATCACCTTCCTTAGGGTTAATTGATTAAAAAAAAACCCCAAAAAACTGGTATATAATAGGCACCTATCACTTGGTAAAAAAAATATATAACTAAAAATTGTAATTATAAGTTAATTCTTTATAATCAAAAGATTTAATTCTAGGATTAATCAGGAGAGTGTCAAACAGGTGTTTCTTTATCCTGTAATATTGTCTTGATCTGTAATCATAATTTATTAAAAGCTAAAAGGGAGAGGAAGTTGTGAAGAGACATGATCGCCTACATCCTCAGAGGACATTTACATGACGAAGGATGATAATTTTTTCCTTAATGACTTGACTGCAGATGAATTTAAGCCATGCTACTAGATTGGCAACTAGCTCTCACCATTGAACCAGCTACATGCTACTGTCAGTCTATTCCAATAGTTTCTTTTCTCACACTTCTTGTCTGTGGAATTCCCTTCTGATTTCTTGCTTCCCAGCCACCTACCATCTTTAAAAATTTAAATCCAACATGAATCGCCAATCATCTTCCTAAATCCAGTTCCTTTATTGTTCTTTTCCTGACTTCACTAAAGTCTTCTCATTCTCTTTCACACCCTGTAACCTTCTGCATCCTAGTGGCATTGTCATCTTGTTTGGGGTGAAATGATAAATCAAAATCATTCTGGGCTCATCAGAGGACTAGTCAAAGAGGCATTATTATTTTTAAATTTAATTCTAGGCTCATTAGAGTACTTTGGTGTTAAACAGAGGTATTTAGCTGTTAGCCTTGTGCCTGTAACCCAAGTAACTGTTAAACAGAGGTATTTAGCCATTAGTGTTGTGACTGTAACCTATCCTTGAACATGGCTGATAAAATAGCCAAAAGCACTCGGATATATCGAACAGTTTTTACACAATCTATGTCCAGAAAAGAAATCGATGAACAAAAGATGAATCAAACAAAGAGCTTAATCGCAATGTCTTGTCTTTAATGAAACCTGCATAAAAGAAGAATTACTCAAGGAGAGAAACACTTCTACTCATTCTTGGACTCATGTTTTCCATTGACATGATGAGGAGTGACTTCATTGAATCAATTGCTGCATCTACTGCAAGGAAAGTTGGTTCACTGTGTCAAGTCAGACAATTTTTCTTGCCAGATTTCTTGCACATTTACAAATCTACCTACTGTCATCATATCTGGTCTGGTGCTCATGCTGTCTATCTTGAGATTCTTGATAAAATCCAAAGAAAGGTCTGTAATGGAATCGATCCTGACTTGGCATCTCGACTTCACTCACTTTCTCACCAGCATGGTGTGGCTTCCCTGTCTTTTTCTACAAATATTTTCATGGAAACTCTTCTGAGGAGCTTTTATCCCTGGTGCCCCGACAACATAAACTTAAGCCTAACATGGCTTCCCTGCCCCTTTTCTATGAATATTTTCATGGCAAATAGTTCTTATGTGCATTCCACCTTGGTAACACAAATTTTCGAATTTAAGTGTAGTACTAGAGTGGCATCATTTTATGGATGAAATGGCTAGATGTAACTGTAAGTTCTATGCAAAGAGTTTCTTCTCTTGCACTTCTCACTTGTAGAACTATCTTCAGGCTTCTTGCTTTCCATTCATCTTTGGTCTTCAAAAATTTAAATGCAATGTTAATCGTTATCTTCTGTCTTCTTAATTACTGTTCTGTAATTGTTCTCTCTCCTTAATAACGTTTTTCCTTTTCTTATATTTTTTCTCCACTCAGTAACTAATTGTGTCTTAGTGGCTTTATTGCCTTGTTTGGGGTGAAGGGAATAAAAAAAAAATTGAGAATACTCAATTTTTTCCTATGTTCTATATGAATATCATGTTCAAATAATGGCATAATCAAGATACTGACATTCCACACTACTTAAAAAAAAAACCCAAAAACGGTTAACATCAATACTGGGAAGAGCAATAATAGTGGAGTCAAGAAACTTATTTTCCTGAAAAACTATTTTAAAAGAAAAATTTTATAAATTTCAGCTGATGGTAACTCAGGCTGTTTGGTCAATGAATGCTGAATTCATAAGGAAACGGCTAATATTACCATTAAAGATGAGGAGAACAGATACTACACTTGGTATTTACTCCCCTCCACAAAAGAAAAAAAAAAAAATACTCATCATATATGATAAAAAATATTCTTAGAAAATTTCAAATAATTTCACATTAATATTTTTAAAAAGATCTTAATATAATGTTTACAGACAAAAATTCAAATAATTTACAAGGACACAAGAAAAGTATATTTAAGATATAGTCTTATTTAAATTTTCCTTTATTGTCATTTTTATTATTATTATTATTATTATTATTATTATTTATTTATTTTGATTTCTGTTGTATACTCAATTTCCTTCTGGGCCCCAACTAGAGACCTAAGGTCAGAAATGGCATCATGACAGTTTCCACTGAATATTTTTGTTAAAAAAAAAAAAAAAAAAAAAAAAAAAGTGGAAACAAAATAAAACAACTTAAGATCACATACATTTTACATAGATAAAGCCCTTTGTAATGTGTAATCTGCATTTGTGAGAACAATTTTTACTGTATTTCTTTAAGGTGTTGGCTGTCAGGGATTCCTTCAACAAGTCAGTCAAAACCTTTTTCCAATCAAATCCAGCTGGAATTATTTCTGTCATATTTTTGAGATTTTTACTTCAAGATCTTTGAATTTTGAGAGTTTTTTTTTTTTAGATCTTGAAAGATACATTGCAGTCTGCAGTGACTGCAATGTCAATAAGAAAGCAAATTCTGTTTTTGTGGTCTTTGATTACTATATCTGGGCAATTAGCTTTGATTGTCCTGTCTGTGTGTATTATAAAGTTCCATAAATTATTACAGTTCCTATGTCTGGGTGGTGTTCATACTCATCTATTGCAGTTTCCTTCCTGTAAAAGTCAAAGATTTTCCAGTGCGGATATTGGCCAACTCTATCCTGAGGAGTTTTATATTATTATTATTATTTCCCTTTTCTTTTGGAT
>OZ010584.1:24091355-24121355 GCA_963932145.1 Acanthosepion lycidas
CACTGTGATGATTTCAAATTGGCAGAATTAAGCACCAATAATTTTAAATGTTTGATTTTCGTCCAGGGTTTGATTTCAGCAAAAGACACCGAAATACGTCGTAGGGTATTCAACAAGCTTGAAAACGAGCACGACATTACTTTACAGCAAGTTGCCAAAGATTGTCAACGTTTCGTGAGCGGCAGTGAGGATTCGAAAAACAGCAAACAGAGTGGCGTGGCTCATATTAAAAAAAATACGCCAAAGAAAAATTCAAAAGGGCCAACGAAAAAATATTAAAGTTACTTTGCCGTCAAGACCATGTTTCGAGTGTGTTCAATTACATTGGTATAGAGATTGTCCTTTTAAAGATAAAAAATGTTTTAATTGCGATAAAGTAGGACACAAAAGTTCCCACTGCAAGATTAAGAGCAAGACAAAAAATAAGTTTTGTAAAAATTACCAAGTCTGAACCATAATGTAGTAACATCAAAAAATATATTGAAGTACAAATATTTAACAAAAATATAAGGCTACAGCTTGATTCGGGTTCATATCTATCCATAATTAATTATCAAACATGGAAGAAATGGGGTAAGCCGACTTTGTTAAGAACGAACCGAATAGCTAAAGGAGTAACTGGCGATATTATTTAAGTTTATGGGAGAAGTTATAACGAATGTGTCATTCAAAGGTAAAACTTTAAAACTAAAGGAGTATATTATGAAGAAAACGAGTAATTTGTTCGGGACTGATTGGTTAGAACAGTTTCAACTTTGGGATGTGCCTATTAACTCATTATGTCAAAAAGTCGAAAATTTGACTAACAAAGCTGAAAAGTTGAAAGGTAAACTTAAAAAAAAAATTCCCGACGTTTTCCGCTGAGGACTAGGAAAATGCACAAAAATGTCTGCTGGTAAAGCCAGAGGTAAACGTAACGTTCCATTTCCTTCGTTAAATCAAATTGATCAAGAATTGAATCGACTTGAGGAAATGGGAATTCTGGCAAAGGTTGAATATAGCGAATGGGCATCTCCACAGTTTATATTAAAAAGAAGAGCATTTACTATCTCTGGATCAAAAAAGGCTCTGCCAACACATTCTGCTAATAGACTGCAAAGATTAGGCCACCATTCTCGTCAATTATAATTACAAAATGGAGTTTTTCCCATCCACTAAAATCTGTCATGCAGATGGATTATCGAGATTGATACTTAAATATGCTGAACCCCTGAAAGACAGTCATTGTTGCCGTAAGAACAGAGGTCGACGTAAGAAGTACCTTGTGCAATACTGTCAGGGAGCTTCCAATGACAATCAATGAAATAATAGACAAAGCGTCCGAGGATTACTTCATAAAGGAAATAAAGGACAAATTAAAAAGCAAAGATCGGAGTATTTCAGAAGTTTACTCACTCTGTAATATTAATGTACGGAGACCGAGTAGTAATCCCATCTACACTCCAGAATAGAACACTAATTCGATTTTGGCCATCCGAGAACTTCAAGGATGAAGAGTCTGATGAGGAGTTACGTCTCTACTGGACCAACATGAACAGCGATATTGAAAACACGGTAAGATCGTGCAAAGGATGTGCTTTGGCTGCTAAAGCACCCCCCGATAAAATTCAATCCCTGGCCTAAAACCGACCGTATGTGGTCGCGGATACATATTGATTTTGCTGGTACACTTGATGGTTTTCACTACCTCGTAGTAGTTGACAGTCATTCCAAGTGGCCGGAAGTATTGAAATGCAAGAATCTGACCCCGGAAGTAACAGTCAAATTTTTACACGAGCTATTTGCCCGTTTCGGAGTTGTTGACTGTATTGTAACAGACACTGACCCACGGTTTACATCGTGTGAATTTAAGAATTTTTGCCAGTCGTTCCTGATCGAACATATTACCACGGCGCCATATCACCCAAGAAGTAATGGACAGGCAGAGCGTTTTGTGAATACTTTTAAGAGAGCACTGATTGAAGGCGAGAAGTTCTACCAGCGATACGGCTATACAACAGTTTTTGCAGGTCTATCGAGTAACTCCTAATAGTAGGGCTCAATCTGCCAAGACGCCAACGTAGGTCATGTTTGCCAGGAAATTAAAATCGATATTTGACAAATTACTTCCGAATTAAACAAAAGCGGGTAATAAGAATAAAGTGCTTAAAAAGCGCTTTAAAATCGATGAAAGGGTGAATAACAAAGCTCACTGGAAGATAGGGTATAACATACAAACAAATTGGTAACAGGATTTACATGTTTCAGGGATCGAACCTCATACATAAACGTCATGTAAACCAAATCAGAAGACAGTGTGAAAGAGTACTCGACAGGGATCCCATAGAAAATGACACTATGGACGTCGTCTTTGACATGTTTGAGCTTCCAATACCGTAATTGGTACCAGAGCTCAGAAGGCCCCCCCCCAAAAAAAGAAAGTTTACGGAACCTTTAGAAGTTAACCCGAAAAGAAAAAGATATTGAACATCTTTCTTTTCATACCATGGCTACAGGAAAAGGGGAAAAATGAGAAAAAAAAAAACCATTCTTTTCACTTATGAACTTTGAATTACCAGAAAAGCACAATACTCATTGTATTATTGGAAATTATTAACATTATAATTTACCAGCAAAAGTTATCCATTTTTTTTCATTATTTAGGAATAATGACTAGAGACTATTGTTAACACATGAGATGCGTGTCGTAAATCTAAAAAAAAAAAATAAAAAAAATTGTGAACGTAATTCTTGTATATAGCTTTTTTCAGAGTGGTTGTTGCTGATTTTATTTATTTATTTTTTGGTTGAATAAATTATTCTATGGTTATTATATATAAAAAAAAAGACTCCATGCGAAGTCAGGCTGAAAAGGGTTGTGTTGTGGTGTCCTCCATCCAATGAGTCTATTGTGGACTCTTCCACTTACTATAAAATTATTAGGTTGGTGCAAAAAAAATGACGTAATAATGTCGTTTTTTGACGTATTTTTTAACGACAAAAAACGACATTATTGCGTCATTATTTTTGCACCAACCTAATAGCAGAAAAATAAGCGGTGATATAGACCGTTCATTACTGACAAACTCTCTGTCTTGAGCAGAGAGGAACCCGGACGAGGCTTTGCCGAAGGGCAAAGTTTCGTCCGGGGTGGTAGACAGGCCCTGAACCCGTTTATGCGGGTTCAAAGGGAATATTTTTGGCCGAGCCTACGGGCTCGGAGAACCCACGGTAAACTCGGCCTTGTGCTACATACAACCAACGTGGGGGGACATTAAATATAACAGTGATACAGGCTGAACGCTGGGTCAACCGACACACACTCCCAAGTCGTGTAACACTCTTCTATTGTATTTACTTTTCAATACACTAAATATCTGCAACCTCTTGTTTTGTTATTTCTTAACCATTTACTTGGTCACTATATATATATATATATATATATATATATATGTGTGTGTGTGTGTGTGTGTGACTTTAATTTCCTTGACAAAAATAGGGTCGCAAGATATTGCAGTGATTCCTATAACAAGCCAGTTTTTAAGCGAGTAGGTTGTTAGCCTACTGCACAAACCCCCAACATGGAAGATCAGGTTTTGAATTCAGAGTTGTCCTTCTCCTAGACCAGTTTCCACCCAAGGCTATAGAACCCAGTCTGTTCTGCTATTTACTGGAGGGAGAAGAGGATTCATATCTTTCCCAAGGGTATTAACACATAAGTGAATGTAATGAATTTGAGTGGAATTCGAACTCTGCTCTCTGATTCCTCAATCTGAGCCGCTATTCATTACCCCACCAGGCTTCCTCTTTAAAGTGTGTAGTAGTGAATTAACTGAGAAGTGTTCTGTTTAACAATGGCAGTATATTCATATCATGAGCAAGTAGATGTGACTTTTACATATGGCTGCGCGAAATGTAATGGACGCTCTATCAGATTGCGTTCTTCAGACTGAAGGCAGGTGAGTCATCCAACCTCTGTTGCTGTTTATCACTGCGTTACTGAGAGTATCCGTCACACCAAAAACTATGAATTAGGGAAGACCAAGATCCACTCGTATGGCTGATCATGTAGAACACATTCTACAGGATGTCAGAGATGATCCAGGTATCAGCATACATCCTTGTCCTTGTTTTCGTATGAGAAACCCGCTCCCAAAATTTGTAAAAGTTTTTTTGATATATCTTCTATAAGGTAACTTATTTTTTTTAAATTAATTTTACTATAATTCATCAAGAGTCTGTTTTTTTACATAAAAATCAAAAAAAAAAAAAAAAAGATTTATTGAAAGGATTAATTTATAATCTAAGTATAATGCTGAGCTAGACCCTCACTTTCTGTTCGTCAGAACAATGAGTTAGAGGATTCTGAAAAAAAATCATCTTTCTATGTTGTGTGCCCTCAGGACATAGGTGATCATAGCTCTCCACAATTTCCTTTCCTTTGTAGTTCTTAAGAAAGTTTGTCTGTTACTTCTCATAAACTCTGCAATTCATTTACTCAAACTCACTAAGTATGTCATGTGCTATTTTCTTTTGTCTCTCTTGCCTTCAATCTGTCCTGTGAGTATCAGATTTTCCAATTCTCCTTTCCTCATTACATGTTCTAGAAATTTCAACTGTCTCTTCCTAATGTTAAGTATAAGTTTCCTTTTTGTTTCCATTTTCCCTAAAACTTCATTGTTGCTCACATATTTGTTTGTTTCATAGTATTCTCAGTACTTCTTCACCTTTGAGGAGATTGTCCAGCATTCACTGCCACATAGGAGGACAGATATCACGTAACAGTTCAGTATGCTCTTCTTTGTTTACAAGTCTAAAAAAAAATTGTAGAGAGCCATGATCGCCCGTATCCTGACGGAACATGACACATAGAAAATCAGAAAATAATGACCACTGACCACAAATAAAGGCAAATAAAACAAGAAAACAAAATATACACACCAATGCACATACAATGAAGAGAGACACTGAGATACACAGAGTGAGGAAGAGAGAGACTCATGTACATTGAAGAAGAGAGAGATTGTCACACATACGAGTAAGATAGGGATTCATGCACACACAATGAGGGAGACAGAGAGGCAGATCCATAGACACACAGTGAGGCAGATTCATACGCACACAATGAGGGAGACGGAGAGGCAGATTCATACACACACAATGAGGGAGACGGAGAGGCAGATTCATACACACACAATGAGGGAGACGGAGAGGCAGATTCATACACACACAATGAGGGAGACGGAGAGGCAGATTCATACACACACAATGAGGGAGACGGAGAGGCAGATTCATACACACACAATGAGGGAGACGGAGAGGCAGATTCATACACACACAATGAGGGAGACGGAGAGGCAGATTCATACACACACAATGAGGGAGACGGAGAGGCAGATTCATACACACACAATGAGGGAGACGGAGAGGCAGATTCATACACACACAATGAGGGAGACGGAGAGGCAGATTCAAACACACACAATGAGGGAGACAGAGAGTCAGATTCATACACACACAATGAGGGAGACAGAGAGTCAGATTCATACACACACAATGAGGGAGACAGAGAGGCAGATTCATACACACACAATGAGGAAGACAGGCAGATTCATGCACACACAATGAAGAAGAGAGACTCTCACACACAGTGTGCAAGAAAGAGAAACTCAAGCATAGTGGAAGGAAGAAAATGTGATCACACAGTGAAGAAGAGAGACTGTCTCAAACACATTGTGTGAAACAGTGAAACTGTCACACAGTGAGCAAGAGAGACTCACACATATACTGAAGAAGAAGAGAGAGAGAGAGACATGTATGCACAGTGAGGAAGTGAAGGAGATACAGACACATGTACATTCAAGAAGAGAGAGATAGAAATATACACAATGAGGAAGAGAGATAGAAATAAACAGTAAAGAAAAGAAGACACAGAGAGAGTATAGAAGTGGAAGATGCATGTAGGGGGGGGGAAGAAGATAGGTAATTACAAAGTGCGGTAGAGAGACATACACAGTGTGGTAACGTGAGAGAGAGACAAACGGTAAGTAAACGAAACAAAGTGATTTTTTCGTCCCCTGTATGTCGCTTCACATTTCCTCAGTTCATGTTGCGATCCAATCAAACATTTTCCATTCAATCTCTCCAGCTTTTTATCTTCCCCGTCAAATATCAAGAACTTTTTCTATTTGTGTGTTTCAGAATAAATCCAAGATGCGTGTGAAGTGCTTCTCACTCACTGATTCCATTATGTGCACTGAGCCATCATTAGCTGGCATCTTAGAAAGCAAAGGTCAAATGGTGTAAATTGATATTCCTGGATGTCTTTGGGCAAAGAACAATCTTGTACTTTCTTTCTTCACCGTCACAAAGAAAAAGTGGTAAAGGAAATGGAACCGAAGATTCTGGCATTATGGTAAGGCTAATGAATGTAGCGAGTGTGAGGAGGAGGAGGAGGAGGTGCAGATAGGTGGGCAAGAGTAGAGAGGGAGGAGAGGCACAGAGGAAAAGAGTGAAGAGAGAGGAGCAGAATGGTAGACAAAAGAAGAGAGGACATGTAGAGTGGTGAACAAGAGCAGAGACTGAGGTGCGGAGAGAGAGAGAAGTAGTGGTGGACAAGAGCTTAGAGGGAAGAAAGGCACAGAGAAGAGTGGAGAGGGAGGAGAGCATAGTGTGGGGAGTGAAAAGGAAAGAGAATAGTGGATAAGAATGGAGAGGGAGGTACAAAGTGGTTGATTGAAGCAGTGAGAGAAAGAGAGAGGAGTGACAGTGTACAAGGATAGAGTGGGAGGTGTAGCAGAGTGAGAGGAGAGCAGCGATAGGCAAGAACACAGAGGGAGGAACTGTAGAGAGGGAGGAGCAGAATAGTGGATAAGAATGGAGAGGGAGGTACAAAGTGGTTGATTGAAGCAGAGAGGGAGAGAAGAGTGGCATAGTATACAAGGATAGAGTGGGAGGTGCATGGTGGTAGAGCAGAGTGAGAGGAGAGCAGCGATAGACAAGAACGCAGAGGGGGAGGAACAATAGAGAGGGAGGAACAGTAGAGAGGGAGGAACAGCATAGTGGATAAGAAAAGAGAGGGTGGAGTACAATGGTGGGGGAGTAGATAAGGAGAAGCAAAGTGGTAGACATTAGCAGAGGAGGAACAGAGAGATGAAGAAAAGTGAGGAGAGAAACTAGTGGTGCAGGAGAGCAAAGTGTGCACAAATTGGGAGGAACAAAAAACTGTGGGTGGGACTAGATGTGAGCACTAATAGAGCGGGAGGAAAGCAAATGACAAGAGTAGAAAAAAGTGCAGAGAGAGCAGAGAGGGCATGGACTGGAGATAGAGTTGGACAAATGTGGTGAGACAAAAGCATAAAGAAAGAGAAGTCTTGTCGGACAGCCGAGACAGAAGAATAGAGAGGAAAGGGTGCCAAATGGGAGGAGTATAGAGAAGAGAGGTGGGTAGACAAGAACAGAAAGGAGGGTGAGGAGCAAAGAACAGCTGTGCAAATTTCCAGCAAAACACCACTTTTCAAAAGGTTGATGGGAACTTATTTGCATACATCTCATTTTATTACCTATATGCTAAAAAAGTGGGAAATTTTGGTAAAACTTTTCTCTGTTAAATGTCGTGGGATGCCAATATTTACATCTTTTTTTTTTTATCAAATGCTAATGAGTATAAAAAAGAAGTTGATTGATTTCTTCCATAAGGAAAAAAAACTAAATGGGCTCAGTTGAAATTTGAACTATTCATATTTTATAAATCATCCTTTCATGACCATAGTCAGGATTATCGGGTCAATACAAATGATCCTATCCTTAGTATGTACAATGCCAGTACCACATACAGTTTGAATTCAATTACATTCTCCTAGACCGGTTGCCACTCAAGCCTATAGAACTCAGCCTATCCTGCAATTTACCTATAGCTGGGAGAGAAGATGAAGATACATAACTTTCCCAAGGTTATTAGAACATAAGTGAATGTCTGGATCCAATTGAAATTTGAACTCAGCTCTAATTCCTCAATCCAAGCCTCTATCCATTACTCCACCATGCCTCAAATTTGCCCCAAAGCCACTAAGACACAAATAAGTTTATCTATTATCACATGCCTCTGCATTTCTCTAACCATTTGCCTGTATCTTCTTATTCTTGTCCTTATCCCTTCATAAATCTTCCCATTCTCACCCTTTATAAATAATTTTTATGCATTTCATCCCTACTCGGCTTTCAATCTGACACTCATTGTCTCTTAATATCCAGCATTTATATTCTTCCGTTTTTAATCTAAATTGTTTTCCACCTCTTTAAATACAGAGATTATTTCTTCCTTTTCTCTAGTATTCTTTCATTTCTTGAACATTCCTATATTCTAAAAAAATGCACAAAATGAAAATGATAGTGGCAAAATTAATCGTTTTCATTCAGCAAAAAGCTGGCATTCAGTTACCAATCAGCATTACCATCGGTTGATATTTATAAAGTCTCTCTCTTTCCACATCTCTGTATCTTCTAATTCTCTTCCTCATCCCTTCCAACAAAGCTAAGACTTATCATTATTTCATGTATCAGTTCTTTTTCCCATTACTTGAAACATACAGGATATAGGTAAGGAAACTGCTCCAAAGAAAAATTGTAGAATAATATTTTTGACTTGCTGAACCTGTTGAAATTCCATTAGTGATGACAAATAAGATTGTCCATTATGTCATGACACTGCTCTTCTCTCACTCTTTGCCTGTATCTTCTCATTCTCGTCCTTATCCTTTTCAAAATAACAGCATTATCCATTATGTCATGCCTCTGCTCTTCTCTCACTCTTTGACTGTATCTTCTCATTCTCGTCCTTATCCTTTTCAAAATAACAGCATTATCCATTATGTCATGCCTCTGCTCTTCTCTCACTCTTTGACTGTATCTTCTCATTCTCGTCCTTATCCTTTTCAAAATAACAGCATTATCCATTATGTCATGCCTCTGCTCTTCTCTCACTCTTTGCCTGTATCTTCTCATTCTCGTCCTTATCCCTTCCAACAAAGCTAAGACTGATGATTATCTCATGTCACAATTCTTCTTTCACCCATTGCCTGTATCTTCTCATTCTCACCCTTACCCCCTTCCATTCTTTGTCACCCATACATGATTTTGTCTAGAGGTTACACAAACATGGCTTACTTTCATATGCAAAAAGGAATATCTGGTCTGATGTTCCAGTTGTATATCCTGTGATTCTGGACAAATTTCAAAGAAGGAAATGAAATGTAATCAATCCTTGACTTCAGTCACTTTCTCACCAACGTTACATGGCTTCTCCCTGTCTTTTCTACAAATATTTTCATGACAATTTTTCTGATGAGCTTTTATCCTTAGTGCCTTCGTGTTTATTATTAACTCTTCCATTATTTTTAATCCTTTTTTAAGTGTGGATGAGTTTATTATATTTGTATTGTATGTTTTGGATGGAGTTTGGTATTTTTCCATGTGTATTTAAAACTGGTTTCATTTAATCAGCATAGAGAAACTTTAATGTCTGCCATCAGTATGGCTGATGCTAACCTACAGGAGAGCAACACTTTGTGCCTCTTTGAGCTCATGATTTCCACTGACATAAAGTGGAATGTCTACATTGAACCAATTTCTACGTCTACTGCAATAAAAATTGGTTCACTGTGTCATGCTAGAAAATTTTTCTCGTCAGAATCCATCATGCAGATTTATAAATTTACCATTCGTCTGTGTATAGAATACTGCTGGTCTGGTGCTCCAGCTGTATATCTCGAGATTCTTGACAAAATTCAAAGAAGGTTCTGTACAGGCATTACCCAATTAATGAGTTTTTGGTTAGTGAGCTAAAGTTTTTATATAACAAAATTCGATTAGTGCATACATAGTACTCGATTACTTACTCAAAAAAAAAAAAAAAATTATTAATCAAGTACATAGTCTCCAAAAGAGACCCAAAGAGTTGCGAGTTCAATACTCGGCTACTGCAGTGGCGAACAAAAACTTAGCGAGTTAAGTTAAAGGGAGATAATTGAGACACCCGGAAGAGGCACGGCACGTGGAAGTAGAACAATCTACTCTGGTAGACGAAATAAAAGTTTCAGTTCGAAATTCCAGTCACCTGAAGAAGGCCAGAGCGAACAACGACTGAAACTTCGTGAATATGGCAATAAAGATGAGGACAACAGTCAGAACAATGTAAATAATTACAATACCCAATCTCAAAAAATATACACAGATATACATAGTGTCTATTGTGTTTAACAATTGTTTCCTATTGTTCTACAAGTCTGTTGATGCTATGTTTGTAGAAATTTCGTGTTTTTTGCTGGAAGAAGGTTGTGACTGCACAGAGTCGAAATTTTGGTCATTTAAATTATTCTGTAGAGACCGAAACAAATGAAAATCCAAAGGAGCCAAGCCAGGAAAATACGGTGGGTGCTGGAGTGGGTGCCATTCCAGCCCTTTAAGCCTCTGTATGGTCTATTTTGCATCACGCAGTCTTGCGTTGTCGTCACTGGAAATGACTACGTTTCGATTTGCAAAAATCGGCCACTTTTCTTGAATCCAAGTCTTTTCAAATGGCGGAGGGCAGCTGAAATATAGATTTTCAAACAATTAGCAATCTCTTCTGATAAAACCTTCGGGTTATTCTACATGATGACAAGCAGAGCGTCTTCATCGATGTCAGAAGGTCACAAGGAGCGTGGTTGATCGATTAAGTTTAAATCCCGCCTGACGAAATCTGACAAAACACTTTTTGACCGTCCGAAGAGCTGGAAATTCATAGAACATAACACGGCGAAAGTGCGACTTTTCATCTTCCATCTTTAAGGGATTCACTTTTGGACAAAACGTCAACATTCATCAAAGTCTGACTCGCAACTGAACGATGAAAGATTTCTATCTGTACCAAAACAAACGTCTAATATCAACAATGAAAATCGTGCAGAAACTTTTGCAATATTCTGATAGAGTTTTTGTTAAGACGAGTGTACCCATGCTATCAAAAGCAAGTTTTAATTGTGAGATACAATGAAACAAAAGTCTTGAAACAATGTAGTGAGATTCAATAAAGCGGAGATAAATACAGAACTAAGATAGGAGATAGTGAACAATTTAATTAATCCGTTTCTTTTATATTTTTAGAAATCCAATGATATCTATAATTCACCGATTATTTCTGGTATTATATAAATCGCTTTTTGATCAATATATTTTCATGTTAATTTTATGAGTTTAATATAACAGTGGAACAGAACATCTCTCAGAAAGAAAAAAAAAACAACAAAGCGATAATGACGCTGGCGACAAAGCCTAATTTAAAGATCAATTTGAAGTAAGAAGATCACTTAATAGATAGAGGCATCTGAGTGCCTCTCATGAAAGGCTTGAACAATTAAGACTGCAATCGAAGAAATGTAGGAGTAAAGGTACTGATTAATTAAACGATTCATTTTGCTCGGGAACTAATTTTGTGTAAATGCGGACAAATATTTTATTTGTAAAGATTATTAAAATAACTAAGGGAAGTAATGACACATAAATTTACTAACTTAAGTTGATTTAGCTCCACTTTCGTTACAGATGGGACAGAAAATATATAAATATACACAAAATTATATATATATATATATATATATATATATATATATATATATATATACACACACACACATTGATAATTATTATATGGTTTGATAACATGTTTTATTTGTCATTTTCATCTCGGATCGTAATTGTGGTCCTGTTTGTTTTTAAAATGACATTAGTAAGATTAGTTGTCTTCTTTTAAGGAAACATTTGGCATTCACTGACTGAACGGTTAGCGTTATTGTTGGTTGAAGTTTATAATCTATTTCCTGTAGAATTTTTTTTTAAATGGTTTTCCCAAGTTCCCTGTTATCACTCTTTCTAGTATTAACAGGAGTTTTCTTCCTAGTCTTTTGTTTAGGATAGTGTAGAAAGTCAACATCTGGATTATACTATTTTCCCTTAAATTAAAGAGGGTGCATGTGTTGGCCTTTTTTTAAGTTTCACTGCTGTTAGAAATGTTGAATTGATGCAGTTTTGTTATTTGGTAGCGTTCTTTGTTTATGATTCTGTAGCGTCAGATCCAGATAAGATGAAGGATGTTTATGTGAACAATGTTTGAAAACAATCATTTGAAAGAAAATTTATACGAATTGTAAATTGTTTGAATGAAAATTAATCGAAAAGACAATTATACTAAATGATAATTATTCAAAATGCCAAATTCTTCATTGCAATAAAAATGTAAAAATTATAAAAGGAAATACACAAACGATAATTATTTGAAATACAAATAACATTAATAAAACAATTTAGTAAGAAAAAATCCTTATAAATCCTTATAAATTACTGAAAAGTAGTCGTTAAAGGATGCCACTAATTTTTTAAGTGTTCCACTTACGTTTGCAGTATTTTTTGGCGCTCTTGATATTTTGGCAACTTGCTCTTACTTTTGCAATATGAATTTCTTGCAAGTCCTGTCTTCTTTTAAGAGCGTCTAAGTATTTCAAGATTGTGAGGTGACACTTACTGGTAAAAGTCTCTGTGCCATCCTTCAAGGGCGTTATTTGTGCTAGGTAAATCACCATTGACTCACCCAAAGCAAGACAACATACGTATTTCAAACAGTTCTTTCAAATAATTATCATTTAATATAATTGTAGTATAATTAATTGAGTGGCTATCCAATCACTATTGCAGACGCTTACCCAGGCACATTTGTGTTTGCTCAACACCCACAGAGCCCACCTGTGGTTTATACTGTAACTATGCTGAGCAGACCATACTTACAGTTTCTGGGAGAGTGCATGTTATCTAGCGTGATCAACAATTTGAACAAGGCCAGCAGACTCAAGCCCTCGGCCACAATGACTTGTGGCTTCGTGCTAGCACAGCTATCGACGGCCCACAAGTTCCGTCTACCCAATTACATTCACAAGGCTTGGGTAAACCTGTGGTATGGTTTTCAGGTACTTTCCAAAAGTGCCACATGCTGGAATCATCCTCAATCAGGTACGATAAGATTTGTGTGTGTGTGTATATATATATATATATATATATATATATATATATATATATATATATACCATTTTTTAGGATGAAGAAACTTGATCGTTACTGAGCATTCTGTGTGCCAAAATTCACCTGCGGATTTGTCTGTTCCATTTATACATTGGGGAAGCCTGGATTCTCCCATTCTGATGGGGGTGGGTTGGAGGGGGGTGTAACTGCAGACGAATTTGATTGGAGGAATGACGATTTACATTTTTAAGGTTCCAAAATCTTTTACAGTAATTTACATTCTGCGATTGATATTTTCACATGACTCGTTGCATGGTCACATGTTAGTATTTGATTCCCACCAGCAGGGTCAGCTGAGTAAAGCATTGTGATGTTGGATAAACCAGAATCTCCCAAGGACCTCAGGGCAACATCACTGATGATATGGCCTTGGGCAACTTACAGATGTATTTTTAAAATGAATATAGTTTAGATATTTTTAAATGAGTTGAAAGCCATGCATGAAATCCATGTGAAAGGTTGAGATTTGATGCGTCTAAGAAAACAGAATGCATGGTCATCATTAAAAGGATGAGCCCAAAATGCAATTTGCAGGGTGGGAACAGAAGAATCAAGCAAACTCAGAAGTTTAAATATCTGGGAAGCGTTCTGACAGAGGATGGTAAATGTGACACTGAGATCCGTAGATATATTTGGATGGCCAAGGACACATTCCAAAAGCTGGGCAGAGTATTGCGAGACAGAAGGATTTCTTTGGTAATGAGGAAAAGAATACTAAGCTGTCACGTGACATCTGTCCTTCTTTATGGCAGCAAATTTTGGACGGTCACCACAAAGATGAAGAAGAGACTCGAGGTGATGGAAATATGGTTCTACAGAAGGATGCTAAGGATATCAATGACCGAGCATGTGACCAACATTGAGGTCTTAGAGAGGATGCAAACAAGGAGGAGGCTTATACTTAATATCAGGAAGAGGCAGTTGAAGTTTCTAGGACACATAATGAGGAAGGAGGGCCTGGAGTATCTGATACTCATGGATCGAATAGAGGGAAAGAGAGACAAGTGAAAACAACGCATGACATACCTAGCGGCTTTAAGCAAGTGGATGACAGAATGTAGTCTGAGGGAAGGAAGAGCTGCAAGGGATAGAGGGAGGTGGAGAGCAATGTTCGCCTAAAAGGACATGGCACATAGAAAGAAAGACTCTCGTTCTAGGGAATGGTGAATGATGTATAGGATAATCCTCATGCTTTAGGTGTAAATAAGTAATCAAGGTCTATTTCAATTGAAAGTCTGCTTCAAAAACATACATAAAAACAATATCTTGAAGAGGAAGAGAATACAAAACTTAAGGATGACCACATTTTTTCCATCGGGCAGGACTTGGTCTAAGAGAATAAACGATGAAGGGAATTTTTGAATCAATCTAGAATTTGACGTCATGAAAATCACACAAGTCTCATAGGCAAGTGGTTTAAAGTGATGTTTATATTGATGCTGCTACACATACGCAAAAAAAGGCAAGGGGGTGTTAAATTTTTTTTTATTTAAATTAAATGTTTTTAAGTATGTTTTAAGTATCTAGTCAATTCTATTACATTCAGTTTCTTATTTTTTGTATTTTTAAATCACTTTTGTTATTAAATATATTAGGTTGGTGCAAAAATAATGACGTAATAATGTCGTTTTTTGACGTATTTTTTAACTTCAAAAAACGACATTATTACGTCATTATTTTTGCACCAACCTAGTAGCACATAGATCTAAAAAAGATGAAATGTAAGAGCCTGAACGTTTATGTGAATGATCTAGCAATTAAAGCTCTATCTATACATTTTCCTCTGAGTAAATTGTTTTCTCTTTTAATCAGGGCAGCGTTGTTTTGTTTTTTTTAATCAAAATTATGGCCAGACTCATTAATGCATTTAATGTTTTGTTTTGGGAAAGATCCCTCTTGTGTTCATATAATCTTTTATTTAAATTCCTTGAGCATTCCAAAACCTAAGCAGAGTACTAAAATAGAAAGATTTCATTAGAAACAAGGAAAAGAGTACAAAGCTATTACATAATATCTGTTTCCTTGTATGGCAGTGAGTGCTGGATGATCTCAAAGATGAAGAAGAGACTTGATGCAACAGAAATGTGGTTCTACAGAAGTATACTGAAGATACTAAGGCCAAATATGTGAGCAACGACGAAGTTTTAGAGAAAAAGGAAACAAAAAATAAACTGATGCTAAACATCAGGAAGGGACAGTGGAAGTTTCTAGAGCACATAATGAGGAAAGAGGTCTTGGAAAATCTGAAACTCATGGGACAGATAAAGGGCAAGAGGAAAACAATGTGTAACATACTTAGTGATCTTGAGTAAATGGATGGCAGAACAGAGCTGAGGAGAAATAACAGAAAGACAGAATTTATTACGAGCTACAAGGGATAGAAAGTTCTGGAGAGCCATGATCGCCTACATTCTGACGGGACATGGAAACTAAAGAAGAAAAAGAGAATGGATGGATGTTGGATTTAACGGCATGTCAACTCCTATTTGGGTCATTTTATGCCGAAGCCTTATTTATTTATGAATTTAAGATGGTTATAGTGTATAAAAGGTTGGGAGGCTGTTGGATTTCATAATCTACTGTATTTTTTTGGTTTGCTTTTTCTTGTGATTGTTTCTGATTATATATTTTCATATCTACATCCATGCATGCATATATATGTCTATAAACACATATACACATACATATACACTATTTGAAACATCAAGTTGTTTATTTATATTGTATTTATTGGTTCCTGTGGGGGTATATAGATGGAAAGAATTGTGATGGTTTTATCTAGTGTCACTTGTGTTGCTATTGCTTGTAATTTAGTTTTAATGTGTACTTTACTCTGCAGTATATCATTTCTAATCAATATTAACACTCCTCCATTGGCTCTATGTCCTGTATTGTGGTTATAGTGGTATTGTTTATAATTTTTAATTTTTAAGTTGGCATTTTCTTATTAAAAAAGTTTCCTGTAAGCAGATGACGGCTGGATACAGTAGTGACATAAGTATGAATAGGTCATTGTAATTAGATTTTATTCCATGACAGTTCCATTGCAGGATCTTATGTGCCATAGTTATATTTTCATTTCTTGGGGGTAAAGTTACCTATTAGGTTTATATCATTTGTCCTCTCCAGTTTTTTTTCCATCTCTTGAGTTTTTAGAAGCTTTGTCTTCAACTGCTTGTGGTGTCCTTCAGTCAGATTTTGGGTTTTGTTTGGGATTTTGTTTATATTCTTTCTCTTCTATTTCCATATATTCCATAGGTTCAAATTTATTTTCATTTGATATATATATTCTTGATTTTGAGTTTGATCTTGACCGAGTGTTTTCTTGTTCTGTTGTCACTTTTTTGTCTTTTTGTTTATTTTTCATTTTCTTGGTTTGGGTTTGGGAAGAAGAGGGTTCGCTGGAGTTTTGTTCTATGTTTTCTTTCCAGAGTTGTTTGCCTTCTTCTGGGTTAATTCCATTTGATTTGGGTTGCTGAGTTTTATTTTTATTTTGATCCGATTTAAGTTCAATTAAAAAGGTTTTTAATTCTTCAAGGAAAGCTTTTAATTCTTTACATAAATTTGTTATTTCAGTTGTACCTTTTATTTTATCTTCATTGTTTATTTTATTTGCTTTTTGTACCATGGAGGCGTAGGTGTTTTCTTTTATGTTATTTTTAACTTCCTTTCGTGCTTCTGAGAAAGATATATATTTTTTTGTATTTTATTATGATTATTTCTTTTTCCTGTTTGTAGATACTACATTGTTTTGAGAGGGCAGAGTGGTTTCCTAAACAGTTTGAGCATAGGCTCTCATTTGGACAGTTTTCTTCTTTGTGTTCTGGTTCTTTCTCACTACATTTTCCACATGGTTTTTTGTTTCGACAGGAATCTCTGTGATGCCCAAATTTGTGGCATCTATAGCATTGAAGAGGGTTTGGTATGTATTATTCTACTTTTATAATTTCATATCCAATTTTAATTGTTGTCGGAATTTGGGGGGGAGTTGAAGGTTAGAATGTAGGTATTAGTTTGTATCTCTGCTTCATTTTTCTTTATTGTGATTCTTTTGACATTTGTAACACCTTGAGTTTGGAGTTCTATTTTTATCTCCTCTAGAGTGCACAGGGAGAGCTCCTTGATTTTTACTACACCCTTTGAGAAATTTAGGGTTTGGTGTGGGTAGGATTTTATTTTGATTTCTTGTAGTTTTTTTTTTTGTCTTATTAGTGTATCCGCATATATCTTTTATTCCACTTCCACTAGTAATGTGCCATTTTGTAGTTTTTTTACATTTTTTGGTATGATTATATTTGATATAGCTTTTTGGATTTTAAATGGAGATATTTGTGTTAGTGCTTTGTTGTTCATTGCTTCGAGAATAATAAATCGTGGAAAGTTTTCACTATCATTTTCTAATTCAGAGTCATTATCCACATGTGGTCTCTTGGAAGATTTCTTTTTTTCCATTGATTGTTTTTATTTTTGTTCATCATCCACGCTCCCTACCCACCGCGGAGTCCAGTATTGGGATATGACAAGGGGGAAACCCATTCGCCTTGCCATGTCGGGGCTACGTGAATAGTATACTCTCTTTGGGAGGAGTCTTTGAGCACGCGTGTTTCTTTGAAGAAAAAGAGGTTTCTCCATTTTATTCCTTATGGATATTATTACAGGTGATAGCGTAAACCCCTTGTACAAATTTAGCTTATTATTTTGTTTTGTATAAAGTCTTTTATTGATTTAGAAGTACAGTGTAACCCGGATATAAGAGAGTTGTCAGGAGCGGAGAAGAAGTCTCTTATATCCGGGTTTGGTCTAATTTCTATACATTAACACAGGCTCTAATTTGGGACCAGAGAAAGTTTCTCTTATATCCGGGTTATACTGTATATTACTAGTAGATAATAAGCCAAATATAAAGTACCATAATATAAGCACTTCTCAGGCGAACTTTGCTTGCACCATTTTATACGCAATACAGTGTAACCCGGATATAAGAGAGTTGTCGGGACTGGAGAGGTTTCTTATATCCGGGTTTCTCTTATATCCGGGTTACACTGTAACAATTTCATAATTTTTTTTTTTTCCCTGAAAATTGTTGTTGATATTTATATATTAACAACAATTTTTATTTATATATTATTTTCCGATATATATATACCTATGCTATCATGCACTGGTTCCCCACTCAAAAATATCTCTTTCAGCACCCCAATAATTTAAACAATAGTTTTCTTAATCTCCATCAATATGGCTACACTTCAGGGTCCATAATTAATCATTAATTAATCATTACAATTAATCAGTGTCTATAATTAAGCCTTAAATGCTACAACTTCTGCCGACAACATGTTGCATCAATAGCTCATCTTTTCTATTTTCCGCCAACTGAATTTCTCCCTTCTCGTACACACTAATCTGGGACAAGTTGACCGACACCTATCACAGCTCCCAGCCAGCCAGCCAAATATCTACCCACCAAATAACTTCCTTAGTTACATCAGAGTCAACTTTCCTGGCTGAAAATAGAGAAGCCTGTTACCCCCCCACCTGTCAACAAAGTTTTCCTTACTCTTATTTATTTCCATTACATGTTCATATTTTAGTAATTAACTCTCCTTCGATTTCCATGCTGAGGTGAACAGCAAGCGATCGACAGCCAAAATTGCTTGTAGTTATTAGGTTGGTGCAAAAATAATGTCAGTTTTTGACGTTAAAAAAATACGACATTATTTTTGCACCAACCTAATACATAGGAAAAGAAAAATCCTACATAAGTACATGTATTCTTCAGTCAATTATGAAGGATGACTTTAAGCATGACTCCATTTGAACAACACAATTTTCACCAGTATTCATGGCCAAGAGAAAAAGGTAAACATTTTATGTGCGATGTATGTGATCACACACTTGTCCCTTTCTAAGGTTTATTTCAAGGGCTAAATGGACACCTTTATCACCACACATACAGATATTTTTTATTATTTATTCAGTCGAGCTAGTTTGGACATTCATGAGTCTATCATGCCAACCATCACAGTCCTACATAAAGGTCGGAAGATCATTAAGGAGGCATTCTCTGTCATAACATAGCTGGTCAATGTAAGATGTTGCTGAGTGACCAACCCATCTAGCTCCATGACTAGATGTCCAGAACAGTAGATCACTTGTGAGTTCTTTTGCTTACCAGCAGTGTCCTGCAAAATGCATTCTACCATCTCATAAGATTGTAGAAATATCAGGGATGGGTCTATAGAGCTGTGATTTAGTTGAACGTTGTCACTAAGAAATATTAAGTATGGCTCTTAGTATGTGAGTTTAGGTTTCATCAAGTTAGACTCTGGTGTTTTAGTTAATGTCCAGGCAGTGGCACCATATATTAACACCATCTCTATAGTGGCTTGAAAGAATCTCCATTTTTCCACACAGATATATATATATATATATATATATATATATATATATATATATAAAAATGGTAATACTTGTTTGGAAAACCTCAGATAGATCAACTTGTAATAGAACAAATCAGTACCTGAGGAAAAAACTTGAAATGAAAAAGAAAGAATCAAGAACATTAACACAATACGAAACCAATCGTCAAGTGCTTAAGCTCCAAGTCTAGTTTTACCCTGAAGATCCGTTTAGGTGAAACCTAGGTAGATTTGCCTGGCTCCTTAGGATTATTCTAGTGTGTGTGTGTGTGTGTATATATATATATATAACACCTATGTGAGCAGCATTCTTTTATGCATTTTCCTTGAACATGAAGGACAAAGAATATTCAAATTTTAGATATCTAAATTGAAATTTCAAATGTCCAAAATATTCTAAATTTTAAATATCTAAATTGAAATTTCAAATATCCAAAACACTCTAAATTTTAAATATCTAAATTCTAATCGAAAATATCGAAAATATTCTAAATTTGAAATAGATAAATTCAAATTTAAAATATCTAAAATAATTTATCTATTTAAAATTTAAATTATCTAAATTATTTAAAATTTGAAATATCTAAATTGAAACTTAAAATATCTATTCTAAAAACATACAATGTAAAGAGAAACTAATCTATGGTAGATGCCAAGTAACAATCTATTGGTCTGTTAAACCAAAATTAGTTGATGTAATTGATTTTGCTTTACATAACACTCATTTGAGGCAAAATGCCAATTCATATGTGTATAATGTCATCCATTTTCTCACCCTATAAGACCAGAAGTGCCCAAATACACCAGCATGATTCATACGCTTACAGTCCTGAATGTACCCACAACTGGATAGTACAGTATTTCATTACATAGTGGGGGAATATTTTTGAGGGAAGAAATGTGTCAATTTTGGTTTGTTTCCAACTGACATCATCATTTTCAGCCACTCGCCCCTGAGGCTGGATTAAAATGGATATATATTTGTAAGTGTTGCTGAAGAATATTTATAAGCATTCTTAAATTTAAAAATTTTGCTAAACCTTATACCATGTTTCTTCAGAACTTTGGCGATCATGGCTCTCCACAATTTCCTGACCTTTGAAGCTCTTAATGGATTTTATCTTTTTGTTATTTCTCCTAAACCTTCTTCTACCATCCATTTACTTAAGCTTGCTAGTTAGGTTATGCATTGTTTTTCTCTGTCCCTTTTGCCTTCAATCTATCCTATGAGTATCAGATTTTCCAAACCCTCTTTCCTCATTATGTGCCCTAGAAATATGGTCATATGTGATTTCATATATGCAAGAAAACAAATTTAACTATAATAGTATACAGATTCCTAAATTCTGCTCCTGTTGTGTCTATTCAGGATGTGGATAATGACATCTCTCCACAGCTTCCTATGCTTTATAGTGCTAAGCAATGTTTTCCCCCTTATTGTCTCTTCCAGCCCTTGTTCAGTCACCCATTAGTTTGTTACATAGGTTGTGTGCTTTTTCCTGTCCCTTTTGCTTTTAATATGTCCTGTGAATGTCAAATTCTCCAAGTCCTCTTTCCTCATTATGTATCCCAGTCAAAGATCACTTAATTATCGGCTCTTGAAAACTCATTTGTGCTGGATACAGTCAACACAGATAGCAAAGACTAATTCAGATCCAACCATTTGGTGGCTTTAAATAACATGCAAAAGGTTGATAAACCATAAAAAACAAGAATTTTCACCATTTCAGATGCAATCACTTCTCATTACATTTTAAAGTTAGGAGTTAGATTATTTTTTATTTGTACAGTTTTTGGGGGTGCACAACTTAGATTAACTGTCTTGCTTCTTAAAAAAAAAACAAGGAAGAATTATTTTTTGATAGCTTTTTAGATTAGCCTTCATTAGATATTCCACCATGACAATTCATTAGACATTCCTCTATCCATGACAATTTTTAGACAATTCATTAAACATTCCGCTATCCATGACAATTTTTAGACAATTCAATAGATATTCCTCTATCCGTGACAATTTTTAGACAATTCATTAGACATTCCTCTATCCATGACAATTCATCATATCATCCTTGAGCCATGACAATTCATCAGACCTTCCTCTCATCATATCTGTTCTTAGACAGTGCTCCCACAATAACTGTTCTTAGACAATTCATTAGACCTTCCTCTTGCTATGGCAGTTCAATAGACCTTCCTCTCACCAAGAAAATTTTAATAATTGAAAAATCATTTTTTTTTTTTTTTTTAATAATTTTAAAAGTGTAGACCTCTTCATAATATTAAGAGTTATCTGAGTTCTTTTTTCTTGGGCGCCATGCTCTTTCAAGACATGGGTTATTTTTGTAAAAGAACAAATGCTGAAATACTATGCAATCTCAATCCTTCTATTAGGTTGGTGCAAAAATAATGTCGTTTTCTCACATAGTAACATACGTGAGAAAACGACATTATTTTTGCACCAACCTAATATATAGCAGTGAATGCTGGATAATTTCCTAAAAAGATGAAGAGATGACTTCACACAACAGTGAAGTGATTCTACAGAAGGATGCTGAGAATATATAATAGGCAAAACGTTAGCCTTTATAAAGTTTTAAGGAAAACAGAACAAAAAAGACACATTAACAATCAGAAAGAGACATTTTTTCCACAATAATGTTCACTCTGTACAATAGCCACTCAAGACAGAGCATTACAGATTCAGAGATGCAGTTTATGGTGAAATGTGTGGAAGATAACGATTAAACACAGACTTGAACAGGTTAAGATTGTAGTGATTGGGGAAGCATCCTCTTGGGAGTTGGTTCCACAAAGCAGTGGGTTGTACGACTGTTGAAATTTGGACACATAGTGAGAAATGACAATTTAGAGAATTTGACAGTCACAGGACATAATGAAGACAAGATCAACAGAGAGAAACATCGAATAAACTAACTAATGAGCTTGTGTAAATGGGTGACAGAACAGGGAGAGGGTGGGATTGCTAAGCGTTACAAAAGATAGGAAGATGTGGAGAGCCACAATCACCTAACAAACTTGTGTAAATAGATGACAGAACATGGAATAGGAGGCATAGTAAAAAGACAAACATTGCTAAGAGCTACAAAGGACAGGAAGTTGTGGAGAGCCATGATTGCCTATGTAGTAATAATAAAAAATGATAAAGCAACTTAGTAAAAGGCAATGCCGGAAATAGTTGCCTTTTTTTTTCTTAAGCATATTACGTATTTGATCCTCAGCATAAGGTTTGTGGGGCTTGACCCAGACGAAAGTGAGTCAATATCCCAACTTATTTTTAACAAATTCTAAGACTGACAATGGTTGAAAAACAATTGGTTAAAAAAAGAATCACTGTCGCATTAATAGACATCATGCATGGATAAATATCTAAAGAAAAATGAAGATTTACAAGATTCCGAGGATTAAAAAACAAATGTGTTCACAAAAGAGAAAAGCCGCCTACACCAGCCCCAGTCAACAAATGAATTTTATTGCTTTGATCAATGGAAAAGCTTAATGCCAAGCAAAACATGAATGCCCATTCATATATATTAGGTTGGTGCAAAAATAATGACGTAATAATGTCGTTTTTTGACGTATTTTTTAACGTCAAAAAACGACATTATTATGTCATTATTTATGCACCAACCTAATATATATATATATATATATATATAGTAATTTTCTAAGTACAGCTTAGACATGGTACAAGGCAGAAAGTATGGAGAACTTAGCGAGGATCAAACACACTACTCACTCATAACTAATCTTGTGACTGAAGCTTGCTAATTGTTACACCATGTCGAAGTGTCCAAACAGTGATTTACTAAGTGTAGCATAGATGTGGCATAAGGTCAAATACTTTGAGCATCCAGTGAGGTTTGAACTAATTATTCAGCTGTAATTAATATAGTGAGACAAGCTTGCTAACCATTACATCATGTTGATGTGCCGAAACAGTGATTTACTAAATGTAGCTTACATGTGACACAAGGCTAAATATTTTGAGCGCCCAGTGTGGATCAAATTCACTACTCAGCTGCAATTAATCTAGCAAAACAAACTTGCTAACCATTACACCATATTGAAGTGTCCATATAGTGATTTACTAAGCATAGAGTAGCTTAGACGTGGCATAAGGCTAAATTTTTGAAGCAAAGATCAAACTCACTACACAGTTGTTATTAATCTTGTGAGACGATTGCTAACCATTAGACCATGTTGACATGCTCATATAGCAATTTACTAAGTGTAACTTAGATGTTGGTACAAGGCCAAAACTTTGAAGAACCCAGTAAGGATCAAACTTATTACTCAATCATACTTAATCTTGTCAGAGAAGCTTCTTAACTATTAAAACATGTCAAAGTATCCAAAGAGTATATGACATGACCATAAAAAATATTTTAATATGTTGTAATAATATGCTGCGGTGGTACACTTTGGATGCTTTCTCTAAAACTATTTGCTGTTCACATGATCAGTCCATAATATCTTCAGCAGCCTTCTGTAGAACCACAATTTTGTTGATTGAAGTCTCTTCATCTTTGAGGAAATTGTCCGCATTTACTGCCATATAGGAGGACTGTTATTACATAACAGTTCTGTACTCTTTTTGTTTCTGTTGCTTCAAGTCTCTTCTTCATCTTTGAGGAGATTGTCCAATATTCTCTGCCATATAGGATGACTGATATTATGTAATAGTTCAATACTCTTTTCCTTGTTTCCCATTCAGATTTCTTAATGCTTTTAATTGCCTCTGTGGTAGAGTTCTTTTGTTTTTTCTTCCCAGAGTGTCAAGAATTAAATCTTTGAATCACACCTTTGGTAAATTCTGTTTTGTTGTGACTATAGTTCTTCATTGTGTCAACCAGGTCTATGTAAAACTTAAAAAGCAGCATTCTGATGTGTCCCATCATATCTGGTATTACACCCCTACAAAGCACAGTATTGGTGACCATGCACTTTTCTTTCATATGTACAATAATCTTTTTAATTATTCATAGATTGATACAACCATTGAAAATACTGTATAAAATGTATAACAAGACATAAAATATAATGTTTAAAACATTTTCTAAAACCAGAACTATGATAGTGTCCCCAGATTTATCATGAGCCACTTTTAAGACCCCTGCCGCAGCCCCTAACAAAGAACAAAGCCCAAGCACTATGCATGTTTTTGTGTTTGTTTTTTTACAATGAAGATGTACAATTCTGCTAATTTTTTCCATAAAAATGGACTGTTATATGTTTTAAGTCACTTAAATGACAGGAAAGTAATACAAGAATCTTTTAAATATGTTCTATGGAAAAAAACTGTGAATTCAGGGAGTTCTCAGTAAATAATTTGTACATTTGTTCTTCAGAAAAACATGCGAATATTTGGGGTTTTCGTGAATAACAAGTACATGTTCTAAAGAAAACTTTGTGAATGTGTCAAGCCAAGAATGCTGAAATGTGAATAGGTGGGGGCTAATTGGTATTCATATGGCTAAAAGTGCTCAATATCAGGGATATGTAAATAAAATCGAAAGCTAAAAACAAATACCTTGTAAAGTACGATCATGAAAAATACAACTATATGCATGAGATACAATGCAGATAAAACTAATACTTTAAAGTAAATAAAGAAATCTGACCCAAAAAGTAAATGAATAACAAAAAAAGAATCAAGATAAATAAACAAATTAAGAAACTACAAATACACACAAACACAAATATAATAATAGCAATCAACAAAAAATAAACAAGCAATCCATAATAAATCACTATTACATAACACTATACTTATTACTATAACAACAAAATTGCAATATGAGCTCTGGTAAAAACATGTATGATAACAGCAAAAAAAAAAAAAAAAAAAAAAAAAAAAAAATTGCAATATGAGCACTGGTAAAAAAAAATGAATGCTGATAACAGGTTTATAATACCCAGAAATTTATACACAGATGTCCTCAAGGACACATGGCACAGTGAATAAAGGTGTTGGTTAGATCCAGTGACAGGACCTAAAGAATGCGAGTTCAATACCCGGTTAAGGCAGTGGAGAACTTGGAGGGGGGAATTAACAGGAGATAACTGACATTCATTAAACATGGCACGTGGACCTAGAACAGTCTACCCAGTGTGCGAAATAAAGGGTTCAGTTCGACATTCCAACCATGCTTTTTCATGCTAAAAGCAATCATTCAGGCCTGATGATTGCATCTAGCATGAAACAGTCTGTTGCCTCTGAGTGTTGACTTCAATGTTCACCTTTATTTATATATATATATTATATTATATTATATTATATTATATTTGGGCTGCAAACTTTCTTTTAAACATCTTTTGTTAAAAATGATAGAAAAGGAAAATTTTATAATTCTTTTTTTTTTTTTTTATTTAGTTTTTCCAGCTTTCTTACATTTTTCTGTTTGGTGGGAGTGAGGGAGTAGAAAACTGTCCATCTTGGCCCACCACTTTCAGTCACTTCCTTAGCAATTTTCAAGGGGTTTTTTGTTTTTGGGTTGTTTGTTTCTTTTGATGTTTTGACTGTTTGAGATGTATTGTATAAGTCTTTATTCCAAGCTTTTGCATGCTGGGCATGGCTGCAATTCAAATAAATGGCTTTCTATTTTGAAAAGACTTTCAGCACACACTGTAAGGTTGATGATAGCGAGAGATGTTTGATGTGCAGGACCTCTCTTATAGCAAGATGCTTTTGGTAATTTGATTTGCATAGAACAGTTTTCGATGCAGCATTGAATAAGTTTTTCTGACAAGAATGCTGGAAAAACTAAATATAAAATTAATAAAATTTTCCTTGTCCATCATATATATATATATATATATATATATATATATATATATATATATATATATGCAGAAATATAATTATAAGGTGTGCTATATTTATGGGATAAAGTTCTCAATATCAGAGAGAGCATACGTAAATATAAATATAAAAGTGAACATTGAAGTCAACACTCAGGGGCGACAGGCTGTTTCATGCTAGATGCAATCATCGGCCTGACAATTGCGACTAGCATGAAACAGCCTGTTGCTTCTGAGTGTTGACTGCAATGTTCACTTTTATATTTATATTTACATGATATATGTATATATGTATATTTCAAATATATGTATATACAATATATATGTTGGGTAATTAAATGACAAAATGTAAAAAATTCTATGTAACGTACATCATTCTTGCACTTTTCATTTTGACATACTCTTACCCAACATTGCTCTGTTTTACATGCAGATGAGGCTATTATAATCGAGATGTTAAGAAAAAGGTTAAAAATAATGGTGCGTATTATGAATAATAAAGAAAAAGTCAACACATCAGCAATGAACCTGGCTACAATGTGCTGCTGATTGTGTTTAGAAAATAAAGAAATGTAACTTTAGAGACATACATAAGAAAATCCATGTATTCCGTTAAAAATAAAAATCATCGTTGATAATGACTAAAAGAATAGTCAAAAACATTCAGACATACTGAACAATTGGACAATTTTTTTATATACTTTATATCCAGAAAAGAAAATTATACGAACACAAGAAAAATGAAAAAAAATTGCATTACATTGTCAGTCATCTTTAACAAAACATATATAAAAGAAGGATTGCTACCCACAATTATATATATATATATATATATATATATATATATATATGCATGTCTGTCATAAAATCACTACAAAAATAGCCATTTTGTTTCAACACTTTTGGTGTCGAATGTAGATTTGTGACTTTATAACATATTTATGTTCTAATTTTCAAATAATTTATATTTGCTGTACTCTGTATTGACCACACTTTTAGTATTTTTTGGTTATTAGAATTTATTTCATATACACCAATCCTATACTTGTGTGTGTGTGTGCGTGTGTGTATATTTTTATATATATATATATATATATATATATATATATAACACACACAAAGTACATATATGAGGACTGGCTACTCTCATTTTTCCAAGCACACGTCTGCTAGGGCAGTGACAGTTAGCCAACCCCTGTTGCAAAAACCTGCTCAGCACATTTGTGTTTTTTTTAACAGCTACAGCAACCAACTGCAGTTTATACTGTGACTATTTTGAGCAAACCTTAGTTACTGTTTCTGAGAGGGAGCACATAATCTGTCATGATCAGCAGTTTTAGCAAGGCCAGTAGGCTCAAACGCCTGGCAATAATGACTTGTGATTTGAGCCAGAACAGCCATTCAGTATCTGTCTATATTTCTGAGATGAGGTATTATGTACATTATTTACATTATTTGGACTATTATCCTCATCTTTGTTGCCATATTTATTACGTTTCGACCATATTTATTATATTTCACAATCTTTGGGTCCTGTCACTGGATCTAACCAATGCCTTTATCCACTGTGCCATAGGATGCATGGCACAGTGGATAAAGGCGTTGGTTAGATCCAGTGACAGGACCCAAAGTGTGGGAGTTCAATACCCGGCTAAGGCAGTTGAGAACTTTCAGAGGGAAATTAACAGGAGATAACTGATAACCGACATCCATTAAACATGGCACGTGGAACTAGAACAATCTATCCCCGTGAGCGAAATAAGGGGTCCGGTTCAACATTCCAGCCACCAGAAGAAGGCCGAAGCGTACAATGGCCAAAACGTTGTAATAAATATGGTGACAAAGATGAGGACAATAGTCCGAATAATGTAAATAATGAGTACAACCATTGTTGGCTTCTGAACAGTTCTGGCAACCCAATTTCACTTGCAAGGTTTGGGTCAACCCATGGTGTCTTTTTCATGTGCTTACCAAAGGCACATCAAGAAGTCACCTTCCTGATAAATTAGCCATGGTAAGATACCCACCCTGGTTTCATGGTTGGAAAACAAATCTTCTAACTTCCACTTATCGAGTTATACTTATTATAAAACCCAGGTTGTTTGTGTGTGTGTGTGTGTACCTGTGTTCGTTTATATATAGGATCCGATTTCCTACATTTTTCAACCGATTTCAACAAAACTTCACTTTTTTTTGGCAGGTAGTGTTTCTTATTGTCTTGCACACTTTTTTCTTTATTTTTACATTCAGAATGTTTTAAAAATTCCATTTGCAAGACAATTGTTTATAATAAAATTCTATCCAATTGGTAGACTCATAACGATTGAAAACAATGTTTTTGTTTGAGTTTCGGTTTGACCAATTCTTTAAAAATAACAAAAAAACAAACAAAAAACAAAAAACAAAAAACTAATTAAGACATGTGTGTCCATCAACCGTAAACAATAATCTTTGTAAAATTTTATTTTTCAGTCTTTATGATGTTTGATACTTGATCTATCTCTTACTGTTACATCCCCGGGCAATGCCGGGCTCTACTGCTAGTATTTACTAAAATTACACAAAAATCTCAAAATATTAGAGTAAATTTATTCAGTAAAAATCGCCATTGGCTCCAACCATGGCCTTCAGATGACTTTGGAATCTCCTGGTGGACAGTCTCCTTGTTTAAGTTGGTGAATGCTGCCATAATACTTGCCTTCAGTTCATCTTTGGTGTTACAAGGGGTTTTGTTGGGATCTCGCTCAACTGCACCCCATATAATAATCAAGGTGGTTGCAGTCTGGGGAGTTAGGTGGCCAGATGTAAGGGGTGATGTGGTCGTAGAAATTGTCTGACAGCTATTACTGGGTTTGGCTGCTGGTGTAGAATGGTGCAGAATCCTTTTGCTAGCCATAGGGCCTTCCAGCGGCCACCCAGGGCAGCACTACCGCTTATGTACCTTTGTAATCAACATTAGACTCATCTAACTCTTTCCAAATCCTCTGCACTGTCCTCAGATTGACACCTAAACACTCTGAAATGTTTATATTGCAGCTTCCAGTGCAAATGCTAAGCAGTATAGCATACTGTTTCCAAATTTCTGGTGGAGTGAATTGTGACAATGTGCTTTTTTCCTCACAGACGATGCCCAACTATATTGTACAGTCAACAAAATCAAAAACAAACAATACGCATGCACAAAATTAAAAATATAAAATGATGACAATTTACCCATTGCTAAGATCTATATATATATATATATATATATATATATATATATATATATACACATACACACACACACACATACAGGGTGTCCCAAAATAATGTATACACTGTTCGTTATAACTTATTAAATTTATGTATTTTGACTTGTAAATGAGATTAATACAAGAGAAAGAGTACAGATTTAAAGAATTTGAGAGTAAAATATACAAAAAGCATAGAAAATTAACTTTAATAAGATAAAAGCGACTTAGCCAATGGCAGAATGTTCATATAAGGATGAGTTCATATCAAGTGCTCAAACTGGTTGCTTTTCTGTTCAATACACTTTTCAAATCTTGAAGAAATAGACCTACAAATGTCCAGTATCATTTCCTCTGGTATTTGAGCGGATTCTTCTTCAATTGCTACTCTCATTTCAGCAATTGTTTCAGGTTTCCCGCTGTAAACCTTGTCTTTTAGTAAC
>OZ010584.1:24126355-24258855 GCA_963932145.1 Acanthosepion lycidas
AAAAAAAAAAGAAACAAGAAAAAAATAAAAGAAAACCTCCAAAACCATAAGAAAGGTAAAAATACCTTGATGATAGGAAACTTGTGCAAAATATTTTTTACTTGTAAATTTCCCAAATTGACTGGAAATGGAGTTCCCCATGTTGTCAGTGTTGGAGAAGTGACCGAACTTGAGTTAGCAAACAGAGGTCAAAATTAATGGAGAGGGGAACCTGGGCGTATATAAAAAAAAAAAAAAAAAAAAAACGAAAAAAGCCAGGTGACAACCCTCCAAGCAAATAGAGATGTACTTTGTCTAAGTTATGCATATGAGCCAATGATAGTTGATGACAAAGCATTTGAAATGTTAAAATCTCATCCAATCAGTGTATTGTAAGGTGATAGATTGGAAGTCAAGGTCGAGTTGTGTGTGTGTGTATGTGTGTGTGTGTGTATATGTGAGCTGAGGTTGGTAATTGTAGAAGGCTTATTTCACTCTCAAATTATATCAGTTATTTGCTTACAACAAAAGGATGTAAGAAATGACAAAAACGTAAAAAAATAATGTCAGAAAAATCACTCAGATAAAATAAATGTGGACTTTTTCTTTCATAGATTAGTGTTTCCTAACATCTGGCAAGAATTCTTTCAACAATTAAAATTAGGTACCTCAAAAGAAACATGATACCCAAGATTTAAAATGAATTTTTAAAAATGAAAAATCTTTCTTGAAGCTTTTATTTTAGTTTCAAGTTAATAAATTAAATTTAATATTTCCAATAAGCAAAATTGCTGTATTTCAAAACTAATTTAAATTGACAGGAATGAGTTTGTTTTGTTTTTTAAATTGCTGATTTTAGCTCCAATTTTACACATCTTTCAGTAGAAGGTAATTCTTTTTATTAAAAAAAAAATCTTTCAAAAACGAGATATACTATTAAAAAACTTTATTTGATGAATATTAGCAGATTTAAAAGTTTAATTAATCTGATTTGAAACAAAACATTACTTACTTTTAGTTTAAAATATTTGAGAAGAAAGACTGAATCATTTCAAAACTTGATATATTATACAGGTTGTAAATGTCGCCATTATATCTGCTTATTTCCCATATTAACTTGTAGTTCTTCATTTATGTTTTGCCCCTTCATGTCTGATCATGGCTGTCCACAACTTCCTCTCCTTTAAAGTTCTTAGTGAAGTTTATCTTTCTACTCTTCCACCCACTCACTGTTCTGCAATCCATTTATACAATCATGTTAGCTAGGTTGCTTACTATTTCCTGCTGTCCCTCTTGCCTACAGTATGTCCTGTGAGCACCAGATTCTCCAAGCCCCTTTCCTCATTTGTTATAATGCATTTTTAACATAGAAATAAGTGTTTATTGATGGTACTGACAGCTTGACTGACGGTCAAAAGTTTTTTCTAATTTTTTTCTATGAGGGACATATCTGTAAAAATACATTTTTTTTTTTTTTTAATATATTTTTTAACTACCCTTCTTTTTACATACCATGTCCTTTCAGGATGTAGGCGATCATGGCCCTCCACTTCCCCTTATCCTTCGTGGCTCTCAACAGGTCTTGTGTTTCTGCCAACTTCCCCAGATCACACTCCACTTTCCCCTGTCTCTTTTTCCCTCTATTCATCCAGTGAGTAACAGATTCTCCAAGCCCTCCTTTCTCATCAGGTATCCCAAAAATTTCATCTGCCTCTTCCTCCTTGTTTGCATCTGCTCTAAGAACTCATTGTTGCTCACATGCTCAGTCTATGATATCCTCAGCATCCTTCTGTAGAACAACGTTTCTGCTGCCTCAAGCTTTTTCTTCATCCTTGAGGATACCATCCAACATTCGCTGATGTATAGGAGGAGAGATGTCATGTAGCAGCTAAATACTCTTTTTGTTACCATAGAAATCCTACTCAAAATAGAAATAGTACCCTGCCCAGCTTATGGAATGTGTCCTTGATATCCCAATTTTAAAAATTTAGGAAAATATTCTCTGTATTGAATTATAGGGACTTTGATAATTATAGTAAATTTAAAGTCAATCTTATTTTTTGATAATGTTGTGTATGGACATCTGGATTTACAAAAATCAGCATGTTTATACACACAAAACTAAATTAAAAATTCTTTTTAAAATATTACAAATTCCTGAATTGCAATAAGATTTACTATATATGATTAATAAATATAGTTTTTACTTCATTACAATTTCATCTAACTACTACAAATTAATATAGAAATTTAAAAGATTTAAAACTTTATAAATTATTCTAATTAAAATTTAAAAAAAAAAAAAAAAAAAAAAAAAAAAAAAAAAAAAAAAATGAAAATTCTTGTAAAAATTCATTATTTGTTGAAAAATAATTTTCTTAAGACAACAGTGTCCAGATATCTTATTCATAAAAGGATTTAAAAGCTTTTTTAATTGAATAACTTCTTAGTTTTATTACATTTTTTTTATTTTACAATTCTGAGAAGATTTTCAATAACTGGGGGTCCTCTTTCATGAAAAAAATTGATTTAAATTCTCCAAGGAGTTCTGCATTTAACTAATATGAACATTAAGTGGTACAAAATTCATTTCTTAAAATTTCATAAAATTATATAAGGGGTGGGGTGATAACAGATGTAAAAACTTTTTTTTACCAATATTTTCTAAAAAAGAAACATTTCTAAAATAATTTAATTCAGTTGTGAATAAATTCTGATAGTTTCAATAAAATCCTACAATTATTTGATTTTTGAAAATTTCAAAATCATTGTGTTTTACACTGCCAAAAATGTCGCTAAAATTTTTTTATACTAATCTTTTGTCCACCCCCAACTGATGCAAGAAAAACAAGACTTTTAACCAAATTTTGAATATTCTAAAAGGATGGAAAAAATATAATTTGATAATTAAAAAATCCTTTGGCCTTTCCTCTTAATAACAAAGGTTTTCATGATAAAGCTTTATTTTTATTAAGTTTCAGACATTTTTTCATCATGATATGCTCAGTTTTTAGCGAATCTGTAGAGGTACCTAATTAAATTTTTTTTTAATTAAGTTTTAATATTATCTTATGTTTTTCAATGTTATTTTAGTTTTTGAATTTTCAAATAAGCCTTTATTTAACCAAAGAAACTCTTGTGACGAGCATCAAAAACATGACTAGGATGTATTTTTTCACTTGGCAGCTCTCTTGACCGATTCATTTTTTATGTGTTATCAACCCTTTGCAGGTTATTTAAAGCCAGAAAATAGTTTTAGATTGTAATAATTTATTTTTGGATATAATAATGGTTTAATGAAACAAGTCTTACTAATTAACCCTTAGCAGGGGGAGAAGAAGTGGATTCATAGCTAATCAGAATTTGATAAACAAGAAATTATAATGTGGATATAAAAAGGAGTTTCAATTCTATATTACGATCAACATATAAACTGATCCCCCACTTTGTGTTCACGGTAGTTTATAGACATTTATATTCCACAGAATGTAAATAAATGTAAAACACATGCCTGTGTAGTTAATCAGTATTTGATTGATTTGTTTTTTATGGTTTATCAACCCTTTGCAGTTTTTTAAAGCCAGAAGCTTTTTTTTTTTTAGATTTTATGAGTTTTTTCATAATGATAAATGTTTGTTGAGATAAGTCTTACTAATTAACCCATAGTTGGAGGGAGAAGAGGTGAATTCATACCCAAGGTTAACTGTGAGTAAGTGAATATAACAAAACCAACTGAAATTGGAACTCGGCTGTCTGATTAATAATTCCAAAACATCCATTACAGCACCCGTAGATCCAAGCTTACAGCACTTGGTATTCCCAAGCAGTCACTCATCTAGGTACTGACCTGGCTCTATATTGCTTAACTTCGGTGATTGTACAAGATTATAAATAAAAAAGATAGATAAATATAGTTGGTCATAGCTCTCCCCGGATTCCATTTCTTTGTCACCAAAACTTCTTTGGACAGTGTTATGGTCCAAGTTCCTTGTACGACGGTGATGGTCCAAGGTTAGTACCAATGAAAGAATAACACGAACACAGGTATGGAATGCAAAGATATATTACAACAGAAATATAATACAAAGAAGTAGAAGTATTAGTAATGACTATCAGATTTGGTTAGAGTGAACTATGTTGTCTCGACAAGTATCACTATTCCAATGTCCTTACAATATGCTCTCAATTATCTCTCCTCGTCTTACAATACCCTCATACCTCTTGAGAGGCGCAGGATTTATAATGTCAGGAATAGTCCATTATTATTATGGGTAAGTTCCCATAACACTCCCCTTCCGAAGCTTTTGCTTAGCAGGGTTTTTTAATATTTTTTCTCTTTGGATCTATTACCAAAGGTTCTGTTAACTTCCGTTTTCTGGACGATTTTCGTGAATACTCCTTCTGGACTGGGTAAAGGATAGTGGTAGTCTTTTATTGCTGCATTCAAACCCGTTGAGAAATCAGCACATACTCGAATTTCTCCTGATTTTTTTGACGTAAACTGTGGGTGCGGCCACAGTTTACGTCAAAAAAAAAAAAAAAAAAATTCTACTTTTGTCAATATGCCGGTGTTTTCGAGTCTAGCCAGATAGTTAGTAAAGTGGTTTCCTTTTAGCTTCATCAAAGTTTGTAATTCATCATAATTTCCAGTTAGACCAGCTGCCAGCCAAAGTTACATAAGAGTCTATCTTTCTATTTAACAGGAGGCATGGCTTTCCATTGAGGCGTCATTTTGGACCCACATTAATTCATTCCATTTTAATGTCACTCCCCTTCAAGATATAGTTGATCATGGCTTTCTACATTCCATTTCTTTATTATCTTTCATCTTACTTTTTCGGAAAGATCACAAAGTAGTTTCCTCATTACCTTCTTCAGCATAATTTCCAATTAGACTGGCTGCCAGCCAAGGCTAGGGACCACAGTCTACTTTTCTATTTAACTCATATCTGGAAGGTGGCAAAATGGATTCTTATCTTTCCCAAGAGCATTAGCATATGTGTCAACCTAAAGATCTTAAAACCTGGGGGTTTAGATCTGTAACTTCAGAAAAAAGTGAGATTTTACCAAAAATCTCCTGAGAATGTTCATTCTCAAAAACTAAATTTGAATTCACAACAATCATTTCCATTGGACGCTGGAATTTGGACCAACATTAACCCATTTCAGAACAATGTTTTACTTGTAATCAAACCCCGATTCGGTAAGTCTGTTATCAAAACTATTATCTCCACATTAACAACCAAATCATGGACTAAAACAATGAAACAATGTACAAAACACATGCGTAGCAAATTGGAAGTAGTTTTCATTTGGCTTTTAGTGGAGAATGTTCAGTTTTATTCATCTCTATAATTTTCAATGTTATACTTTAAAATCCCCAGGATTTAAATGCGTTACAGAACCCATTTAATTTTGTGTGTTTCTTTTTTTTTCTTTTTTTTCTTTTTTTAAAATACTACGCCCTTTCAAGATATAGGTGATCATCGCTCTCCAGAGATTTCCATAAATTGTACTAATGTTGACTTAACAAGTCAAATGCACATGAAACCTGATTAACCAATGAAAATCAAACAACACAAAAGTAAAATTACCAAAATGTCTTTCTTCTTTTTTCAAGTGTTCAATATCAGTGATAGAGTTTATGTAAATACAGTGGCACCTTAGTTCATGGATTTAATTTGTTCCAGAAGGCTGCTGGTAACCCTAAATGTCCATAAACTGAAACTATTTTTCCAATAGGAATCAATGTAGAGAAAAAAAAGTCACAGTAGGATAAAATTGGGAAAGAAAAGCACGCCACAACACACGAATATATACAAGACTGCGGTCGACACAGAAATGATTCCTTTCGGGTTAACTCGGTTCGGCTATTTTGTTCGAGAACCGAAATTTTGTTTGATAACTGAGGCATTTTCATCTCAAATTTTCTGTTTGAAAACAGATTTGTTTGACATGCGAGACGTTCGAGAAACAAGGTTCATCTGTATAAAAATGGACATTGAGGTCAACAGCCAGTGGCAACAGTCGGTTTCATGCTTAAACACAATCATTAGGCTATTGTGTTTAAGCATAAAACAGACTGTTGCTGCTGGGTGTTAACCTCAATGTACATTATCTATATATATATATATATATAATAAAAAGGATTAAACACTAATATTCCATGGTCATAATTTATTCCATTGGAATCGTAAATACGATCTAATTCATCAGACCTACAAATTCAAAAAGAAAACAGAAAAAACAACTCCCGGAATAAAAAATTAAATTTAGAGAGAGTGTAAGTATGAGAGTGTGGGACGAATGTTAGAGCTATAGAGAGGGGTAACTGACGAGAGAAGGTGGGGGATTAAAATTTAACAGAGAGAAGTTTTAAAGAGAGGAGTCAAAGACAGTTTAAGCGAGAGAAATATGAATGTTGTCGGATGTCTAATACATTAAAGATGTATTATATATATATATATATATATAAAATAATAATTTAGAAAAAAATGATAATTTAGATAAAAAAAAATTAAAAATTAAAAAACAATTAAAATTAAAAAAAAAATTAAAAATCCATGCATTCTTTTTGCCGTGTGCAGCCTTATGTTGTCATAGACCAGAACAACATTTTTTCTTTGTCATGAACACAGGGCATTTTCAACCAAACTTCTATGGATAAATTGCAGTTGCTGGACATATAAATGTTTATTTAGTGTCTCACTTCATTTTAGGGATTGTAAATGAACCCAGCGATCTCATCACAGGTTAATACTATCAATGAATAAAGGGTTCAGTTCAGAATTCCCTGTAGGATATCTAGACCTGATGAAGGCCAAGAGCACAATGACTGTAATGTTATGACAAAAACACAGATGAGGACAATAGTTCCAATATAAATAGTGTAAATACAATGACATTTTATTCAGTTATGTATTCAAAGACCTGTTGCCGCTTATCAGGCAGCTTTTTGATACCTTTTGAGTAAAATTCCGCAGGTTTTTATGTGAAAACTATTTTTACAAATCTAGTTTTCTTTAGAAAAATATTTTTCCACCATCAAAGCATTTTGCAACGATCGAAAAAAGTAATAATCGGTTGGTACAAGGTCTGTTTTGCCTTTCAACTAATCATTTATGGACATGTTGCAGCTGCTAGACTAATAAATGTGCATTTAATGTTTCATGACATCTTAAGAATTCTAAAATGAATAATACTCTGACAATTCATCAGTTCCCCCCCTCTGCCCCTTCATATACACATTAACTTTCTTACATGGTGTTCAAATCTGGGTATCAATTGTGGAAATTAATCCTTGTCAACCTAATGCCTTTTGCGTTGAACATTTTTGTAAACTGCCCATTTTTCATCACCTGTTAAGTAATGGTTAGTTAGGAGGATATAATCGTCATTACAATTTGTTCGTCACAACGGAAATTACTATGACTCAACGTACATTTAAATTTTTTTGCAGTAATGTTCACCATGTACAAGGCCCAAGAGCCACTCGAGGTAGAGGGCCGCAGAACTGGGTTAGATGTGAAAAAGTATTTGTTGTTAAAATTCTTTTTTCATTCGGTTTTTCCAGTTACGAGTCCTTTTTTTTTTAAAAGCTGATCGTTTTATGTTCATTTTGTTTAGTTCTTTTTTCGTAACAGATTTAATGTTTAGTATAGAGCTTAGAAAAAATTCGCACTGTGAGATAGGCAAGAAGTAAGGCATGTAGCAACATCAGCACGGCAAAGGGCACTCCTTTAAAGGCAATTTTCAATGGATTTACACCAAAATTTACATCCACATGCTCCAAGTTAGCTGAAGGCCAAGACTGACTTTGCATTTCCCAACTCCCATCGATCATGGAAATAATTGATTTTTTCATGCTTCTACGGCAGCTTTCATGTAGTTTGTGGCCATTTTCTACTGGCCAGAGTGAGAGCCTATAGCTGGCTACTACAAACAGGCAGGAAGATTCTATTGGCCAGCGTGAGAGTCAACAGCTGACTGACACGAATGTTAGCTAGCATAATTCATCATAAGTGGAAAAAATTAAATCTGCATGGCACTTTACTCCAATTGGCTCATTCGCTTGCTTAAACTCAACGTTGATTCTGATTCCACAGAACTGGGTTGGGTGTGAAAAAATATTTGTTGTTAACATTCTTTTTTCATTCAGTTTTTCCAGTTACAAGTCCTTTTTTAAAGCTGATTGTTTTGTGTTCATTTTGTTTAGTTCTTTTTTCGTAACAGATTTAATGTTTAGTATAGAGCTTAGAAAAAATTCGCACTGTGAGATAGGCAAGAAGTAAGGCATGTAGCAACATCAGCACGGCAAAGGGCACTCCTTTAAAGGCAAGGAAGGGCAAAAATATTTTAAGTCAAGTGATAGCGATTGCTGTATGAGTCGTACGATTTTTGAATCCAGCACGGGCAACGCCGGGCCACCATGCTGCTAGTAAATAAATAAAAACCACATCATAATGTAAAGAACTCATTCAGAAATGTCTTAGCTATCATCCAAACGTTTTCTTAGATCAATCATGGAAAATGGCTTAAAGGAGACGATACTTTATAAGATCTCATAGACAGGCGCCACGCATACATAAGCAAAAACTTTACCAAATAACAAAAAAAAAAACAACAAAAAAAACATCTTACTTGAACACCTACAGAACCAACAACTAAAATGGTTATCCCATGTAACTAGAGGAGAAAATAATGAAGATGTTGGGATGGCAAATGGCGATTTAACCATGTCAGTCCATTACTTTTTGTGGCGAACATTATCCAATGTTAGTGTGCTCCAGATTTATTCGTAACTGCCACGTATGATTACGAGTTAGGATGATGCATTTGTTGGGGAAACGAAGAATGAACAACATGGAAGGCAGAACTTGACGCTGTTGTTGTTTCTGCTGGAGAGGTTAATTTCTTCTTCGCCTCAGCAAACGTAAATTCGAGGAAAAAGGAATACGTCGTATTTTGGGTAAATAAGTGTGTAATTTATTTACATATATACAAAGCCAACATACTACTCGTTGCTGTTGTAAAAGGCGTCAGAGTGGGGAAGGGAGAAAGAATGTTGGTCATGGCTGTCGGCTAATGTTTTGTGGAGACGGCGGCGTCGAAAGGATGAAAGTTGAAAAGTATCACGTTCAGTTTCAGTCTGCCTGCGGCGTTCTTGACCAGCCTCTGCGTGTCGACATCTCAGCCGGGTCTCTTTCCGTCACTGTCTTCTGCGGCGTTGAATCAAGGAATTTATATCCGTCGTATCGGCTCCAATTCACAGTGTCTTTTAGCAGGAGTTATATCTACTGGTCATTATATGAAGTTCATTTTATCATTTAATACCGAAAACATGCGTCGAGCCATGATGCGCAGAGACGCGTTTTCGCATTCTGCCTTGGGTCGTCGAGCAGTCAACATCTGGTTTAGTGTAAAAAACACGACACATTCATCATTACAGTTGGGACATCAAAACGGAAATTATTTATGACTCAACCTAATCTATGTTGTATGTATTATTGAGTGACTTCAACTCGGATGATTCAGGGAAGGTTGTGATATATTTTGTCTTACGTTACAATAGAGACCTACGTGGTTCGCTGCTTGCTCAAATGATTGTAGCAATGATTCTGTATCCATGATATGTTAAGAAATTAATGCAAGATCATCGGCAAGGTCAGTCAATTACTGCGGAGGGTAAAAACTACTCTGGCGAGGTTTTCCTCCATGTTTTCGAGAGAAATACGCAAAACATAGCCCAGAAAAGTCCCTAAACAGAGAAGGAGCAAGTGTCATCTTGTAGAACCCCTGCATTAACTTCAAAGGAATCAGTCTAGCCATCAGGCAATATAATGTTGGCAGTAGTTTTTCTGTACAGAGCTCAATTTCCTTCAACAATTCTGGAGGGTTTATCACAAAGTTGGAGGATTGAAATCTCTGTTTATGGAATCAGATGCCTTGCGAAATTCGACAAAACAGATTCTGACCTCTTCGTTGAATTTTTCATCTCTTCCACGAATGGAGAGGATTTGAGCAGTTTGGCTCGAACTTTCCATCCTCCTTAAAAGTCCAAACCTTTCGAACATTGATTGAATCAGTCCTACTGCATGGATCAGAAACTTGGACGTTATCTGCTCATCTTGAAAGACGAGTGGATGGAACATGTACAAATTTCCTTAGAAAAATCCAGAACATCAGCTGGAGATCCCATGCAACGCTTAACACAATTTACGGAGAACTGAGACCAATCTCTCTTAAGCTCAAACAAAAACGGTTACAGTTCGCCGGCCACTGCCACAGAGCGGACTGGGAAATCGTCTCATACTTACTCCTATTTGGTGCTCGAACCTTCCATCCCCCTTAAAAGTCCAAATCTTTCGAACATTGATTCAATCAGTCCTACTGTATGGATCAGAAACTTGGATATTATCTGCTCGTCTTGAAAGACGACTGGATGGAACGTATACAAATTTACTTAGAAAAATCCAGAACATCAGCTGGAGATCCAATGCAATGCTTAACACAATTTACGGAGAACCGAGACCAATCTCTATTAAACTCAAACAAAAACGATTACAGTTCGCCGGCCACTGCCACAGAGCGGACTGGGAAATCGTCTCATCCTTACTCCTATCTACGTAGCTGTCTACGCAATGCGTCCATATCGACGGAGCTATCGACGCAATGCGTCCATATCGACGTAGATGCCTACGAAATGCGTCCATATCGACGTAGATGCCTACGAAATGCGTCCATATCGACGTAGATGCCTACGAAATGCGTCCATATCGACGTAGATGCCTACGAAATGCGTCCATATCGACGTAGATGCCTACGAAATGCGTCCATATCGACGTAGATGCCTACGAAATGCGTCCATATCGACGTAGATGCCTACGAAATGCGTCCATATCGACGTAGATGCCTACGAAATGCGTCCATATCGACGTAGATGCCTACGAAATGCGTCCATATCGACGTAGATGCCTACGAAATGCGTCCATATCGACGTAGATGCCTACGCAATGCGTCCATATCGACGTAGATGCCTACGCAATGCGTCCATATCGACGTAGATGCCTACGCAATGCGTCCATATCGACGTAGATGCCTACGCAATGCGTCCATATCGAAGTAGCTATCTACGCAATGCGTCCATATCGACGTAGCTATCTACGCAATGCGTCCATATCTAGCGATCTATTTCAACAGGTTCGTCTATCTATCATATGTTAGTGTACTCCATTTAACTGCAACGCATGGTTAGTAGTTAAGATGATACATTCGTCATTACAAATGGTTCCCCAAATTTGAAATTACTTATGACTCAATCTAATCTATCTATTATATGTTAGAGGGTAGTGGGTCTGTATGTGTCATTACCCGTAGGGGCTTCTGTGGAACGGGGGTCCCACTGTCTGGCACTTCCCTTTAGCCCTGCCATTGTACTCCATTTAACTGCTACGTAGTTAGTACTTATGATGATACGTTCGTCATTACAATTGGTTCACGAAACGGAAATTAATTTATGACAGTCTGGTAAAATGAGAAGATGTTTTTTTTGTTGGGATAATTCGCTAAAAAAATCTGATTGAAATAGGAAGGCAGGTGTGTTGAATTACCGTTTTAAAACTTTTAACATTGTATATATTTTGTCATATTCACGACGTTTCGGCCTTCTTCAGGTGATATACAAAGTGTACAACGGCCGAAACGTCGTGAATATGACAAAGATGAGGACAACAATCCTAACAATGTAAATAGTTACAATACTTCATCTCAGAAATATAGACAGATACTGTATATTTTGTTATACTTATAATAGACGATCACATTTCACACAGCATCCAGAGAGTTAGGTTTTTGGAGCAGTTTATGGAGATTTATCCTTGTCCATCCACTATCTTCTGCGTTGAACATTGTTGTATGTAAGCCACTTTTCCTCGCTTATTATGATATAAGTAAGGGGCGGTTATTTAGGATGATATATTCGTCATTACAATTGATTGTCAAAAACGAAAATTACCCATAACTCGACCTCTTTTATAAAAATATTCACTGTGTGCGAGGCCCAAGAATCACTCCAGGAAGAGTGTTACAGTGTAAGAGTTAAGGGGCACAGTTTATGAGGATATGTGGGGAAGATAACGGTTAGCCCTAGACTCGAACAGGTTAGACTTACGGCCATGTTGAAACACCGATCCTCGTACGATCGCCGAAGTTAAGCAAAGTCGAGCCTGGTCAATAAGGTGGGTAACCAACCGAGAGAACCAGGTTTTGTAAGTCTGGGTGTGTGGGTAATATAATGAATAACGGTTTGGAATTGGAAATCGGAGAGTCGTGTTCGAATTCCAGTCGGGTTCGTTATATTCACTTACATGCAAATATCCTTGGGAAAAGGAATGAATCCACCTCTTCTCGATCCCCGGCTATGGGTTAATTATTAGGACTTGTATCAGTAAACAGGTTAAGATTGTAGTGATCGGGGAAGCATCCTCTTGGGAGTTGGTAAATAAATAAAGAGAGCACATCGTAATGTAAGGAATCCAAATAGCTCTTTGTGGATTACTAGCGCGGTTTATAGTCAGGAATAGGGTCTTCTGCTGTCAGTTTAAACTGACGTTTCCGCCCCACGTGTAAACAATAAGTATGGAAAGTGAAAGCGAAAACTATTGAAAGATTACTGTTGTGCTGGTAAGACGAAAAAGTACTAACAAGAGGAAAAAGTCAAATAGTTATGTCCTGACCCCCAAAAGAAAAGGTATTGAGCAAAATTTCATGGAAAAATTAGCTCAGGAGAGGTGCTGTAATGGAATGTTCCACTCTTCCTATTACCTATTGTGAACTGACTGTATCGATGATATATGTAATGTGCACAGGACATACAAGAGTGTCTATCTGTGTGACTGGCTTCGGGAAGTGTTAGTCGATTACCCGTCTTTCAATAGTGTATTCTCTTTTACAATAAACCTCTCTTTCTTTCATCTACGCCCGTGTTGCTGTTCCCTTCACTCAAGTACCACCTTTGTCTGTCTGTAACCTTTATAAGGATACAACAATTTTCTTTTTCTTTCTATTTTCCTTCTCACTCTCATTATTTTTGTTTCTCTCTCTCTCTTTAATTATTACCTTCATTTTTGTTATAATGGAATGTTCCACTCTCCCTATTACCTATTGTAGACTGACTATATCAGTAATATATGTAGTGTGCACAGGACATACCAGAGTCTGTATATGTCTATCTGAATGGTTTCGGGAAGTGTTAGTCGACTCCCTGTCTTTCAGTAGTGTATTCTCTTTTACAATAAACCTCTCTTTCTTCCATATACGCCCGTGTTGCTGTTCCTTCCACTCTGTTACCCCCTTTGCCTGTTTGTAACCTTTTTAAGGATATAAGAAATAGCCTAATGCATTTTTGAGTAATTTTTGTCTAAATATGGTATTTTTCTTTCTGCAAGAAAGTGATAAATACTGTGATAAATAGCGTTGTTCTGGGGAGACGAAAAAGTACTAGAAAGAGGAAAAAAGTAAAAGTTATGTCCTGACGCCCCCCCCCCAAAAAAAGAAAAAATATTTAGCAAAATTTAATCGGAAAATTAGCTCGGGAAGGTGCTGCAATGGATTATTCCAGTCTTCCTATTACCTACTGCGGACTGATTATATCAGTAATATATGTCGGACATACCAGAGTCTGTATGTCTATCTGTCTGACTGGTTTCAGGAAGTGTTAGTCGACTCTGTCTTTCAGTAGTATATATTCTCTTTTACAAATAAACCTCACTTTCTTCCATCTACTCCCATGTTGCTGTACCTTCAAATCGATTACCCCCTTGTCTGTTTGTAACATTTTTAATGATACAACAATCATCAAGTTTTGAAATTTTAAATCAAGAAAAAATATATAAGAACTTTCAGCAAAATGGTTAAAATATACAAGAAAAAAAAAGTGTTAATTTAAACTGGCACCAGTGAGATAATGGTTGAACTGATTGCGCCAATTGCTTCCAACTGGACCCCGCGCCTAATGTGGTCACACCCTAGAGTATTCTATTCCCGGTTCGTCAAGTACACCCACACTGGAGCCCAATAAAATTGATCTCGATTGGGTACCATGCTCTCGAAAGCTGACCCTGCTCAGACGAAAGTATAGCATCCAGATACCACTTTCTTATCAATGTTGAATTCTGTACAAATCTGTGCAAAAAGTGGATCTAAGAGCTTACCCAGCTTTATACATATTTTCAGGAAATCTCAACTTCTAATTGGTCAATAAACACACAAGCGGTCGTTGCAATCCACCCACGTACAAGTCTTTTTCCAGCGTGTGACCAAATCAAGTTTTCCCACATTTTTCCCCCAGGGGCCTATCACGTGATTAAATTAATTATAAATATCACACACGAGTTCGTTCTCTCTCTTTTTCTTTCATTCGCTTACGAAAATGTAACCTTAAAGGAAACTGCGTTGCGACCCCATCGCGGTCGAACACTGAAAACATTCACACATGCACGTACGTACGAAATTTTCAAAACTACATTACAATCATACGAAACATTTCCAAACCAGAAAAAAGAACTTTTCTCTTTAAAAATACTCTGATCAAGATTTAGCACACATCTTTACAAAACAAAATTGTAATATTCTGCATATAACAAATATATTTGTTGTTCCAAACATATCCTTTTTGTCGTAATTGAATATCGTTATCGTTTGATTTTTACTTAAATGTAGGTTTGCGGATGTAGCATGTTTCATTTACAGCAAAACATTTAAAACATTCACGCAACCTTCTTAGATTCACTACAAAAGTAGTGAGTGCGCCGTCCAGGAAAACAGTGCTTAAATAATAAATGTGAAACTTTGTTCGAATGATTCATAGAATAAAGGAAATATTCCATTTCAGAATTTTTGGAAACCCAAGAGAGAGTACCAAATAAATGGCGGGGGCGGAGTAGAGCATGAAAACGCGCAACTGCGTGCGTGCAGTCATATCAAACTGTTCGCTGTTCAACTAAAAATCCCCCACCCTCAAAAATATGTTTGGTCATATTTTGGGTTGTAGGCGGGGCTGAGAATTTTTCTTCACTTCCTCGTGTGTATATTGACCCCACTAACCTCAAGCCATGAAACGTATGTTATTTCATATATCCCACTCACTCCTATTCAGTTCAATGCTTTGTATATCGTTTCTTAAGATGCCTGAAACCTACCGCCCAAATTCTTGAAATAATGATTTGGGAAAATGGGGATCGACCGGAAATCTACCAGTACTCCCTCATCGTATGATAATTGTGCTTGTCCATCTTCTGGTTACTTCGCACGACCGTTACGCCCTGCCAATACCTCATAAATAACGGACTATAAAAAAAAAAGAAAGAAACAAAGAAGTAGGAGTGAGAGAATCAGATTAAGCGGGTAAGAACAGATACTACACTTTGATCTTAGCCAAAACATCGAGAGGTAATGGTGACTGCGATAAAAGCTACACTTTTCTGATGCACAGTATCGAAGGGCGCCAAAACTCCAATTCCTATAAATAAATGAATAAATAAAAAAACACCGTCTACTGAATCATTTTTAAATTATTAAGAGAAATGTTCGTAAGACGGGGACTTGGCTAGGAAGATAAAATTATTTAACTTCTCCTGCCAGTAGTTCATAAATAATGATCTATTCCATTCTGATTACGGTGAAAAACAAGACATACAAAATGAAAGAGAGAAAGAAGGGAAGATGGAAGTGTGACATCTGTTTCAGTGAAATTAGAAAAAGTTGCCAATTTCAAATCTTTTAATTTGTACCCTCTTACTTCTGAATGGATTGCAAACAGTTCACTATAGGACAGAATTGTAAACGGTTTACAACTGAAATGAATTGTAAATGACTCTCAATAGGACTTGATTTTAAACGGTTTACAGTTTACGACCGAAATGAATTGTAAACAGTTTACTATAGGTACCTCCATGAGATCGCTAAAAAAAGCGCATAGTTTGATGAAAAAGATGCCAAACTTGACGAAAACAAATTTTTATCGCCAAAATGTTTATGTTACTATTAAAATGAAAGAACAAACTAATTTTTAATTATTTAAAATAAATTTTCTGTCTTTATTAGAAAATTCTAACTTTCGATTGAAAAACCTTGTTTCTCGTCATCAGCGGAACTCTAATATAGCGATTTTTTTTTGTGGATTTTTTCTTATGACACACATTAATATTGAAAATCTTGCAAAAATTGAAATAATTGTCAGATTTTACTGAAACTTTCATAAACTATTCAGGAATGATGGAAATTATTATAAATGTTGTTTTTTTTAAGTCATTATAAAAATATATTTTTATATATATATTACCCCCCACCAATAAATAATTTAATGAAAACTCTAGAAATTCAATGTCGAAGCAGGCAAGTCATTTATATTAGTTAAAAACACAAGTTTTGTTTTTTTAAAAATCCTCTCTCGTTAACGTAAAAGCTTTGAATTGCAACATACAAAGTACTAAGTTTTAAACGGTTTACGACTGAAATGGATTGTAAACGATTCATTATAGGACTGAATTGTAAACGTATTACAACTGAAATAAACTATAATCAATTTACTATATATATATTAATCGTAAACGAACTGGTTATCAATACATAATGAAATTTTATTTTTACGCACAAACATTATTTAAAAAGTTTAGTTTCCCTAGAACAGGTTTAGATGCGTAGTCACCCAGTATACTAATGATAATTTACCGCAAATCTATATTACCTATTTACAGTGATAAAAAAAAACAAAACAAAAACAAGTGATAAAAAAAACAACAAAAACAAGAAACAAAAACAAACGACCACCTGATGCGATACATTTGAGAAAGACTAAACAAAATGTAACTGAAATAAAGATCAAGATACCCGTTTTAATAATAAATAGAAATAATCAGAGTAATGTCTACACAACAACGTAGTAGAAATGTAATATTTAGAGAGTAATTATTTAAAAACAATATTGCTGTGTATAATTAAGATTTCAATTTTGTTTTTTTAGAAATTTAGAAAGCATTTCTATAGCAAATCAGTTAAGATTCATTTCCACAAGTAAATCAATTAAAATCCAATTCTATAGCAAATCATTTAATTTTACCCTCCTCTACCAAGAAGAGTGGCTAGGTTCGCTTATCGTCCGGTTCACACTCCTCCAAGATCTTTTGAACAGGAGTAGAGGTTTATTCCTTGTTTTCTGTTTAGGATTGGGTTTCCGGTTCCCTTTAAAGCCTGTTTCAGCTCTATACTCTTAACGCTTGTCCTTTCCTATGTCTAATATAAATCCACACAGTGACCTGCTACCTCGAGTGGCTCTTGGGCCTTGTATTGGGTGAAAATTAGTAATAAGAAAATTCATTTTTATACCAAATCGGTTAAAATCTATAGAAACTTGCTTAAAACTAATTTCTAGAGCAAATCACTTAAAATTAATTTATATACGACATTCGCTTAAAATCCAATTCTATAGCAAATAGTCTGAATATCAGTTTCTATAGAAAATTGTTTAACTTTTATTCATGTAAGAAATCGTTTAAAATTCAATACAATAAAAGATCGTTTAAAATGCAATTCTGTAGCAAAACCGTTTACAATTAATACATAAAATTAATTGTAAACGGTTTTGCTGTTTAAAATTTATTCTAAAATTTAATCTATAATTTATTCTATAATTTAATCTATAATAAAGCGTTCACAATTCATTTTTTTTTATCGAATCGTTTGTATTTCTGTAGTTAAAATCCATTAACAATATATTTACTTAAATTCTATCTGTAGCGATTCCCTTAATTACTTGCCACAGGTTTTTCCATGTGTTTCTATAATAATTTATATTATAACAGTTCAAATTTAATTCATGACAACTGAAAATTCCCTCTTTCCTCATTTTGTCAATCAATACTCTACAGGTCATATGCTGAAACTCTCAGATTTGTTTAAACTTCAGGTTGTAGTGTTTGAAGAAAAATGAAAATTATGCATAAAATAAGATATGCTAAAACAAACAAATTAAACATATTCAAATCTGAGTAAAAACATTATCAGCATATATCACGTTAATTAATCATCTTCAGACAAAATAAAAACGTCTTTTTTATTGAAAATTATTAATAAGATACAAGATCCAGACTGAGTCGATAACAACTTAAAATTTAATTAAGTTATAATTTATGGAGAAAGAGAAAACTACATAGCATTTAAATATTAAATTACTTATCTGCAAAGTTTCAGCATGTATTGTTATTAGAGATTCTAAAGTAACACACTTTCAAATACAGGTGTGCATTTATTCTGGTAAATATTCGCGCGCATTTTGCGTCTACTAATACGTTTGTGCGTCTCGTATAAATAAAGGACAACGTATCAAGTAGTCAGTCCGCGTGATACCAGAAGAAACAGTCTGTCGAAATAGGAAGAAGAGTCACTAAGACATCTTCCTGTGTCTAGTATATTTTCCTGTTGTACAAAAAATGTCTTCATAAGGGCTAAAAAAAAAAAAAAAAAAAAGAAAAAAAAAACTGAACAGTTTCTTCAAATGTAAACATTTAGGATATACAATTTATCTGTTTTCTTCTTTTTCTATTTCTTTTTTTTTTTGTGGACGAGTTGAATATTTTTACAACACCAAATTTGCACCCCCTTGACCTTCCAGAATGTAAAAAAACGATGCTGTACTTTAGTGCAGGATTTACATATAGGTTACTACGGTCTGCAGCCCAAGGCCCCAAGTACTCTCTATTCTTTGGCTCCTGATAAAAATTTAAAAAAAATAAAAATTTAAGATTTGTGTACTTTCAAATTTAATTGGGCCCCTTTGATTGTTTTGCTTTGTTTTGCTTAATTAGCATATCAACACCTCAATGGGTTATTTAATGCCAACAAGATTTTTATTGCTGGTAATATGTTTTTTCAAAAATGTATTGCTGGCAATAATGTTTTGATGGTAATACTTTTTTTCCCCAAAAATGTATTACTGGTATTAGAACCTATTTTTACACTTTCATAGTGTTTTGATCCCTGTTTGGGGGTTTACTATTCGTCCACAGCTGGGTCCTTAATAGGTGCTACCACCCCGGGTCAGGGTGAACCTGGGAACAACAGCAATTAAGAGGTGGTTCCACGCTCCTCAAAATTTCCTGATCAGAGGCCTTGCTGCCGGATGTAGTTTATCGTTATACCTAGGACACCTCATTAGGGTGTTTTATTTGGCGGCGGGAGCGGGGGTCTTACCCGTCTGCAGAGGTGCAGTCGTCATATTCTGAAGCCTCAGCTGACAGGGCGCGGTTCCTTTGAACTAATTTTAAACAATTTACACTATTTACATTGTTCGGATTTTTATTCTCATCTCTATTGTCATATTTTTACGATGTTTCAGTCGTACTACACTCCGACTGCCTTCAGGTGATATTTGTCCACAAGGACACATGGCCCAGTGGATAAAAGCACTGACCCAAAGAGTTGTGAGTTCAAACCCTAGTCACAGCAGAGAGAACAAAAACTTGGAGAGCTGAGTTATCAAGTGAATTACCGAACCTGAGATATCCAAAAGCATGCCACGTGAAATTAGAACAATATACCCTCATGGATTAAATAAAGGGTTCGGTTCGAAATCCCAAATATCACCTGGAGAAAGCCGGCGCGTACAACGGCCGAAACACAGTGAATATGGTAATACGAATGAGGACGACAGCTCGTACAAAATAATGTAAATATTGGGTTGGTGCATAATTATCAGGCGTTTTTGCTTACTTTTTTTTTTAATTAAAAATATTTTATTTTCTGGCTATAAAATTGAAGCAGATAGCTACTATGCTCCGAAATAATCATTTAAAAATGTTATTGCTGCATTGCTATGTTTCCTTTCTCATAATAAATATTGTTTTAAAAACGCCTGATAATTATGCACCAACCCAACAGTTACAATACCTCATCTCAAAAATATAGACAGATAATTTGAAACAACAGAGGGCCCCTCTAGTTGGAGTGGGTCATTTAAATTCCATGGAGCCCACTGATGCATCTTTTTTACATTCGTATAGATTATAAAACTTTTAGTAAATTTGAATCCTAGAAATTCAGTGTAATACAGGCCCTTCATTCGAGATATAGTTCCGTAGGATGTAAAGTTCGGATAAAAATATCATGGAATCGCTAATGAAATAAATTGGATGAGTTCCAAAAGCATTAAAAGTTAAATTCGTTGAAGTGTTTCATGTTTTACAACAAAAAAAGCATAATCTAAAAATATCTTTTTTTTTATCGACATGTCGGGGGAAAATATATAAAGAATGGGGCCTCCAAATTTTATTAGCCCAGGGGTCACTGAAGGCCTAAATCCGGTCCTGTTGCAGTTAATCTTACCGTCAGAAATATCCAGTTTGTTATTATTAAACATTTTATGCTGTATGTAACACCATTCTAGAATAGAGGCAAAGTCAGTGGGCGGTGATAAAATTCAAAATCTTGCTTATGTAGTGGTTCAAATGTATGTTGGCTCTTTTTATGTCTTTTGTCAGTACAAAGTTTCAGCCAATCTATTTCCCAGGTTAGGCGTACAATCTCTAAGTAAACAGAGATGTTTGAAGCCTACACACTAACGCACCTGTTTGAATCTATTTTAAAAATCTAGTACAATAAAAAATTAATGGAGAAAATTAATGGAGAAAATTAATTAAAAAAAATTAATGGAGAAAATTAATTAAAAAAAATTAATGGAGAAAATTAATTAAAAAAAATTAATGGAGAAAATTAATTAAAAAAAATTAATGGAGAAAATTAATTAAAAAAAATTAATGGAGAATATTAATTAAAAAAATTAATGGAGAAAATCAATTAAAAAATTAATTTAGAAAATTAATTAAAAAAATTAATGGAGAAAATTAATTAAAAAATTAATGGAGAAAATTGATACAATATTAATGGAGAAAATTGGTAAAATATTAATGGAGAAAATTAATAAAAAATCGCCATCTCATCGAAGACCAGTGTCATTTTACTTTCGACAACGATTTTTATAAGCAAAAATTCAGATTACCCATAGAATGGCCTCTTAGCAGTGCTTCAGCTTGTCGTTTCTTAAAATTTCTGGAGATTGGTTCATTCCAAAATATTTGACTGAAACAACATATTTCCGATATACTGATGATATCTCATTAATATATGCCCGCATAACAATAACGCGTGATCTCGTAAATAAACGAAACAAAATCAAACTTATGAAACAGAAACAAACAAACAACGCATTACCTTTTCAACGATACATGTTAAAGCAGACTGATAAGAATCTCAAACTAAATGTATATTGTAAATCAAATAAAAATGATCTCATAAATTTCTATTCTCACCATAGCAAAAAAAAATAAAAAATCAGGAATAATTATCTGCTTCTTTTTAAGAGCACTTGAAATTTTTAGCGCTCCATATTTGCATGATGAAAAAAAAATACAGTTTGAATTCTTCCCAAATCCTCATTATTTAATATACAAGGTACCCCCACAAAAGAACAAAACAAAATAGGAAAATTTTAGATTACTATATGATGAAAACAAAATTAACTAACACATTAAAAAATTAACTATATATTTTACTATATGAATGAACTGATAAAAATTAACTAACATTTTTTTAAGCCATTTGTTGTTCCAGGACGCCACAGTTATAATTTTTTTTTTACGTGGGGTGTTTGTTCTCTTTAAGAAAGAACATCCAACTTGGGTACGGAAAAAAAAATAGAAAGAAATTTTGTCAGGGTTCTTTAGTTTGAACACCACATTTAATATTTGTGTTTTTGTTCTGTTTTAAGCTACTAAATTTCTATTCTTTGCTTTTGTTTCAAATTATTACCTATTAATACACCTGTCACGGATAGATTGAAACAGAGACAGAGAGTAAGACAGACAGATAGAGTGAATGTAAGTAGATAAAAACAGAGTTCTTTAGTTTGAACACCACATCTAATATTTGTGTTTTTGTTCTGTTTTAAACTACTAAAGTTCTATCTTTTGCTTTTGTTTCGAATAACTGTAACAAAAATTCCAGCAATTAAATAAATTGTACCAAATTTCCTGTTTTTTTTTGTGAGGCACCCAGTATAATGCTAAAAGGAAAGTTCATCATATTCAAATACTAAGAAAATAAAAAAATATAAATAATCTTCATGAAACTAGATACATAATTAATAACGATTGCAAATGAAAAGAATTTATCTAAACTTTCAATAAATATTACAGCTATATTAGCCACTATGTTATGGTTATAAAGTACGCTTTCTGACCATGAAACCCGGGTTCGAATCTCACCAAGGTCGATTTGATGTTATCAGACTGGAGGGGTCAATCCCAGCGTGCGGCACCTTTTGGAAAGTGCCTGAAAACCCTACCAGGGGTTGACCCAAGCCTTGTGAGTGAAATTGGGTAGACGGAACTCTTGTGGGCCGTCGATAGCTGTGCTAGCACGTAGCCACAAGTCATCGTGTCCGAGGGCTTGAGCGTGCCGGCCTTGTTCAAATTGTTGATCACGCTAGATAACACGCTCTCTCCCAGAAACTCTAAGGTCTGCTCAGCATAGTTGCAGTATAAACCACAGGTGGGATCTGTGAGTGATGAATGAGTAAGCGACTTCAATAGGGATTGGTTAGCCGCCGCCCTAGTAGACAGGTATCCTCGAATACGAGTTGCCAGCTATTATTATTATTATTTATTATTATTATCTACTATAAGTTTCTGTAGAAAAAGGGATATTTCTTTATAGACTGTACACCTGAAGGCGGTGGTAAAATAAATTGGCTGAAACCATGTGCTAACAATGAAAAAAAAAATCCATTCTGGACGACGAGAATATGCCGTGTCATTGTATAATAAATCCTAAAGACCGCAGGTTACATAATCAGTTTAAATTAAAGCAATTCCCCCACACATTCCCATAGCAAAATAATTCAGTCAGTCATTTATGTGCCAAGCGTGATACACGAGTAAGTGATCATGTATCTTTCGATACATGACTGACGAAGCAGATTTTCCCTGCAGCAGGTTGGCATTTCCGTCTGCGGTAGACCAGTTACCATCCAAGGCTATAGAACCCGGTCTGTCCTGCTATTTACCCATAGATGGGGAGGGGAAGAAGGATTCATACCTTTTCCAAGGATATTAGTGAATGTAGTGGATTCGACTGGAATTCGAACTCAGCTCTCCGATTCCTCAATCCTCAATATCTATTACTCCACCGTAGTGCATTCTTACATAGACTTTTAGTATTTTTTTGTGTCTTATTTTATGTGCCGTCTCTCTTCAGGACATGGCCGTTCATAGCTCTTCGCAACTCGCTATTCCTTAGTAGTTCTTAGTAATGCTGCTTGTTTAACTAATCATCCCATTCCCTATTCTGCCATCTATTTACACAAGCTCATTAGGTAGGCATCATGGCTCTCCACAATTTCCCCTCCTTTGTAGCTCTAAGCAATGTTTGCCTTTTTACTATCCCTCCCATTCACTTTTCTACCATCTACTTACATAAGTTCCTTAGGTATGATGATAAACTATATCCGGCAGCAAGACCGCTGATCGGGTGGGTTTTGAGGAGCGTAGAACCATCTCTTAATTGCTGTTGTACCCAGATCCATCCTGACCCGGCATGGTAGAACCTGTTAGTGCCCCAGCTATGGGAAATAGTGAGTCCACAAACTGGATTCAAAACACTAATAAAGTATATATATATATATATATATATATATTAGTAATAATTTCCTGAAATAGATTTTAATATTAAAAAAAAAAATATTCCGGCAATAGATTTTAATAGAAAAAATATTCTAGCGGTAGATTTTAATAGAAAGAAAAATTACTAAATCTCCCATGGAAATAAAATTTCGACATTAACTGGTCCATAAGGAGTTGATATGCCGTTAAATAAACTAAAGCAAACCCATCTCTTTAGGTAGATTGCCGAATGTTTTCCTCTTGCCTTTAATCTTCCCTGTAATCTCTTCCCTAATTTTGTGTCCCAGAAATTTCTACTGACTTTCCCAACGAAACTTTCATGTTTCTTAATATTTTCTTTAGTTTCTGGAAAGCATCTTTCACTATTCCAAAGAGACTTTGGATTTCTGTGTCACATATTCCATAAAAAAGAAACTGCTGTATTTAGTAGCTCCTGTTGATGGGTTATACCCTGATATGTCAAAAAGCTCGTATTGAGTATCAGTGATGTACAAGCAACTTGTCGGGGTATAGATTCCACCAGTGGACAAGTGGGAGATGTTGAGCCATGTTATTTCGATAGCAGTCTACGGCTCTCCGTTGTTTGTAGATAAAATCTCACAAAGGAACAAATATCTTCGCTATGATCTATAAGTGTTCGATTTTGCTCATTTCGGGCAAACAGAATTCAAAAGTCTCCAGAATGTTCAAGCCTATCATTACATACTGCTATGCAAGGCCCTTTGACACGTAAGCTCGTTTATAATAAACTCTTTTATATAAAACAACACTGAGCCAGAGGTATAATTTTTCAAACCCTTGCTTTATGAAAAAGCCCAACTTGTGTACCCAAAAGATCGCCACCAAATACCTCACGAAAATAGTTTTAATGCAATTATCGTCTTATCAAGGATATGTCTATCTCCCTTGTAGTGATTTTAGGCCATGTTATAGACGATTTTCTGTAGAGGAAATACATAGTAGCACTAGCAGTTGACTGACCCCTTTTAAAACATGCTTTGAAAAGAAGCTCTCTTCTCTTTCCTTTCGCTTAAAACATATATATAAAATATAGGAAATTTTTCTCGCCGGAGTCGATCCTTCAAATATACAAATCAACCATTCACTCTTGCATGGAGTATTGCTGCCATATATGGTCTGGTGCCGCTTATGTTTGTCATAAGGTTCTTGATAAGATCCAGAGACGGATAGGCAACGTAATTGGCTCTGATCTGGCATCTCGTCTGCAGTCGCTCTCTCACAGACGTACCCTCCCCCTGTCTTTTTTTACAAATACTTTCATGGTAACTGCTCCGATGAGCTGCTTTCGCTGGTTCACGGTCTTCATGAATTTAAGCGTTTTACTAGGCTGGCATATCGCTCACACCCTTTCACTGTCGAAACTGTTAAATATAGACGTCTCTTTTACTCTAATAGCTTCATGTCTGGCACTTCTCGCCTGTGGAACTCCCTCTCCTCTTCCTGTTTCCCTGATAGCTATAATCTCCAACTATTCAAATGTAATGTCAATCGACGTCTCCAGATGCCCTGAGCTATCCCCTATCCTTCTCTTCATCCTTTCCTCTATCACTCCTATTTGCTCTAGCTCTAGCTCCAGCTCTCTGTAACCCTTTGCGTGCTAGTGGCCTACCGACCCTGCTTAGGGTGAAACGCTTAAAAAAAAAAAAAAAAAAAAAAATACAATGCATTTCTATGGTAAATGTATAATTATTATAATAACTTTATATTGTCATCACCGTTTACCTTAAATTATGACCACTGACAATGCTTTTGTTTCTCATATGCAATGCATTTTTATAATCATTGGCACCCGCTCGCATCCGAATTGTCCTCCGACCCTTCTCTCTATCTATATTCCTTTTCTCTCTTCCAGGCGGTTCTAGCGGAGATGGCTGTGAATCAAAGAAAGTTTGACGAGGCACTTCGCGTGAGTGTGATTTTCGTGGACAACTCTGCGCGTCGGAGAAGCCCACGCACTCGCCCAGAAGCGCATACCTCGCGGCTCAAAAGGAAATTGAGACAGCCGATATCAGGCAAACCTGGCTGCATCGGATGCTTGGTCTGTCAAGGTACGCTTTGGTTACGCCAGTTCAATTGGCATTACCCTCTTCCACCGGTTCGGCCGTTGAGATCTTTGCCTGTTCCGCCGTTGGGGGGTCTTCGGGAATTCGTTGCGTTCAGTATTTTTTATAATAGATGTTTATCTATTATGCGAATAATAATGCTATTCTGTCAGTAATGCATGTCTTAATTCCTGACCACTGTTAATTCCTTGTTGAGTTCCAATGTATTTCTGTAGTTTATTACTTTGCAAGACATTTTCTATACTAAAATAATTGGTCACTGTCTTAACGGGAAGTACTCTTTTCAAGCCGGCCAACGAGTAATATTCTACTTTGCTCATAAATGTCAACATTTAGACACAGACTGTTATTAAAAAAATGCATAATTTTTCCGCACAGCCAAACTTTTATTATCTTTATCCTATTTTGCGAGAAAAATATTTATTAAAATTTCAGCCTGTCGTTTATTTGCTTTCGTTCGGTATCGTTCTGTTGAAAACGTTTTTGCTAGAATAGCTATCTACTCTGTACACACATCCACATTATATATATATATATATATATATATATATATGAAGAAAAATATAAAAGCTTGTATGAAAATATAAGAACCTATTGATCTCTGCGTATTCCTATATCAACGGAAGGGATTTCTTGACGAACTGTTTATATGAGAAAATAGTTCAATCGAGTTTGTTTAATATTTTAATATTTTTAAATCATCTTCGAATACGTTTTCACAACATCGCCCACGTGACGACGACGTGATTATATTTTGAACGGAACGCTGATCTTATATAAAAAATTTCAGTTATCTGTTTGGATTAGTTTTGCTCTTATGTCCATCGTCTTTTTCATGTTGAATTTTATTTTGTTCTAATGTTAATTATGTTTTATGAATATGTCCTGATGATGGTCTAAAATAGACCGAAACGTCCGACGTTGACTTTATATTAACATTAATACAGCCTAATTACATATTAAGATTTTTGTTTGTTTTTTCTGTATATTTTTCTTCATACTGTCGGATCTATATCCATATATTTGCTTATATATATTATATATATATATATATATATAAAATCTCGAGAAGGTGCATATTCTATCAAATACATGTATGTATACACTACAGTTCAAAAATTTGAAGACCCCCAGACTTGGGATAGACTTGACAGAAGAGCGAAAACAAAAAATGAAAAAGTTCACTTAGAGCAGAGGTTCTCAAAAGGGGTGGAATTCATTTTCAGGGGTGAATTGTGACTTTAGGGGTGGGGTGGGAGAGCAATTATAGAATTTGGCCAATCTGAAAAGGAGGTGAGGAATGGCATTCTGACAAATGGTGAAAAGGGGTGCATGGGACAATTAAAGTTGGGAACCCCTGTCTTAGAGTCTTTGAAAAAAGAATGGAATCAATTATCAAACATACGTCGAGAAACTTTTGCAACGAATGCCAAAAATTTGTGCTGCAGTAATCAATGCTAAAGGAGGATATTTTGACGAGAGCAAAATTTAAATCAGGAATTTTTTTTTTCTTCTGGTCACTAAAATTTCTAATAAAATATCTTGTCTCACTTTTTTTTTTCATTATAATTTTCTCTTATTTAAAGTACAAAGCAACTACTTTTGGGAGCAATTTAAAAATTACCAGGGGTGACCTCAACATTTTGAACTGTAGTATATATATATATATTGTGAAGAAAAGAAAAGAGGAAGAGAGAAGGGGTTACTTACGGACGGGTTGCTTCAGCCTCGGGGAATTGTGTCCAGTTAAACTGGAAGCAAATGACCAACTGATATTTATGGTCTTGGTAGGAGGAGGATTGTGGGAAGAGGTTAGCCTCCTTATAAAAATCGTCCTCCGTACTCTCACGAGACCTATCTTCTCCATCAGCCGACGCGTGACTAGTTAATTGTCGTGCTGAAGGATTATTACTTGTTCTTCTGTTACTAGACCTAGTTGGAGCGGGTCGCAAGAGGAGGACTCCTTTTGCAACCCTTACCAGGCTGTCGCTGCTCTCTTCTGGGTTTTCCCCCACTTTTACTGCGTCGAAAGTTTTTTTTTCGACTATATATATATATATATATATATATATATATATATATATATATATATATAGTGACCTTTATTTTATATTTGTGTGTAAATTTTATAAATGGGTTGCTGTCTGAAGGACATGTGTGATTATGGCTCTCCACAACTTCCTATCCCTCCTCACCCCTCTACACATATTTATGAAGCCCAGAAATTCCAACTGTCTCCTGATTATAAGTGTCCTTTTTGTTTACATATTCATTAAAACTTTTATCGTTACTCACATGTTCAGTTCAAGGAATTTTCAGTATTCTTCTGTAGAACCACATTGCTTTTGCTTCACTTCTTCTCTTCATCTCTAAGATAACTGGCCACACTTCGCTGCCATATATGAGGATTGATATTACATCACAATGCAACACTTTTGACTTAGCTTCTAATGAATTTTTCCTGTTTCTTCATAATTTCAGTTTTTGGAAAGATTCTTTTTTATTTTAATATTCCTTCAGATTTCGGTGGCATATTTCTGTCCTCTGATAAATGGTAAACACTAAAATCAAGCAGACGCAGAAGTTTAAATATCTTGGAAGCGTTTTGACAGAGGACGGTAAGTGCGACAGTGAGATCTGTAGAGGTATTGGGATGGTCAAGGATGCATTCCAAAAGCTGGGCAGAGTATTGCAAGACAGGATTTCTTTGGTATCAAAGAAAAGAATTCGTGATATCCGTTCTTTACGACAGCGAATGTTGAACGATTTCCTTAAAGATGAAGAAGAGACTCGAGGCGACGAGGATGTGGTTCTACAGAAGGATGCTGAGCATATCATGGAGCGAGCGCGTGGACAAGGATGAGGTCTTAGAGAGGTTGTAAGCAAGGTGGAGGTCTATAGGAATCCTACCAGGAAGAGGCAGCTGAAGTTCCTGGGAAACATAATGAGGAAGGAGGGCCTGGAGAATCTGATACTCACAAGTCGAATAGAGAGAAAGAGAGACAAAGGAAAACAACGCGTGACATAACCGACGGACTTCAGCAACTGGATGACCGAACGTGGTCTGGGGTTGGCGAAGAAGCAGAGGGAAGGAACTTGTTGAGAGTTACAAGGGATAGAAGGAGGTGGAGAGCCATGATCGCTTACGTTCTGAAAGGACATGGCTCATAAAAAGAAAGTTAACCCACTTCTGAGATATATTATTTCTAATCCACGGACCAAAATTAAATTTAGGATACTCATTGATTGCTTTATCAAAAGATATTATATCGGACTGCAGCATTTGGAAAGGCTTTTAAATATAAAAAAAATTAAACAAGTATTTCAGAGGCATGCCCTAATGCCTGCAGTGATAACACAAATTTCTGCTTTTGGGACATACCTATAAATCTTTCCCAGCAGCATACTTCCATCTCTTTTTATGAAGACTTTAAACATCATATAATAATTTTGCTTGCAACCCTCGTTAATTCCTTAGTTCACACGACCTTTACGCCCTGCTAATGGACTATTCTGTTTTGATCACGTAGAATGAAGGAAAACACGACTTGGTTTCAGTGAGAAAAAGAAAGGAAAGATAGAAGTGTTTAATATTTGCTGTCGGTACCTCATAAATAATGGACTATTCTGTTTTGATTGCGTGGAAAAACAGAAGACATATCGGAGACGCTACTTGGTTTCAGTGAGAAAATGAAAGAAACGAAACAAAGAAGGGATGATAGAAATGTTTAACGGCTGTTTCAGTGAAATGGAAAAAAGATGTCATTTAAAAAAAATCATTTGTACCCCCTTACTTCTTAAAATAAGCAGCATTTATTATTGTTATTGCAATATTTTGTTACTGTTGTCAAGCTTAGATATTTAACAATGCGATAGGGGAATTTCTACGGATATTTTATTGTCGTAGAACTCGCTATGAGCTTATTCAATCATTAACTTGAGAATTAAGATTTATCAGAAAATTCAGAAAACTGAAATTTTCACGTGTCTTTCCAGTTAAAAATAAATCGTGCTTCTGGCATTCCCTGATGCCTGTGGCTAGATCTGAGGAAGTCAATTTCTAAATGGCCACCTTGAGTCATAACTGTATCCTTAAATCAGACAACAACAGAAAAGACCCTCTATCATATTTGTCCTCAGGGGGTGTCAGACAGAAACTAGTCATTTAATGAACACCTGAAGTCTATTAAAATCGCTCTTAAAAGAAAAAACAAAGGACATAAATTTCTATTTTTTGCGACTATGATTATAAACAGCTCAAGAATATAGCAAAATCTTTCTTTGTATATATATATATATATATATATATTATATATATATATATATAATGTTTCTACCTCACCCCAAACTCCGCTCTTGATAGCATTCTGGCTGACATATACATTGTATCTTCAGTAGCAATACAATTTCGCAGAGAGAAACACTGCGACATCCACAGGGCAGGAATGAACTTACCATAAATCATTGGCAGGGAGGAGAAATTTCTTAATTTCATAAATCATTGTTGGACATACCTTTATCCTTTGTACAAAGACGTTATTTTTTTTTAATACAATACCTCAATTGGGCCAACATCGAAACCTGATGCAATAACTTCTAATAAGGGAGGCTATCAAGACAAACGCATATATAGAATTAATAGTATTTTTCAGTTTTATTTGTGACCCACTATGGCAGGCTGTTTATAAGGTCACAGATGATTATTATTATTATTATTACTACTACTAAGAAGTTTTGTCTTTTTCCAGCTACACATAAATCAAATTATTACAAGTAAAACGAGGCCAATAGAACAGACAGTCTCGCCTCTTTGGTACGTAGATTGCAGACACCAGGTGCAGAAAACAAATTGAAAGTGATTGGGTCAAGGTAGAGAAATATGTGCTTGAGATGGGATGAAAAAAATGAGAAAAAGAAAGAGAAGGAGAGAACGGACAGAGAGAGAGAGAGAGAGAGAGAGTGGGGAAGAGGACAGGATTAAAGAGAAAGGAGGGAACGAGTAGTGGAAAATTAAGAGGAGGTCGTGAGGAGAGAAAAAGAAAAGGAGGGAAAGAGCAAAGAAAAAGTGAAAGGGAGAACAAGTGAAAGGGAGAACAAGTGAAAAATGAGAAAAAAAGAAGAGGACGAACAAAGAGAGAGAGAGAGAAGGAGAAGCGGAATAAAAGAGAAAGGGGGTTGAAGAGAGGAAGAAAGAGAAAGATGGGAACGAATAGTCGAGAAGAGAAAATTAAAAGAGGAAGAGGGAGCAAGTGAGAAGAAAAAGAGTAAAAGAGTAAAAGAAAAAGAGTAAAAGAAAAAGAGTAAAAGAAAAAGAGTAAAAGAAAAAGAGTAAAAGAAAAAGAGTAAAAGAAAAAGAGTAAGAGAAAAAGAGTAAAAGAAAAAGAGTAAGAGAAAAAGAGTAAGAGAAAAAGAGTAAGAGAAAAAGAGTAAGAGAAAAAGAACAGAAGAGAAGAGAAAAATGATGAGGGGGCGAGAGCAGAAGATAAAGGCACAGAGAAAGAGAAAGAGAAGAAGGGAAGAAGGAGGGAAACAGAAGAAGAATGAATGGGTAGAGCGAAAAAACAAGAGAAGAGTGATGAATAAAAAAGAGTGAGAGGAAACAAGGAGATGGGAAAAAGAGAGTGAGAGGAAACAAGGAGATGGGAAAAAGAGAGTGAGAGGAAACAAGGAGATGGGAAAAAGAGAGTGAGAGGAAACAAGGAGATGGGAAAAAGAGAGTGAGAGGAAACAAGGAGATGGGAAAAAGAGAGTGAGAGGAAACAAGGAGATGGGAAAAAGAGAGTGAGAGGAAACAAGGAGATGGGAAAAAGAGAGTGAGAGGAAACAAGGAGATGGGAAAAAGAGAGTGAGAGGAAACAAGGAGATGGGAAAAAGAGAGTGAGAGGAAACAAGGAGATGGGAAAAAGAGAGTGAGAGGAAACAAGGAGATGGGAAAAAGAGAGTGAGAGGAAACAAGGAGATGGGAAAAAGAGAGTGAGAGGAAACAAGGAGATGGGAAAAAGAGAGTGAGAGGAAACAAGGAGATGGGAAAAAGAGAGTGAGAGGAAACAAGGAGATGGGAAAAAGAGAGTGAGAGGAAACAAGGAGATGGGAAAAAGAGAGTGAGAGGAAACAAGGAGATGGGAAAAAGAGAGTGAGAGGAAACAAGGAGATGGGAAAAAGAGAGTGAGAGGAAACAAGGAGATGGGAAAAAGAGAGTGAGAGGAAACAAGGAGATGGGAAAAAGAGAGTGAGAGGAAACAAGGAGATGGGAAAAAGAGAGTGAGAGGAAACAAGGAGATGGGAAAAAGAGAGTGAGAGGAAACAAGGAGATGGGAAAAAGAGAGTGAGAGGAAACAAGGAGATGGGAAAAAGAGAGTGAGAGGAAACAAGGAGATGGGAAAAAGAGAGTGAGAGGAAACAAGGAGATGGGAAAAAGAGAGTGAGAGGAAACAAGGAGATGGGAAAAAGAGAGTGAGAGGAAACAAGGAGATGGGAAAAAGAGAGTGAGAGGAAACAAGGAGATGGGAAAAAGAGAGTGAGAGGAAACAAGGAGATGGGAAAAAGAGAGTGAGAGGAAACAAGGAGATGGGAAAAAGAGAGTGAGAGGAAACAAGGAGATGGGAAAAAGAGAGTGAGAGGAAACAAGGAGATGGGAAAAAGAGAGTGAGAGGAAACAAGGAGATGGGAAAAAGAGAGTGAGAGGAAACAAGGAGATGGGAAAAAGAGAGTGAGAGGAAACAAGGAGATGGGAAAAAGAGAGTGAGAGGAAACAAGGAGATGGGAAAAAGAGAGTGAGAGAAAACAAGGAGATGGGAAAAAGAGAGTGAGAGAAAACAAGGAAAGGGGAAAAAGAGAGTGAGAGAAAACAAGGAAAGGGGAAAAAGAGAATGAGAGAAAACAAGGAAAGGGGAAAAAGAGAGAAAGGGGGAACAAGGAGAGGGGAAAAGGGAAAATTCTTTCTTTTTTAATAATAAACAGTATTAATAACATTTACCGACCTGAATGTCCGAGTAATTTTAATAGAAAATATTCGTCCTCCGGAAAGAATCGAACCTGTATCCTATACGGAACAGTCATATACCCTGAACAAAGGAGCCACGGAGGATCGTTCGATTAGCAAGGTCGATTTTACTGTTTTTGAATGGAAGATTGCAGTTTAAAAACAGTAAAATCGACCTTGCTAATCGAACGATCATCCGTGGCTCGATCAGTTAAGGCACGTCTGGCTATATGACGGACATTCAGGCAGGTAAATTTTTATTAATACTGATTATTATAAAACACAGAGCATTTACTTAAATATTTGTATCTATAAAAAGAATGTATAAACATAAAAATGTCTTAATATATATATATATATATATATATATGCACACACGATTTTGTGTATATATATATATATATATATATACACAACTAAACACGTGTGTGCGTGTAAAGATTTAAGATATAAGTAAAAAATATATTTAAAAGAATAATATGAATAAAGACAAAAAGAGGATTGTCTTAGTCGATGGATTTCATCAAGGCAAATGTCTTCGGCTAAGATAAGTTTTCATTTCGTCTCTCATATATATGTGTATATTATATATATATATATATATATATATATATATATATATATATATATATAATATAATAATATTTTTTGTTTAAAAATATGATTCCTTCGCTACATAAGAGTTCTCATGTTTCAAAAACGAGAGCCGAAATCATCCAAATAATTAATAAAATTAAGTTGGATTGAGGTGTTTAGTCACGTTTCATCTTCAAGCGAAATTTTAGGAATAAGCTATCTCTCGGTTTACGTGTATTTTTACAGAATTTTGTTATTGTGGGAGTGGCTATACTATTTTCCTTCTTTAAGTGGTCAGGGAGTTAATTCTTATCAGTAGATTCATCATCCTCTGAGAGGTTTTGCTAAGGTTGGGTAGGGTATCTATTTCAAGGCTAATGTTTACGGTCATCCTTTAGTTGGTTCCCAGTGAAGGATAGACAATAATAAAAGACAATTCTCCAGACACAGAACGACTGTAGGCGCGCCATAAAAATATCCTTCACTGGGAACCAACTAAAGGATGACCGTAAACATTAGCCTTGAAATAGATACCCTACCCAACCTTAGCAAAACCTCTCAGAGGATGATGAATCTACTGATAAGAATTAACTCCCTGACCACTTAAAGAAGGAAAATAGTATAGCCACTCCCACAATAACAAAATTCTGTAAAAATACACGTAAACCGAGAGATAGCTTATTCCCAAAATTTCGCTTGAAGATGAAACGGGACTAAACACCTCAATCCAACTTAATTTTATTAATTATTTGGATGATTTCGGCTCTCGTTTTTGAAACATGAGAACTCTTATGTAGCGAAGGAATCATATTTTTAAACAAAAAATATTATTATAATATAAGCTCTACTTCTGTATGGAGCACTGTTTTTTAAAAATAAAAACAAAAATACTAAGGAACCCCGGATTATGCACCCAACGTGTTCTTTTCTATTTTCTACATACCTGCACAAGGATATATATATATATATATATATATATATATATATATATATATACATACATACATACATACATATATATTAGTTAAACCTAGAGAGCCAGACAAACCTATCAAGCGAGTCGCCTTCCCTGATGATCCGTTTAGGTGAAACTTTGGTAGGTTTGTCTAGCTCTCTAGGTTTAACTAAGTCTGCCCTACTTACCGTATTGAGCACCGGTTTTTTTTTCTTTGGACTTGCATGCTAGACGATTATTTTCGGCTGACGTACATGTTCTTGGTTCTTTCTTTTTTTATACCTGTTTTTTCCCTTTGGTATTGGTTTGATTATTCGCAAATCAAGACACCGGAGGTTTTCCGGACAGAGTATAATTTCTTATTCTTACAGCATTATTGCTACTACTACTAATATATATATATATATATATATATATATATATATCAGTATGGCATCAGGGCCCTATGGCATAGCAACATTTTAAATGCACTAATAGTTCACTCTAAGACATCTGACCACAATAAATACAAGTCTAACAAAGAGAAAATAATCTTACGAAGAAAATATATTGAAAGTGCACTGATTTCACAATTCTCCACAATCAACCTCAGACCGGTCTCATAGACAATATCATCCACCTTTGCAAAAAACATTACATTAGTACAATTTGCAAATAAAAATATATTTAAACAAACTGGTATCTGTGGAAAAATTTGAACAAATAAAAGACTAGAAATATCCGAGTAGGTCCCAAAAAATCACCTAACACCGTAATGCTTAGCCAAAAGAAAAAAACAAAAAAACAATCGAGTAAAATAAGAAAAACGTAAAGTGCTCAATTCCGTTATATTTCACTCACCATTAGCTTATTTTGTTTGCTATAAAACATTGAAAATAAACGTTAAGCCTGATTTCAATTCTTTTATTTTAATCTAAATATAACCCCTAATATCAGGAATTTGTAACCCATTCCTCATATCCAGAAGTCTTTCTTAGTCCGGTTGTTAGGCATTCTACTGTATATGTTTCACTGAAGATGGCCGAGTTGACAAGGCACTGTGACTAAACCTATCATTATGTTTTTCTTGTATGCGTACAAGAAAATTCTTTTGAAGACATAAAATGTGTAAGAATTGTCCAAATAATCTTTGGATTTGAACGCTTTTGGCAAATCTATTAGCGATTATCAAGAATGTTTTTTTTTTTTTATCTTAATGATTTTAAGGAAAAAGAAATAATTGATGTAATGTTAATGAAAACTCATTAAATTAAGTATGCCACGTATGCAAAACAAATAATGTAACGATGACTTTTTAATCGCTCTTGCATAATGATTCTTTCTCTTATAATGTCATTCTCAACTTTTCTGCATTTCATTTTGCTTTTGTTCTTGAATTTTTTCAAACGAATGACTTTAAATCTGCGTGCGTTATTGCAATCGTCATAGTTGAATGCAGGCTTTATTCCCATAAAACTGATAACCTTTTTCAATTTCAGTCTAGGTTTCATCACAGTTATGTTTTTCTTTTTCTTTCCTTGTTCATTGTGATAGTGTGAACGCTGGAGAATAGTTTCTTTGGAAGACTTTATATCATACAATGTTGACTTTCCTATGTTGAACTCAGCCATTAGTTACAATGTAATTTCACCAGCGTCTAGTCTGTTTAAAATTTCCACTTTTTTTCTATAACTCCAAAGTTGTTCTTTTCCTCTTATTCCCATCATCTTTTGCACCAATAAAAGCCATTTGGGTGAAATAAGCATAAGCAATTATCCAAAGAACAGAAATTTCAAATCATTTAAATATCACCCAAATAGTTCAGATATAGACATAAAAAAATAATGTCCGGATATGAGGGATTTGTTTTGCATCTCTTGAGTCATAGCTCCATTAAACCCGTTTATATACACACGAAGGTCTACCAACCTCTATTTGCAACATATTCATAGAAAACACCAACATTATACACTTATCTAAACGCAGAAAAATGTTGAAAATAATGAATGTGTTAACAGTAAACGAAAAAAAAAACTAAACAAAAAAACTCAATAATATCAATTACGAACATGGACACAACGTGCTGTGTTTGTAAATGAAAACATTCGTATTGCTATAAAAATATTCACATATTCAGACAAACAAGGAAGTATCCTTGATCATGGCTAACAGATTATCCGAAAAGCGCTCTTATACAAAGAACATTCGGACAATTCTTACGCACTCTCTGGCTAGGAAAGAAAAAACTGCAAGAAAATATAACAAAAAGATTAATCGCAGTACCTTGTCAGTCGTATTCAACGACACCTGTATAAAAGAGGCACTGTTGCCCAAATGCACAATTATATATATATATATATATATATATATTGGACTCAGACGACAAATGAGGGTGCAGTAAAATAAAAAGATGTTCAACATTTAGGCCTGACCAATATACATAGGGTGGGGAATGGGCCTTTATCCTACTGCACTGACCCAATGCGTGTTTCTAATAGGCAGATGTGATCATGCCTCTTTTCAATTCATGATTGCCCAAGGGTATTTGCAAGTGAATTTAACGAACCCAACCAGAATTCAAACTTTACTTCCCAATTTCTCATTCCGAGCCATTATCGTTTACACCACCTGCACACACAAGCTTACACCTGGTATTCCTAAGCAGTCACTCATCCAGATACTGACCTGGTTCGATGTTCCTTACCTTCTGTGATCGCACGAGAACCGGTGGTTCAACTGGTGCGTCTCCTGATGCCTACAAGTGTGCTTTTAGACAGATGCAACGTGTGGCTGAGGATCATTTCTTTCATGTTTCCGCGAGTGGACAGCAAGGCCTGTTTTACTGCGTGCAACAAAGCCACAAATACACACACACACACATATATATATATATATAAGGTTGGTGCAAAAATAATGTCGTTTTCTCACATAGTAACATATGTGAGAAAACGACATTATTTTTTGCACCAACCTTTTATATATATATGTACGGTACTTATTAGAAAACGCTCAATATCAGAGATAGAGCCATATATATATATAAGAAAATCTATGACAGAATGGGAAAAATGCCTGATCTAATTTGAAATGTATTATAACGCTGACTATATACAGTGATGAGAAACACATATTCGTACACATATAAATTTTTAATTTATTGTATTCCCAACTAATGAATAAACATACTTTTCATATAATTAACTGTACACAGATGCATAATAACTAAATATACACAGAGAACAGAAAAAAAATGATTTAATACAAATAAATCACATTTATCTAGTTTAATGGGTGAAAAAAGTATTCGTACAATGCAAATTTCAGATTTTAAAACTTTTAAATTGCTTTACTACTCTCGATTATTCAAGTGGAATATTCTAAAAACTCAAAATTGTTGAAAACCGAAGAACATGTGCTCCACGGAAGATTTCTTCAAGATCTTCGAGGAAATTAATGCGTTAAGTTAAACAAAATTCAAATAGTTACATGTCAAGAGTTGCAGGTTGATTTGCTTTCATCAAGAATCTGTGTCACTAAGCGGACAATAAATAAAGAAATTAAAAAGGAACAATCTAAAGTCACGCTTCCCTCAGAAAACTCCATTGTTACTGAAAAGACACAGAGATGTCAGGTTGAAATTCGTTCGTGACCATAAAGATAAGGAAAAATCATATTGAGAAAAAGTAATTTGGACAGACGAAAACAAAATTGAGTTGTTTGGACCTAATTCTAGAAATCATGAACGGAGGATAGATGACGATGCCTTCAAACAAAAGAACACAGTTCTAACAGTGAGATTTGGTGGGGGCGGCAGTTTTGGGGATGTTTTTTTTTCTGCAAAAGGCACTGGAAACATATCAGTAATAGATGGGAGAATGAATGTCCCAGCTTATCAAATTATTTTAGAAGCAAATTTAATGATTTCTGTTGAAAATCTTGAACTTCCTCTTGAATGGATCCTCCAACAAAATAATGATAATAAGCACACTGCGAAATCCATGAAGAAATTGGTCGCTGAAAATAATGCAAGTATCCTGAAATGGCCAAATCAGTCTACAGATTTAAACCCAATCAAAATTTGTGGCCTTATTTGAAAATTCAAATCCAATCGTGAGCGCCAACAAACATCCCGGATCTGAAGATCATATGCGAAGAGGAATGGAACAAAATACCAACTAAAATTTGCAAATCATTAATTGAGAACTACAAGAAGAGGTCGGTTGCTGTAGAAGTGAATAATGGCTATTCTATAAAGTATTAAATAAAGATTTTTTCCTATTGTACGAATAAATTTTTCACCCATTAAAATGGATAAATGTGATTTATTTGTATTAAATCAATTTCTTCTGTTCTCTGTGTATATTCCGTTATTATGCATCTGTGTACAGTTAATTATATGAAAAGTATGTTTATTCATTAGTTGTAAATACAATAAATTAAAAAAAATTGTATGTACATGAATATTTGTTTTGTCCTACTATATTCATTTTGTTTTATATATATATATATATATATATATATAAAACTTCTAAAAACTTTCATACATATATTAGGAAAATCTATGAGAAAATAGAAAAAAAATTCTGATGCCTTTTATGCTTTAAGACTTCATCTGACTAAAAGAGATGCTTACGTTGAAGTGATTACATATGAACATGAAGACGAGGGGGATGCTGCGCAAGTGTAATCACATCAGTATAAACATCAATTTAGTCTGATGAACTCTTGAAGGACAAACTGTTACAGAAGAAACATTTGAATTGAAATATCATTTTCCTATCAAAGGAGAAAAAAAATTCACTATGATGAAAATGTCTCGGAAGTGCCTTGATCGCAAGGTCAACTACAATAAATTTGCGATTTGGCTCTTACAACATTTCATTATAACTGTCAGAACTTCTATTATCATAGTGTGGGATATTGACTAACAAAAGTAAATGGAAAGAAAAAGAATCAAAATAAAATCGGCTAGATTTTTTTTTAAATTCCCAGCATTCCTCGTTCGTGCGCATGTGTAGTCGCACCAATATAACAAATTTAGTCTTATGATGTCCTAAGGGATGAAACGGGTCGCAAGAAAAGTATTTTTTCCACTTTGTCAAAAATTTTCCCCCATATACATGTTTTTGTATATAAATACTTGTCACAAAATAAAATCCTTACATTTGCCCTGACGAAACGCATCGGCTAATTTTTCCTTTGTTTTATATATATATATATATATATATATATATATATATATATATATATATATATATGTGTGTGTGTGTGTGTAACAGCATAATTATCCATTGCACAAAATGTTTAATATCTAAAAAGCACTAAACTTATTGAGTTTCTCTTTTCCAGGTTTTCAGATAAAACGTTTAGTCATCTTGATACCATTTGTCGTAAGAATCACTGAAAACATTGAGTTATTCAGCTAGAAAGTGAACAGGTTAAAATCGATTTGTACCCACCCCACTGTTTTCTCAACTGAGCAATAGTGAGAGGAAAAAGATCATTCAGTAATGGTTCCAGTATTCATACTCTGGCTTCCATCTTCAAAGTCCATTCAAGAACCATCAAGAGAACGGTGAATAAATTTAAGAAAAAAAAAGAGGGAACAGTAGAGAAGAAAACTGGATCAGGTGGTTACAACAGCATGAGGATATAATTTCAACTTAGAGCTAAAGAGATCAATTAAAAAAAAAGGTACAACTCAATTCATAAGACGTTTGGCACGTGAGAGAGGGGTTCCAGCTATGACAGCCCAAAAAAAGCAGTGAAAAAATAGCTGAAAATGAAATCTTACGTGAAACATATGAGACACTTTGTTAGTCTAGGACAGAACGTTAGGTCAGAGAAGGCGAAGATTATCTTGAGTAAGTTGGAAAATGATCCTGGAATAATATATATATATATATATATATATATATATATATATATGTGTGTGTGTGTGTGTGTGTGTGTCTGTCTGTAGTTGAACATTATTTCAATACTTAGCTTCCATTCTTTAGCTATGATTAATTAATGATGACCATGTCATTTTCGTTTACGATCAATTTCATCACGATTCTTCTGTCAAGCTTGGAGAGTAATTATGAATCCCTATGACTCAAAGTAGAGTGCAATAGTGTTATAAAAACCTTGGAGAATTTCAATAAGATAGCTTTAGTCCTTTCTAAGATACAATAGTTCAAAGCTTAATTTAACAATTGGACAATTTTGCTGATACCCCACTGTGTGTGTGTGTGTGTGTGTGTGTGTGTGTGTGTGTGTGTGTGTGTGTGTGCGTGTGTGTGTGTAACATAGCTGGGTACGTTTTAGCTTCACTAACGGGTTTCAAATTTTGGCTCAGCCTGTTCTGTTCACTTTTGCGCTAATGACTTTGGGAAAGGCGTGAATCGATATTTTCCTTTCCTTCCTATCCACAGCAGTCTATTACTTTTTTTCAAACAAAATTTTCCTGTTTCTTTGCTTAGCTTTTGAAAGGCATCTTTTGCTCTTCCAATGTACTTTCGGATTTCGGTGTCACATTTTACATCCTCTGTTAAAACACTTCGTAGATATTTCTGAACTTACTGTATTTTGATATCTCCAATTCCTAATTTGCATCTAGAGCTTTTTAAAAGAACAGTAGCAAATAACAGGAAGTTATGGAGAGCCATGATCATTCCGTTCTTGAAGAGTACAGATAGAGAATTTGTGAGGAAATTAAGCCTTTAAATTACAATAAAAGCCATGTCCAGATCACGTGGAAACATCGGTTCTCGTACGATCACCGAAATTAAGCAACTTTAATCCTGGTCAGTACCTGGATGAGTGACTGCTTAGGAATACCAGATGTAAGCTGGTGTGTGCGGGTGGTATAAACGATAATGGCTCGGGATGAGAAACTGGGGAGTTAAGTTTGAATTCTGGTCGGGTTCCTTAGATTCATATGCAAATACACTTGGGCAATCATGAATTGAAAAGAGACATGATCACCCAAGTGTATCACATCTGCCCACTACCAACACGTATTGGGTTAGTGCAGTAGGATAATGGCTCATTCCCCACCCTATAAGTCAGGGGGCAAGCCTACGTTCAGCAAAGGACTTTCAAAGGCCGAAAAGATTTTAATTAAACAAAAAAAAAAAACAGTTATGTAATATCAGTCATCCTATATGACAGTGAATGGTGGACAATCTCCGCACAGATGAAGAAGAAACTTGAAGGAATAGATATGTGGTTTTACAGAAGGATGATGAGAATATCAGGGAATGAATATGTGAGTAACGATGAAATTTTAGAGAAAATGGAAACAAAAAGTACACTTATACTTAATATCAAGAAGGGATCGTTGAAATTTCAAGGCACATAATGAGGACAGAGGGCTTGTAAAATCTGATAATCATGAGACAGATTGAAAGCAAAAAGAGAAAAAAACAAACAATGCATAACCTACCTAACGAGCTTGTGTAAATAGATTGTCGGGCAAAGTTTAGGAGATATAACAGAAAGACAAAATTTATTTATCTAAAAGGACAGCAATCTTTGGAGAGCTATAATCGTATAAATTTGCACAATATCCCTCATAGACTGACAAATGAAAAGACAAGTTGGGATAATCATTAAGACATTTTCCGTGTAATGCAAAAAAAAAAAAAAATCTTCTCTTCTTGGCAAAAATTCCAAAAATGATAGCAAGAATGAAGTAATTTGCAGCTGAATATAACGGACTGACATGATTGATTGGTAATCCAAATATGTTTTTATTGCTTTCCATAAATGAGCAAAGAATATCAATTTTTATGCTGTTTACAGCGCGTAGATACATATCGTTTTATGTGCGCCTGCGTGTGTGCTAACTGGAGCGTTATTTGCCTTTTGAAATAAGCTAAACCAGTGTTTAGCTTATTTCAACTATAAACCGAATTTATATTTACCTCCTGACTTCACTATAAAGCATAAAGAGGACTGTTAGAGAACCTATTCAACTATACACCGAGACAATATTTACTTTCGGATGTTTACTATTAGCACGGTAGAGTAATAGATAACGGAGGAATCGGAGAGCCGAGTTCGAATTCCAGTCGAATCCATCACATTCACTTACGTGCTTGGGAAAGGTATGTATGCTCTTCTTCTCTCTCCAGCTATGGGTAAATAACAGGATAGACCTGGTTCTATAGCCTTGGATGGCAACTGGTCTACCGCAGAAAGAAATGGCAACGTACCGCGGGAAAAATATGCCTCGTTTGTATCGAAAGATACATGGTCACCTAAGCGTGTATCACACATGGAACATAACTGACTGACTATTACTAAACAGCCAAAAAAAAAAAAAAATAAGAAGGAAAACTTCTCATGCACTTATCAATGACACGGACCCAATTTCAAATCTGATATTTGCAAATAAAAACAAGATAAAGGTAACTGTTTTAAAAATTAAGAATTGTTTTCATTATATTTTATAGGCTATTTATGTATTATGAATAGGACTGCGATTGTAAAATGATAAAAACCAACATTTTTCGATTTGTCTCCGCTTACAGGAAGGTCTAGTGAACACTAAGCAACAAAAATTTATATTTTCCCCATATTTTTTTGAGCAGATCAGTTACCCACAGTTACTACCTTAAACTTAGCTTCAAAGCTTCTTGTATGTACCGTGATCATTCAGGACGTTGGCGATCCAGTATTTTATAGCTATTAGTAGATCACTTGGGAGATGAAATGCCTGTGGAAAGCAGTGAACAAAACCGGGCGAGACAAGATCCAGAATGAAGCAATATGGTAGGAGCAATACCAATCATACAACACATCGAACGACAGAGGATCAGGTGGTTCGGATACCTCACTCGTATGTCTATCAACCAACCAGCCCTACGAGCATACACTCTCAGGTATTCTGGCTAGAGAGCGAGAGGCAGATTAAGAAGACGTTGGTACGACGCAGTGGCAGACACTATCAGAGCCCACGAGATATCTCTCCTCCAGGATACTCCCCTTGCCGCTGAGAGACAACCGTGTCTCCCCGCGACGCCTAACAGTAAAAGCGGAAGGGAAAATTAAACAACGAAAAGAACGTTAAACATAAAAAATGTCTTTAATAAATAAATTGTCGGACTTTGTCCATTTCTTAATGTATGACGTCATTTGTTTACATTTGATACGCCATGAGCAGTTATGAATGTACGAGATTCATGGAAGATTGAAGTTTATAAGCAGTAAATTCGACCTTGCCAAACGAACGCTCCTTTGTGGCCGAATCGGTTAGGCACGCCCGGCTAAATGGCGGTTCCGTATAGGATGCAGGTTCGAATCCTGTCAAAGGACGAATATTTTCTCGGACATTCAGGCCGGTAAATGTTATTTAATACTGTTTATTATAAACAGAGCATTTACTTAAATACTTGTATCTATAAAAAGAACGTTAAACATAAAAAATGTCTTTAATAAATAAATTGTCGGACTTTGTCCATTTGTTATATATATATATACACTCAAACAGTAAGTACGTATTAATAAAACAAGTGTATACATAGACAATAGCATATTGTTGTGTGTGAAAAAGCCATAAGAAAGCAAACAGTGAAGGTATTTGTGTAGAAGTGTAACAAGTGTGTGTGTGTGTGTGAGAGAGAGAGAGTTCAGAAGTAAACAGAGGGCCAAGGGAAGCGAATGCGCCTCAACGGCAGTGTTCTTATCTACGTGCAACCCACATGTTAGAGCCTCTGGGTTAAACAGGAAAAAGAGGACGGTAGAAGGTCACTTCGTATTTATAGGCTTAAGGAGCGTCACCTACCGGCGTTTTCTTTTTAGGAAAGAAAGTGGGGTAACTTCATATGCCTAAGCCCTTTTCAGCACTTACCATATACAGGAACTCTGGAAATGAAAACATCTTGATACAACAATTTCAAAGTGTTTATGGGTTCTGATTTCTTTGTAATTATATTGCATCTTGTTTAATTCAGTCAAAAATGTCTAGATTAAGAGGTGGGTATTATAAAAGGGGTGCTGAAAATTTCTCACTCTGACCCGCTTCCTAAAATTCGTATTCTACTGTACAAATGACTATAGGGGGTGGGGTGGGCCAATAACTTTTCAGCATCTCGTCCAAGTAACAGTTTGTTCACAATTCAGAAGGAGGGAGAGATAGAGAGTGTAGGGTGTGGAAGAGAGAGAGAGAGAGCGCAAGAAAAAGTGTGTTTGCGAAAGAGAGAGACTGAGCGTGTGGTGGGTAGCAGAGAAAGAATGTGTGTGTGTGTGTGCGTATTTGCGTGCGCATGTGTGTGTGGTTGGGTAAAAGGTAGAGAGAGTGTGTGTGTGTGGTGGGAGTGAGAGAGTGTGTTGCGGGCGGGAAAGTAAATGAACAATAAAATAGGTTTTAACATGGGAGGCGGCATCAGGAGGTGAAAGGTGAAGTTGTTTAAGTTTCCTGATGGCTGTGTGTCATGTTGGAAATTATATTTATTGTTCATCTCCTTCTCTCAACACACAGTCACACATTCTCTCTCAGGAAGTGCGTCTGGCTGAGTACTTTTCAGCATCGACTTCTAATAAAATCTTTTTTTAATCTAGTTTTTTTTTTCTTAATTGTTTTGCAAGGTGGATACTGGATAGTAACAGTTTCATTTCAAATTTCCTAATTTTGGGTCCTATACGAGAAAATATTTTCATTTTCTCTCTTACTCTCCCGCTACACGTCCGCGCGCGCACACACACACACACACACACACACACACTATCCGCATACAAACACACACACACTATCCGCATACAAACACACACACTATCCGCATACAAACACACACACTATCCGCATACAAACACACACACTATCCGCATACAAACACACACACTATCCGCATACAAACACACACACACACACACTATCCGCATACAAACACACACACACACACTATCCGCACCCTCTCCCCGCATACACACACACACACACACACACTCTCTCCCCCTCCACACAGACACTGTTTGTCAGTCTGTCTCTCCCACCCTCCACACACACATTCTCCAAACTCATGGATTTGGGCCAAATTATTACTTGGATGAGCAGTGTTGAAATGTTATTGGCGCAGTTATCAGTATTCATTCATTAGAATACTAATATGGTCAAGTGGTTCTGGCTGAGAACTTTTCAGATCCTACTGATAATACTATTCTCTTAATATAATTTCTTTTTTTTTTTTCTGTTTAAGTAAACACTATGCAAACCATTATCTTGGACTAATGACGAATAACTTCCTTCCCAGAAAAGAAAATTTACTTAAACCAAACATGGCAAAAACATTTCCTTTCAAAACTCAGTCATGTGCAAATAATATGCTTTTTCCAAGAATGACATTCAAATGATATTTTCTGGACCAGCAGGTTTCGGTCAGCAGGTGAATTGTTCTGGCCAAAACAACATACGTGAAAGAGAAAGTTGGCTGATAAGGACTTTAATCTGTAGATGACCTACGAAACTATTTATGCTCATGACTGATTCAGTAATCAAATTAAAATGAAGACATGCTTGACTCATTTCGGTCTTGGGATAAAGTCAAGAAAACATGTCGATGTAAATGCACAAATAGTTGAAAACGTAACTCTTATTTACAAAAATTGGCTTAGTCTGGCATAAGGCCACAACAATAGAGCACTGAGTGAAAACTGATCTAATTTTGGTATTAATGGTCTGAGATACAGTGTAACCCGGATATAAGAGAGTTGTCGGGACCGGATAAGAAGTCTCTTATATCCGGGTTTCGTCTAATTTATATACATTAACACAGGCTCTAATTTGAGACCAGAGAAAATCTCTTATATCCGGGTTACACTTACTATCTTGATAGATCAACTACTACGTGAGCTACAAACTGGAAATGTCAAAATCAAATGAGTAGGAAAATTTAAATATCTGGGGAAAGTTTTAATGGATGATGGAAAATGTGACACCGGAATTGTTTGAACTCGGCATGCCAATTTCACTCTGGGTGCCAATAACCACTAGATTATGCACATATATGTCTACAATGATTGATTAGGATTTTTGTCTCATAAGGATTATTTGAATGATTGAATTGTTGTCTATGGTTTGCTAAGCCATTGCAGATTATCTGAAGCCAGAAAATAGTTTTGGGGATTGTAAGATCTTTTTGGGCGATAATAATAGTTTGGTGATAAAAGTCTTACTAATTAACCCATAGCTAGGGGGAAGAAAAGGTGGATTCATACATAATCAGAAATTGATAAAGAAAAAAATTAGAGCCGATTCCACAATATTTCAAACTAAATTTATAGTTCGTAAGCATGCAGTGAATTGAGGTAACCGAGGTACTATAAACTGTATATTTGACTGAAGAATATCATTACATTATTGTTACATAATTATAGTGAAATCATTAAGGTTTTTTGTCAAAAGCAGTTTATTTTTGGTTGTATATTAATTTAAAATATTCCTTTTTATTTCTTTAATTTTTTAAGCGTTTCACCCCAAGCAAGGCGGGAAGCCACTAGCACGCAAGGGGTTACAGAGAGTTGGAGGGAGAGCAAATAGGAGTGATAGAGGAAAGGGTTAAGAGAAGGGTAGGGGATAGATCAAGGCAACTGGAGACGTTAATTGACACTACATTTGAATAGTTGGAGATTATAGCTATCAGGGAAACAGGAAAAGGAGAGGGAGTTCCACAGGCGAGAAGAGCGAGACATGAAGCTATTGGAGTAGAAGAGACGGATACATTTAACAGTTTCGACAGTGAAACAGTTAGCGCGAGATGTCAGCCTAGTTGAACGCTTAAATTCATGAAGTCCGGGAATAAAATGGAATAAAACCATTCTAAATTTCAGAATTTCGCTATTGCCCATCAAAATGACTGAAAGAAAGCGATCTAAAAACAAAAATGGAAAAGAGAGATAACAAAGCGTAAACAAAATAGCTCCAGTTTGTTCAACTTAGGAAACTTAGCATTACGGCTAACCATGAAAAGAAATGTTGATCAAAACTGTCTGAAACCTTTAAGCAAAATTATGTTGAGTATGCCCCGCCCCCGCTGAACGTATCTTATAATACGGATATAAAGTAGGGGATCAATTCCATATTACAACCAACATATAAACTGATCCCTCATTTGTTGCCATTTTAGTTTCTATACATTTCAGAGAATGTAAATAAATAAATCTAAAATACATGCCTAGGTAGCTAATTGTTTTTTCATGGATTGTTTTTTATGGCTTACCAACCCAATGCAGGTTATATAATGCCAGAAAGTATTTTTAGATTGTAAGAATTACTTTAGGGGAAATCATAATGGTTCAGGGATAAAAATCTTACTAATTAACTCATAGCTGCGGGTAAAAGAGGTGGATTAATATCCTTCTCGAGATTTGGTTGGTTGTTTTATGGCATATCAACCTCAGTGGGTCATTTAATGCCAACAACATTTTTAAATAGATTCATAGCAATAGTTTAGAGATACGGTGTATATGTATACATGTATATTTGAACCATTTTTCAATTATTCATATTTTTGAGTAAAATCCAACTATAGCTGTTTGTATTAATGGTATTTTTTTTTTTAAAGTATTGTTGATAATTTTTCCTGAAAAAATTATTGCTAGTAATAATTTTTTATTACAAAGTATTTTGGGTATTAAAACCTATTTTATACAACTTTGGGTGTTAACTATTTGCCCATAGCTGGGACCCTAACAGATGCTACCACCCCAGGTCAGGTTGGACCTGGGAACACCAGCAATTAAGAGGTGGTTCCACGCTCCTCAAAACCTCCTGATCAAAGGCCTTGTTGTTGGATGCAGTTTATCGTCTTACCCAGGACGCAGATGTATTAGGTTGGTGCAAAAATAATGACGTAATAATGTCGTTTTTTGACGTATTACGTCATTATTTGTGCACCAACCTAATAGTTTATCATCATACCCAGGACGGCCTTCTCAAGGGTATTTGCATGTAAGCAAATATAATGAACCCAGCCAGAATTGGAACTCAGCTCTCCAGTGAAAAATTCCAAGCCATTATCCATTAACTCACACACATCTAAGCTTACAGCACCTGGTATTCCTAAGTGGTCACCCATCTAGGTACTGACCAGGCTTGATGTTGTTTAACTAGGTATGATAAAGATTAGATTCAACATTAACCCATTCACACCTGTCATAAAATTAGGTATTAGTTATAAGAAAAATGAATATAAAAATATAGTATTAATTACAGGTTTCTAAAATGACAAAGTCCAAAATTAATTATAGGTTTATAAAAATGCAGGGCAGCCAATCACCAAAGTGTCTTCAGTGGGTAGGGACGGTGACGTTTTAAGTCAAGGAGCTGCGAGTAAGAAAATGCCGTAGGAAGGGAGGCTAGTTGATTCTCTTGGTAACGATCATCCTGGGTGAAATGATAAAACAACATCCGGCAGCAAGGTCTCTGATTTGGAGATTGGAAGTTTTCAGGAGTATGGAACCACTTAATTGCTATTGTTTTCTGGCCCAATCTGGTCTGGAGTGTTAGGGTCCCAGCTATGTGCAAAGAGTGAACCCCCCAAACAAAAATCAAATATCTTTTTATAATAAAATGAGCAACAATAGATTTTCATAGCAATATGACAATCAATAAAAACGCAAAAAAAAAATACATTTTTATAGGAAAACTACCAACAATACATTTTATGATCTACAAACTATATACCTTAAAAAAAAAAAAAAAAAAAAAAAAAAAAGCATACTTTTACTACGAATGTATAAAATTATGTAGAAAATATTTAGATTTTGGTATTAAATAACCGATAGAAGTTGACATGCCGCTAAACAAAATCAACGAACCAACTTGGTTGGTTGGTTGGTTTTGTTTTACGGTATATCAACCTCAATAGGTTATTTAATGCCGACAATATATTTTTTTCCTGGTAATATTTTTGTTTTGTCAAAATATTTAATATTTTTTCCTCAAAAACGTATAGCTGGCAACATTATTTTTTCAAAAACGTATAGCTGGCAACATTATTTTTTCAAAAACGTACAGCTGGCAACATTGTTTTTTCAAAAACGTACAGCTGGCAACATTATTTTTTCAAAAATGCATTATCAGAGGCCTTGCTGTTGGACATAGTTTATCGTCTTACCCAGGACGCGGGTGTAGTTTATCGTCTTACCCAGGACGCGGGTGTAGTTTATCGTCTTACCCAGGACGCGGGTGTAGTTTATCGTCTTACCCAGGACGCGGGTGTAGTTTATCGTCTTACCCAGGACGCGGGTGTAGTTTATCGTCTTACCCAGGACGCGGGTGTAGTTTATCGTCTTACCCAGGACGCGGGTGTAGTTTATCGTCTTACCCAGGACGCGGGTGTAGTTTATCGTCTTACCCAGGACGTCCAACCAACTTGGTGATGGATCTGATTACTACTTTTTTTTTATGTAGTGTCCTTTCAGGATGTAGGCGATCATGGCTCTCCAGAAATTCCTGTCCTTCGTAGCTCTTAATAAAATTTGCCTTTTTGATATTTACTAAACTTTGTTCCACCATCCATTTGCTCAAGCTCACTAGATATGTTATGTGTTGTTTTCCTCGATACACACATCTACGCGCTGTAGATTAAACAGCATAAAAATTGATATTCTTTGCTCATTTATGGAAAGCAATAAAAACATATTTGGATTACCAATCAATCATGTCAGTCCGTTATATTCAGCTGCAAATTACTTCATTCTTGCTATCATTTTTGGAATTTTTGCCAAGAAGAGAAGTTTTTTTTTTTTTGCATTACACGGAAAATATGTCTTAATGATTATCCCAACTTGTCTTTTCATTTGTCAGTCTATGAGGGATATTGTGCAAATTTATACGATTATAGCTCTCCAAAGATTGCTGTCCTTTTAGATAAATAAATTTTGTCTTTCTGTTATATCTCCTAAACTTTGCCCCACGATCCATTCATACAAGCTCGCTAGGTTATGCGTTGTTTTTTCTTTATCTCTCTTGCCTTTAATCAGTTCTGCGAGTATTAGATTTTCCAAGCTTTCTTTCCTCATTATGTGCCCCAGATATTTCAACTGTCTCTTTCTGATGTTAATTGTCCTTTTTTGCTTCCATTTTCTCTAAAATTTCATTGCTTACATGTTCGATCCATGATATCCTTAGCTTCATTGTGTAGAACCACATTTCTGATGCTTCAAGTCTCTTCTTCACCTTTGAGAAGACTGTCTAGCATTCACTGCCATAGAAGACGACAGTACTCTTTTCTTTGTAACGTTTTTTTTGTTTCTTAATACCCTGCTTAGCTTTTGGAAATACATCTTTGACTGTCCCAATCACTCTTCGGATTTCAGTGTCACACTTTCCCTCCTTTTCATAAAAAGCAAGTACATTTTTTTTCTAACGTTCACCATATGCAAGGCCCAAAAGCCACTAGAGGTAGAGGATTACTGAAAGAGGAGGTTGTTGTGTGAGCATTGAGAGTAAGATGTAAGAAACATGGTTTATGAAGATATGTGGGGAAAGATAACAGTTAACTGAAGACTTGAATAGGTTAAGTTTGTAATGATTGGGGAAGCATCCTCTTGGGAGTCAGTTCCCAAAAGTTTTTTTTTTTTTTTTTTTAAAGAAGCTGTTCAAGTGGAACTTAATAAGAATTAAGTGAAAACAAAGCGAATGGTTGGCCACAAGCATGCAATCTATAACCCATTAATGGTCACTTTCCCTCCTGTGACTTATGCGGTGATGACATAGGTGTTCATAGTTGGGATAAGAATGACCTTGAACAGAAATTCAGTATCCTCTACCAAGTATTCCAACAAATGAGACACAAGAGATACTTTTCCAAAACAGAAGCTATGATATGGAATCAGAATGAAAGCAGTGATAGCACCAATGTGAAATTATTATGTTGGTGCAAAAATAATGTTTTCTCACAGTAACACATGTGAGAAAACGACATTATTTTTGCACCAACCTAATACTAAACACTTTAGATTTTTTTTATTTAATCATTTTACCCCAAGTAAGACAGGAATGCCACAAGTAAGCACAGGGTTACAGGGAGTAAAAGAGAGGGGAAAGACTGAGTAGAGGAAAGATTGAGGAAAGGACAAAAGATGAACGGAATTCAAGATGACAGAAGATGGTGATTGATGTTGCATTTAAATTTTTGAAGAAGCAAGTAAATAGAAAGGCGTTCCATGAGTGGGAAGTGTATGAAAAGAAACTGCTGGAGTAGAAGTAGTGGTTGCGTTTAACTATTTCAGTAGTAAACAAGTGGGACCTAAATGCCAATCTAGTAGCACACTTAAATTCATGTACCTCAGTGTATAGATCAGCCATAACAAATTAACTATAGGAGAAAAAGAAATTGAACACAGAATAGGTTGTGTCAGAGGAAGTTTTGCTTAACATCACAAATTACTACAAAGCAAAAACATCAACCTGAAAACTTGAGTCATGTCCTTAAACAGACAAGACTTTCATATGGATGTCATATATGGTGCCAACTCATTCAGAAATATATAAACTGTCAGCTGTATACAAACACTTCCTATGATCAATGATGAAAAAAAGGCTTTCAGCGCACCGTGAAGCCTGAGGGTCATGACAAAGATCATCCTGCTTCAAGCAGAGTAGCGTTACAGAATCACAAACAAAGAATCATATCAAATGATAGAAACTACATCACTTGAGGACTGCCAACAGTAGCAACAACCAAAATGGATAGCACATGTAACTCAAAGAGAAAATAATGACAATGAAAATGTTGGCATTCCACACCACTTCAGATAAAAGGTTTGGATGGAAACCCCATCAATACTGGAAAGAGCAATAACAGCTACTGGACTCGAGAGACCTGTTTTCTTAAGAAATGTGTTTTAAGAGAAAAATTTTATAAAATGTCAACTGAAAACAGTACTGGTTTCTCAGTCAATGTATGCCAGATGTTTCCTTATAGGGAAACAGCTAATATTACCATTACCATAAGAAAACTGAGTGTGGGCATTAGTAGGTGTTATGGTAATTTACTGATACATGCATTGGCTCTCCCAGCTATAAATAGGAGCAGGTACTGCCTTTTGAAGAGGGAAGTTTCCAGTAGTCAGCTCTGACAGTCGGACTGAACATTCTTGTTGTAACACTCGTTTGTATACGTTTGTATTACTGTTTCTGAATTGAGATATCATTAAATTAAACAGCATAATCAACCATTACATCAAAATGCTTTTTTTACTAAAGCCCGACTCTGCACCCTGGTTTCACTCCTAGTATCGGTCATCTGTGAATAAATGATTATTATCATTAAATTTTAAATCCACCCTCTCATTTCCTGTTGTCGTTCTTTTGCCGTAGACGACTCTACTGGGATTTGTAACAAAACACCAAAGTATGCTATATTAACTATCAACCATTGAATTTCATTATATTCAATACCATTGTATTTAGTATCATCAGAAAAGCTGGAATTATATTTGGCACATCACACTGAATAGGATTGAGTTACATTGTCCAGCCTTTTGTCTCGTGTATGCTGGGTGGCAAAAACATGCGTAATTTAAAGATCAAATATGTAATACGAGTACACAGGTTTTACTCCCGAGGAAAAGAGGATTATTAGAAATTAAAACAGAAAAAAGATAAAAATAAATCAAGAATCTATTAGCCACATAAACACATACCGGGTGCGATGGATAAATTGTCGTCTAAATGCCGGCAACTCATTTTAACAGATATATTTACTAAAATTACACAAAAATATATTTATTTTTCAATAATTTATCATCCATTGACTGGTTTGAAAAATCCTTGTAAATTTTATTTCAATTTACAAGGTGAAAATGATAATTAACCTAATGTAATCTTCATTCATATACATATATATATATATATATATATATATATATATATACACACACACACACACACACACACACACACAGAAGTGTGATGGATAAATTGTCTAAATTATACAGAAAATGAAAATAACACTCATTTTAACAGATATATTTACTAAAATTACAAAAATATCTTGAAATACAGCAAATTTATTCAATAAAATCGCCATGGGCTGTGGTGAAATAATTTATTACATGGAACATTAAAGTGGTCTCTTTTTTTTAAATTATATATATATATATATATATATATATATATATATATAATAAATAAAAAGAAAGAACAGTAAGATATATAATCCGGTGTTATTGATATTTTTTATTTTTACAAAACAGTGCTCAATGTAAATTTACAGAGCATAAATATTATAAAGTAACTGATTTAAAATATGTTTTTTCTCTACACAGTAATAACCATGTTTCAAAAATGGAGGCTAAAAACTTTAAAATTTAATTATATAATTAGATTAAAAGCATTAGTTCCGTTTGATCTTCAAGCGAATACTGCAATAACTTATTTTTAAATTTTTAGTTTTAAACGCACATATAAATTCATAATTTATTGTTTCCAAGGATACAGAGAAATCCAATCATTCAGACAGTGGTGGTAGCGTGTTCATTTTTATTAACTATTGTTGTATCAATTATGAGTTACGTTCGAAAAAGAGGTTAAGCTTAGGGAAGGTAGGGGTGTATTTTTCAACGAATTCTGACATCCATTAAATGCATGTCGTCTGGGTTATTTTATTATCATTAACGGCAAAAAGTTTTATAAGTATGTATATTACCAGCTCCCATTTTTTAATTTTATTTTTAAATATCATTTAAGGAAAATTTATGACAATGACAGCAAAAAATAGCGATTTCATTTCTCCGATTCAGTAATTGTTTTATTAACTTAGTAATATATAGTTTCCTATGTATGCACAAAGAACATGAGTCATTTAATGACCTACATATTCTATCTTTTCTTATTAATTTCCATTTTACTGTAGGTGTTTTATTGGATTCTTTTAAGTGCCAGAAATATTTTGAAAGGGATGTCTGATTTCTGTATTTATTTATCCTAAATGAAGTTTGATGTTGACTGAATCTCTTTTTGAACTTATGGCTTGTGCAACGTATATAGATTTTTGTTTTGGGGATTCTCAATATTGCATTGGTATACTAATGATTCCGTGCGACATTTATTTTGTAGAGGACAATTATGAGGGTTTGTACAGTTACATAATTTTTGTTTATCTACATCTGTTTTTATTTTTATTTTTTATCTTGTCTAAATTTCTTTGGTTTTGGTCTAAGTGTTTATTGAAGATATTAGAATTATGTTTCTTAATAATTTTTTCCAAGTTTTCAGTAGAACTGTAACTTAATTTTAGTGTATTTTATTGAAAACAGTACTTAGTTTACTTTCTCTAGGAAAGTGTTTAACTATTAATGCAAGGAATTTTTGTCCTAATTTGTTCTTTACCATTTGGTTGTATGGGGACGTATACCAAATTATTTTTCTACTTCTGTTTTTTCTATGCTTTCCAGTTTCCTTTTTTATACAAGTCCGTTTTGGGTTTTTGTAGCCACTATCTTTTAGAGCTTTATTATAGAAATTAATATCTTCATAGAAAATCTTCTCATCTGCTGAATTTGTACTTATTCTTTTTCTGATAGATAAAGGTATATGCCTAATCATAGATGGAGGATCATTTGATTTAGGGTGTATATATAAAGGATTGGTATTGGGTTTTTTATAAGGTATGTATACATTTTTCATTGAATCTAATGTTATACCAAGGAAGTTAACTTTTTTTTAATTTAGTGCTTAATGTAATTTTTTAAATTCTTTATATAATATCTTTCTAATTTTATAGATGTTAAAGTTAGTAGAGTTCCTTATAGCAATAAGTCTATCATCTCTGTATAAACCAATGTCCGTTATACTAATTTCATGGTGCGCTGTAAGATTGTATAAAATAAAAAGACATATGAGATCAGAAGACCTAGCTGAGTCTAGTGATCCCATTGTGATGTCAAAATGGTCATATGAATTTTTTATCCATTGCTCACTTTTATGTATCAGTACAGATTTTTTTGCATTTATAATAATGCTCTTTTCTTCTTCAGTAATATCCCTGTACTGGGTAGCAAAGTCCAATGCATTCATGAACAGTTCTTTAGATATTGATTGATTGATAATAATTTTCAATATCAAACTGCATTAGTGTACAGTTCATTTTCTCCTTTATATAAGCAAACCAGTTTGTCACGTCTTTGGTATTAATCCAAAGTTTCTAGCCTATTTTTACTTTAATTTGTTGATTTACCATTTCAAGGATCATTCTACTAATTTTTCTGAAATCAGGTCTTGCAGGGTTTATTATCCTTGTAGTCGGATTAGCCTCAAAATCTGGTTTGTGGTCCTTTAAGCTTATATAGCACTCTCATTTAGTTGACCTACTCTATCAATAATCTTCAGTTGTCTGTGATTTTTTTTACTGCTAGTATTAATATTCTCCACCATGTTGAGGTCATTATTATTTGCCTTTTTATAGTTTTTATGTAAATCCTTATTAGATTGTTGTAGTCCCTTGTCGTTAATTTATAAAAGTTTCTTGTTTTGTTTCCACACACAAGTTTGATTTCACGAAATGGCCCTTAAGGAACTTTGTTCCTGATCAAACCAAACTCATAATTACATCAGTCACACTACTACATGCCTATCCAGATGACTTATGTTGCACCTATCCAAACAACTTCATTAGAACTCATTGAAACATACACACACAAACCTACCGGACACCATCCAAGGCATACTAATAAAAAATACAAGCATAATAACTTCATCCACATGTAAAAAAAAAAAAAGATTAAAAATAGTGGAAGCCTTAATAATAAATAAGAAAAAGCTACCACTCATTAATATTAAGTATAAACATAGCTACAATCTGCTGTGTTCGAAAAATAAAACATCCCTATACCTCTAAATGTTAAAACACACTAGTTAAAAAATATAAAAAAAATCATCCTTCATAATGGCAAAAAGTATGATCCAAAAGCAATCGAAATTACAGAACATTTGGACGGTTTCAATTACACTCTGTATTCAGAAAAGAAAACACTTGTTCAAATACAAGGAAAATTAAATAAAAAGCTTAATTGTAGTACCTTGTCTATTGTCTTTAATGAAACGTGTGTGTGTATTTAGACAAGTTTTGTCTGCTTATTTTCAATAGGCTCCTCTCATATTCACAGACAAGCTTCTTAGTAACCTTATTAAAGCGAGAGAGAAAATTACCAAGTTGATACATATTCATTTATTCTGAGAATACTTTTGACATGTTATCATCAGGGTGTTATGTCTTTTTCTAAGATGAAATTGTTGTGTTCATCTAAAAGTTAATTTTTTTTTTTTAACTGTGTTATGGTTTAAATTTCAAGTTTGAAACTTCAGGGGAGGTAACTAAGTTTGAAATGTTCATTTGTTTTTATTTTTTTTGAAAAAACAAAAAAAAACAAAAAAAAAACACTATTAGTTAAAACCTAGATATTTGAAACTAACATTTTAAGATATTTGTGCAGTATTCACCATTAATTTAATTAAGGGTTTGTTTCAATTTTTAATAAAGATAGTTTATGTTTAGTATTTTCAACAAGAATTTTTCTAAATTGCGAATGTGGACAGACATGTTGTTCTAAATGTTGTGATATGTTTGATGCATCATTAAAATGAAAAAACAACCATTGAGACAATGTAGTAGTAATATGACCAACGTATCTTTTCTGCTGGAGAAACAATCTCCCAAGCAACCTTTAAATTTATATACAATGTTTGTTTTCTGACCATTTTATAAAACATACATGCAACAAACTATTTCTTATTTCATAGTTAAAATATTTAATCATTGAAAATGGCTAAATGTATAGCTGAAAGTGCTCGGATAAAAAGAACATTCAAACAGTTTTTATATAATTTATCATTGGAAAAGAAAAAAAAATTATTAGATCACATGAGAAATTGTATAAAAAAACTAAATAAAAGCACCTTGTCTGTCATATTCAAAGAAATGTGCATTATATATATATATATATATATATATATATATATATATATATATGTGTGTGTGTGTGTGTGCGTGCGTGGAAAATCATATTTGATATGTGAATGTGACACTAGTTCATCAGAATATGTCAAATTGAAGTTTTTCGAATTATGTTAATTATGCTTACTTTATGCATGTGTCTATGCAGATTTTCTTGAAGGTCACAAAAAAGGAATTTCATTTACTTATTCATTTACTTACTTCCCTCTTCTTGTTTCCATCTTAGTGGAGTAGGTCACTGCATGTAAAAATGTGAAAAAACATGTTGAGTATTATATATGACATTCACTTACTGGATGGCAGTAATGCAAGTACACTTTATTTAGAAAAAGATAAGAACATTGTGCAAATGACTGACTTCTATTCGGATTAGTTCTTTCTCTGCTGAAAAGTTAGTAATATAGATATTAATTTTCAGATATATTTTAAAAATCTGATTCCATGATTAATAACACTGTCCTTTGTTAATCTTCATTTTCCTACCTTGATGTTCAACCTGTATAACACCCAAGAACCAATTGTTGTAGAAAGTTGCAGAGTAAGAGGCAGTGTTTATGGGTTTATATGGGGAAGATAACAGTTGGCTTTACACTTGAACAGGTTAAGATTGTAGTGATCAAGGAAGCATCCTCTTGGAAGTCAGTTCCACAAAGCTTGTGGGATGTAGCTGCTTGAGTGGAATTTGCATCTCACCAGGGAATGAGGGTAGTTTGTTATAATGTGTACAGCCTGGGGGGGTCTTAGCTGCAGAAGTGAGAACTGGTTGAACAAAGGAATGCACTTTCCATGGACATAAAGCAGTGAGAGGCTTATGGCATTTCATTTGTGGAAAAGGCGTTGTGGACATGCAAGCAGCAAACCAGGTAGGTCTATTGTAATGCAAGTATGACAGAATATATCACAACCTCCCCTGAATCACCCGAGTTGAAGTCACTTAATAATACATCTATCAAAAGAGTTGAGGACTTCAAATATCTTAGATCTCACTTTATAGATTCCAAAAAAGATTTCAACATCTGCAAAGCTCTTGCATGGGATGCATATAACAAACTTTATAAGATTTGGTGCTCAAACCTTTCATCCTCCTTAAAAGTTCAAACCTTTTGAACATTAGCTGAACCAGTCTTACTGTATGGATCAGAAATTCAGACATTATCTGCTTGTCTTGAAAGACGACTGGATGGAACATATACAAATCTATTTAGAAAAATCCAGAACATCATTTGGAGGTCCCATGCAATGCTTAACTCAATTTATGGAGAACTGAGACCAATCTCTCAAACTACAAAAAAAAAAAATAAAATAAAAAATAAAAATAAAAAAAAGATTACAGCTTGCCGTCCACCAAGAAAACAGGCAAAATGTCTCATCCTTACCACTATGGCATCCTTCTGGAAGTGTTTTCTCACAAAAATTGACTTTCCCGGCTCAGAACTCAGGGTTGGACATTGGTGCTTAATTACTGTTCCCAGACCCCCAGTGTGGAAAGGGATTGTCAATGGAGTTCTAATCAACTATGCATAGGTCAAAGCATGATGAAGGTGGAAAACAATTTGTCACCTATAAGAATATGAAAACACTTTTGGGCTATCGAGACTGGAAAGTGAAAACTGGGAAGTTCCTTCTAATATATGACTGTAGTATTCCGTTTTTAGCCTGATCTGGCTCTTGTAAGGGTAGAGGATAGCAGGAAGAGTTGGGCACTTACTGGGGCAGTAACAAGGAACTAACCTTTTCTTCAGCATCTTCAGTATGTACGAGTTTCACTTGAGGTGAACCAGTGCTGGCTGTTCAGATTTTGCTGGAATTTTTTCTGGATTTAAAACTATTCCAGAAAGGATCCATTCCAAGATGAGGGCAGCAGTTTTGGAGGAAATATTTTCAAAGAAGCTTCAGAGAGGAGCTACTGCCATGTATGATCCAAAACTGTCCCAGCTGGTTTTTGTGTACCAAAAACTCCTCCTTTTAGAACAGTACACCAGTGGGCACCTCGAGGCAGTGTAATGGTTAGTAAGCTTATCTCACTAGAACAATTATAACTGAGTAGTGAGTTCGATCCTCACTGGGTACCCCATACTTTCAGCCTTGTGCCACATCTAAGCTATGCTTGGAAAATCACTATGTTGATGAAAGGGGCACCTCAAGGCGATGTAATGGTTAGCAAGCATGTCTTGCTAGAACAGTTATAACTAAGTAGTGAGTTCAATTCTCACTGGGTGCCCCCCACTTTCAGCCTTGTGCCACATCTAAGCTATGCTTGGAAAATCACTAGAACAGCACACCAGGACAATTGTCTTCAACTAAGAGTTCTTGTCAATCACTGGACTAAACATATAATTTTCCTTACACCTAAATAATATATTCTTACATACTGTTGTAACCTATGAAAAAGTTATTGAATAAGAATGACCCAAACGAAGGTTAGAAATTAATGATAATATTTATAACAGGAACAACATACAAGATTTGCCAGTGGCCTGTAGTAAGTAACCAAATGCTAGTGGTGAGCTAGAAGTGAATCAAGGTGAAACCCAAGTGAATCCAAATGACTACCATATACAGTATATTCTATTGTATTTATATGGATTAAGACATACTATTATAGTCAATAGGTATGGTATAACAAAAATAATTTCTAATACATTTCTATAGTAAAATAATTTCCAGTACATTCTATATAAGCGTTGAATATTTGCTATGTCATGAAAATTTTGACATATTTAAATAAATACTACTGATGATTATTTCCAGTGCATTGCTATAGAAAAATAATTTCCAATGCCTTTTGTATGCTTTTTCTACTGTGTCATTGTATATGAAACATCCTGGCAGTTGGAAAGTGACTAAAGTTGAGATGCTAGGTCAGGACTGACAACATTACAGACCTTTTCCTAAGTTACAATATTTTGGCGACGAGGATGAGACCCAAAATATTGTAACCTAGGAAAAGGTTACTGAATAAAAATAACCAAAACGAAGGTTGGAAATAGAACGATAATATTTCTAACAGGAACAACATACAAGATTTGCCAAAGGCATGTAATAAATAACCAACTGCTAGTGGTGAGCTAGAAGTGAATCAAGACGAATTGCAAGTGAATCAAGGTGAAACCCAAGTGACTCCAAATGACAATATTCACTAACTGCCCCATGTGAGTGGATGTGGCACAAGGCTAAGTTTTATTGTGGGGTATCTGAGCCCATAGACTCGGCCAAAAATTACCTGTAAAAAAAAAAAAAAAAAAAAAAAAAAAAGTGGGTCGGGCAGCTGTCTTCCCAGATGAGACCCTGCCCTTCAACATAGCCTTGTTCAGGAATCCTCTCTGCTCGGAGGCAAACAGTTTGACCAGCACACTTGAAAGTGAATCCAAATGACTAGCACATACAGTATATTCTACTGTATTTATACGGATTGGGACATAACCATTATAGTCCATATGTACAGTATAACACATACCATTCTTACTACAGTCACTATAATACCTCAGAATATCTATGAAGTCCTAACTAGTTCCCATATATACAATTTGTCCGTGGTGGGTGGGGAATGAAGACAACAATGTTTAAAAATCTAGCACTAATGTGTATTTACAATGTAAAATATCCTATTTACAAAACTGAACAAAATAGTGTTAGTAATACCTGCCCCCCACCCCAATCCTAAATTATGTCAGAATCATCAATTAACAGAATAAAGACCAAAGAGGAATGCTCACCGGAACAATTACCATGAAAATAGTTTATATAAAAGGCAAAGGAAAGTTACGCTATGGTAGTGGGAAAATGGCTGAAACTAAGATGCCAGGTCAGAGCAAATAATGCTGCAGATTCTCATTTGTCTGGTTGGTAAGCAAAAATGGTGGGATAGAATAGAAATGGCTGTGTTCCAAGATTTAAAACAAAGATAAAAGGTCCTATCGAAAATGCCCCCCCCCCCTTATAGATCCAAACACAGTCGAGAAAGTGAAAGGGTGATGACATTTAACCCATAATACCTTAAAGAGTTAACACACTCTGGAAAGAAAAAATGTGTAGCGGATGAGGTTGTTGTCTTTCAAAAGAAATTTTTTATTTTTTTTTTTTTACATATAAAACAATATAGTTCACAAAAGAATAGAAACAGAAAATAATATTTATGTGTATAGTGATAATTAAAAAAAAAAAAGAATAAAAAAGAAAGATTTATAGGATTAGTGTAGAGTGTGTATGTGTGTGTGTGTGTGTGTGTGAGTGCACTAGGTTGTTGGGTTGAAATTAAGTAGCTGGCTTGCCCATGCATTATGCAGAATTCCTTTTATAGTCCTGAACAGAATGCAACCTAGCAGGTGTACTGGCAGACAAAATAGGGTAATTTTTCCTTTGAAACTGATTGCTGATATGATCTAAAAGTGATCTAATCTCATGTGATCTATTTATAACAGGCTCCATTTACAAGAGTGATAAAGAACTGATTGCACTGAATGAATGTGATCAATATTTGCCGTATGTCACACAATAAGATACTGTAGTATCCTTTCACAGATAAATTACGTCCAGTGAAATAGTGGCTACGACTTTTAAAATGACATTTTAAAATGCTTAAATCAAGTATGAATAGCAAATAAATTTAGGGGTAAGACGACATTTGAAGTATAGCTGTCAGAAAGGAAATGATGAAGCATGAAAGAGTTTTGGTATTGTCTGGCACAAGGTCACAAACTGGAAATACTAGGTGAGGCTCAAACTCTGTATAACCAACAGTAAAGGTTTTCTCAGATTAGTTTAATCTGGCATTGGATCAAAGTAGCTGGGCATTTAGAGTTCAAATTCCTGTATAAAGGGTGAATACCCATCCTGCTTGTTAAATCTTATTCTACAAGAGGAACTTTATTTGTGGATCTTAACATTTACAAAATTTAGCTTTGATTAGTACAAAAACAAAATAGAGGGTATCACTCATGAAGTGTGGGGCATGCTATTCTTGCTTGTTAACGATTGCTGTACAGGAGGTACCCTATTTTCTTTGTAGATCCTGATATTTAAAAATATTGGCTTTGACTGGTACAGAATCAACATAGTTACGCAATAAAGATTGAACGTTATGCAATACTGAAAAAGAAGTTTGCTATCACTTTACAAATGTAATACATGCTTTCAGGAGCTACAATTTTACAAAGCTTAGCTTAATCTGGCACAAGGCCACAGTATTGAGAGCACTCATAAAGAGAAAACTCATTCCACTGGCAATTGGATGTAACGCTAGCTTCCCAATCAATATTCAACAGCAGATAAAGTTAATCGAAAAAAAAAAAAAAATATTTGCATAGTTTGATACAAAAGATACAAATGAGGATATAACTAATCTCAAATGTTTGCTAGGAGAGCTTGTTAACCATTACCATATGGCCAGATGCTCAATGGTGTGCATAAACACATGACATTAATAGTATTGGTGATTAATGTTAGCCATTATAAAAATCAGTCATACAAATATATTTTCTAGCCTACCTACTGTTATTCCAGACCCCACATTTATTTTTTTCATTTCTTTTTTTAAACTTGTCTAATTATTCTAATTGGCTCTTGTTCCTTTTAATTTTGAATGAATTTTTCTATTATCTAACCTTTTATTCCAAAAAAAATGAATGAATTTTGCAACCAACCCTTTAATTTTGGAGTTAAAGTTATTTGATAATAGACTTGTGATAGAGCCAAATGCATCAGGGTTTTCTTTTTTTTCTTTTCTGTTCTCAAAAAAAAAAAAATAAAAAAAAGACTTCCATTTAAAATTCAGATTTCCCATTCAATAGAATCTGTGCTAACTTCAGTATTAGGGATCCAATTAGAGACCACTCAGCTCCTGCTCCTCCCCTGCAACATGCCATATGAACCCCAATGTCATTCTAAATGATTATCTGCTTAGATAGATATTTTAGTCACACTAAAGTTATTTTTAGGGAAAATGACAGTTATTTGGATTTTTTGATTTGGAACAAAATTAGTCAGTGTAATTCTTCTGTCAGCAACATGTTCGCCCAGTTGGACTTTACTAGGCACCAATTAACTTACATCACCCCCACCCTGGTGAATGGCAGGAGAGGAATCCAGTATTTTATTTAAAAGTCAGTACAGAAAGAGAAGTTATCTGTGAATTTCATGCCCTTGAATAGCAAACATCTTTGTAGATTGCAGAGTGCGAGCAAATGGATTTTCTCTCGCTACAATAAACAATAATAGGAATATTGAAAAATAACATTATCAAAAAATAGAATTATCAGAAATATGTAAGATGAAAGAAAAATAAAATTATCAGGAATAATGTGACCAAAAAATAAAATTATCAGAAATAACATGAACAAAAAAATAAAATTATCTGGAATAATTTGAACCGAGAAATAAAATTTTCAGGAATAACAACTAAAAAATAATGACTAAAAAATAAAATTTTTAGGTATAAGGTGACCCCCAAAATTAAATTATCTGGAATAATTATCAATAATAACATAACCAAAAAAAAAAAAGAAAAAAAGTTTTCAGGAATAATGTGATTAAAAAATAAAATTATCTGAAATAAGATTCCCAAACACAGAATTATAAGAAATAAAATGATTGAAAATTACCATAAAAAAAATAAAACTTTAAAAAAATAAACAAACTACAAAAAATTAATTGAAAATTATTGCCAAAATAACATTATCATAAAATAAACAAATAATTATGATATCAATAATATAAATAAGAAGTAACTTGATGTTGAGCTTAAAGGCCACCAAAAGTGGCATTTAAATTTTAATTGCCAAATAAGAAATATCAATACTGAAATTTAATCACTAATTAAAATGATGAAAAACCTGAAAATAGTTAATTAATGAATCAGCTGAGAAACTTGGGTAACACAAATGAGAAGACGACTTGTAGTTTAATAACACTCTTAGAATGTTATTATTGCATGTCAAAAAAAGAGATCAATCATTTAAGACACTTTTGCGATAATAAGGATTCAAAATTACAGAAGGTGACTATAAAAGGTCGACTTTAGAAACCTACAGATATCATTATTTTATCAAACAGAAACTTCTTTATTCTCAGAATAAACGTCAAACACGATAGAATGAATGTGGTTAAAACTTGTGCTATTACCACTTTTCATAATAGGTTTATAACATTATCACATGGAAACACCAGTTCTTATACGATCACTGAATCTAAGCAACATTGAGTCTGGTCAGTACTGAGGTGGGTGATTGCTTGGGAATACCAGATGCTGTAAGCTTGGATGTACAGTTGATGTAACGGATAATGGCTTGGAATTGTTAATCGACGAGCCGAGTTCTAATTCTATTCAGGTTCATTATACTCACTTATACACAAATACCCTTGGTAAAAGCTATGAATCCACCTCTTCTCCCCCCAGCTATGGGTTAATTAATAAGACTTGTATCAGTAAATGGTTATTATCTCGAAAAAATTCTTACAACATAAAGAAATATTTTCTGAATTTAAATAATCTACAAAATGTTGATAAGCCATAAAAAACAAATCAATCCAAAAATTGATCAGATAACAGACTAAAAAATTTCAATTTATAAGACAAGAATTTTTCTTTACAAATACTCAGTTAAATGCCAACTTTGATGACCTCCATTCAGCATTAAATTACTCATTTATACTATTTATATCATAATTATTTGAAAACACTAATTACCATTAAGCTTAATTATTGTTATGATTAATGTGACATCACTGTTCTGCTGTAAAAGAGTAAACAGGTCAAGGTAGTTCCAGGATTATTCCTATTATTTTCTTAAAAGGAAAATCAAACCTGTAATTAACAGTTAATAGAATTGGAGTTATCTCCCTTAGATTTACTTTTCTCAATATTAAAAAAAAGTATACAGAGACTGGCAGCAGAATTGACTATAAATTATATTATTTTTCTTGTTATAATATTTTAATGATATGGCACAAAAAAAAAAAAAAAAAAAAAAATATACTCCTTTTCTTCTGTTACAGTATTTTGCCCAATATAACAGACATTTTTTTTATCCAGTCACCCCAAGCAAGGTAATTATGCCACAAAGATGAAAGGGGCTACCGGAAATAAAAGCGAATGAAAAGACTTTAGAAGGAACTGAAACCTAGACAGGAAACAAGGGATAAAACTATTCCTGTTCCAAAGACAAGGGAGGAGTGTGAACAGGATTTGAATAAAAATTCAGAATTATTTCCCAAGTGAAAGGATGAAATCAAATACATGCACTAGTCTATCCCTACATAACCTATATTTTCTTTCTCTTAGGCTGGTTGCCACACAAATGATCTTGGATTTTGCATGTCTTAAAATCCAAGCTGGGGTGGGGGCTATAGTAAGTATACACCCAAGCAACTCACTCACTCACTCACTTTCCTCCTTGTTTTATTATTGTAAAAATAAATATGTGAAACTGATTTAAATCCAACAGAACGTCAAGTACACAAGAGAATTTTGAAAACTTGAAATACTTTGGGTGGGGATGGCATATTTTATGGTATCTCAATCTTAGGTTATTTGAATAGTTTGAAATTAGTCTTTTTTTAAGTAAATATTGCTGGTATTTTCAAGAGAATACTGATTGTTTACAATCAAATTTGTAAGCATTTAATTGGTTTTTTGATAGGTAAATATTGATCTTTTATATCAGAGTCTAGGAAGATTTACTTGATTCAGAAATAGGCAAATATTGGTTGTTTATATTGGTTGAGGGATAGTTAAATATACATTGTTTATATTTGGGTATATATGCATTTACCTAGTTTGGGATGTGGCATCCATTATATATATATATATATATATATATATATATATATATATATAATGTAATGAATATACATACATCTGGGTTCCCCCTCACATTAAGAGGATTGGCTGGTGTCAGCCATAAATACAGACTGATGTGGAGGTACAGGACAACGCCTATTGACTACGCCTATTGACTACCACTACGACCAGTCATATACAGTTGCCTGCTAGATTGTCCTACCCGGTTACAATAGTCCAAAACCACTTTGCTACTTCGAACAACTATATCCCTTTCCGGGATATATATATATATATATATATATATATATATATATATATAAAAGACAAACAAGTTTCTGTAAATTTCTATTGAAAAAATCTGTCTATTCAACTTTTTATTATATTTTCCAATTTCCAAATAAGTTATTGTACATCAGGATTTAAATTAAGAATAAACTCTCCAAAATTCATATTTTTTCTGTGATATTTAAGGATGTCACAGTTATTGTCAAGAACTGGGTGTTATCAGTAAGGCAAGCAAGATCTATGTAACTACATTCTGTCATTTTTGGCTTATGCAGAAATTGCAATTGGACTCAGTTCAAAGTAATATCTGAGCTAATGATCAAAGAGAAAAGGTATGTGTTTTTTTAAATAAGCACTTCACTATACGATCTTCGATGGAGAAAGATATTTTAGTTAATTTTGGTTGTTTCTTTTATGTCATAATGGCTTCCAGAATTTTTTTGTTTTTCTTTTATAAAGATTTCCATAAAAATTTTAGTGGGAACTATTAAAATTTATCTCATGTTAATAGAAGTTTTGTTACTTTCTGATAAGTGGTATGTAATAAAACTTGTTTTGATGAACTTTCACTGCCATATATATATATATATATATATATATATATATATATGTGTTTGTGTGTGTGGGGGGGCGTTTATGCGTGTGTGTTTGTATACATACATACAGTGGGCCAAAAGTAGCAGCTTTTTAAACATGCTTTGCAATGTGGTAGTGCTACAATTCAGAATCAGAGCTAACTTAGCCAAACTGTTTTTTCAACAAGATGGAACAACTCATTATGCTTTGCTAGTAAATGTCTACCTTGACCAAACCTTCTGATGACATTGAATCGGACAACATGGCAGCATTGAATGACCACTTAATTCACCTGACTTAATGCCAATGAACTTCATTTTTGGTAGGCATAGTAAAGAATAAGGATTGTGAGAAAAATTCCCACACAGTAGACAAATTAAGGGTTCATCTTGGAAGCATTTACTGACAATTATGCAGATCAAAATTTATGTTGTACAGTAGGTCACAATGTTCTGGAGAGGTTCAAGAAATGTTGCAAGTTTGGCAGAAGGACATTGAGCACTTACAAGATTAAACAGTGTTAAACAAATGTAATTGTAATAAAATTTAAAAAGAAAAAAAAATCCCCAAAATAACTAAAGTGTATACCTGCTTTTGACCCTGTCTGTGTATGTAGGGTCTTAAGATTACAATGATGTGTGAAGGTGACAGTCACCATGCAATGTTGATTCCTATGCCCATACTGTCATTTTTTCCTAGTTTTATCTGGTATCAACAACTCAAAACCAGTTTTGTATGGGGCAGACAAATCCACTTTATAAAAACCCTACTTGCAACAGTAAATATATATATATATATAATGTGTGTGTGTGTGTGTGAAGTGGACATTGAGCTCAACACCTTGGCATCCACTTTTATGTTTAATACACTATCCCTGATATTGAGCACATTAAATCACAGATACACCTGACTTAACGCCAATGAACTTCATTTTTGGCAGACATAGTAAAGAATAAGGATTATGAGAAGAATCCCCACACAGTAGACAAATTAAGGGTTCATCTTAGAAGCATTTATTGACGTTGATGCAGATCAAAATTTGTGTTGTACTGTATGTCACGGTGTTCTGGAGAGGTTCAAGAAATGTTGCAAGTTTGGCAGAAGGACATTTTGAGCACTTAACCAGATTAAACAAATGTAATTGTAATAAATAAAATAGAAATGTCATAAAATGTAAATAAAAATCAAAGTAATGTGTATACCTACTTTTGGCCCATCCTGTATATATTTTTTTAATCATTTCACCCCATGTAAGGCTGTATAGCCACTAAGACTGGGTGTGAAAGAATAAGAGAAAAGAGAAACATTAAGATGTGAGAACAAGAGAAGACTAACCAGGAGGACAGTAGATAATGATTGACATTGGATTTAAAGTTTTGAAGATCAAAATTGGCGGGAGAGTAGTTCCACGAGCGAGAAGTGCAATAAAAGAAACTGTTAGCATAGAACTTACAGTCACATCTAGCCGATTCAACTGTAAAATGACGAGACCTTGTTGCCAATCTAGTACTGCGCTTAAATTCATAAAGTCTATGTGCCATAGTGGAAAGTTCATCAGAACAATTACCATGAAAATATTTATAGAAAAGGCACAGGGAAGCTACATTATGGCGGTGTGAAATTGACTGAAGCCAAGAAGCCAGGTCAGGACCGATAATATTGATGATTCTTTGCATTTCATCAAGAATCTCTAAACAGGAGCACCAGAACATGTGGCAGCAATATTCATAGCCTGGGTGAATGGTAGACTTATATTAGGTTGGTGCAAAAATAATGAAGTATTAATGTCGTTTTTTGACGTATTTTTTAACGTCAAAAAACGACATTGTTACGTCATTATTTTTGCACCAACCTAATAAATATGTAAGATAGTTTTTTCACTCCAGAATCTGTCTAGTATAACACAGTGAACCAACTTTCTTAGCAGCAGACCTACGGATTAATTCCATATAATCTTTCTACGTCATGATAGCCGAGAATGTCAACCCAAGAAGAACTCTCCTGGTGGTTAGCATCAGTCATGATGATGGAAAGCAGAAAGGGGTCTCTCAGATGATTAATATAAATAAGTTTCATTTTGGAGGCATTAAAATGAACAAACCATTTCCTGTTCTAGTTAATAGCAGATTGTCAGTCATTTCTGAGCTCAGCTGTCAATTTGATCTTGTGGAGCTTACTAGTGAGACAGGAGTAGTTGTTAGGTCATGGACGTAAATACCAAGTTGAAAATTAATGTCAGGAGAAAGGTCATTGATGAAAATTAAGGACAATGTAGGTCCGATGATAGATACCTGGGGATAACGTGCATTAATACAAAAAGATCTAGAAGAGTGGCCATTCAGGACAACTTCCATGCTACGATTTGATAAGAAAGAATGAATGAGCTCAAAAACTTTCTCCAGAAATAACAATCTTTCTGTTGTAGAATACCTACGGACGATAATGGGCATGTCGCCATTCACATAAATACAGTAGTAAATACTGCATGTTGGTCTGCAGTTGGAGATCCGTCTCCAGCTGTGCTGGTCAAACTATCTGCATGCGAGCAGAGAGGATCCTCAGAAACGGTTACTGGTCTTGTGCCACATCTGACCGCGTGGGGCGGTTGGTAGATATCCTGCAGTTGGAGATTCATCGTGGAATTCACTTGACTTACTTCTAGCAGTTGACTACTTCTACGCGCTGCTGGCGAATCTTATATGTGCTGTTCTTGTCCTAAGTATTATCGTTCATTACCAACCTTCGTGTGATTAGTCTATTCACTAACCTTCCCTAGGTTACAACACTTTCAAATTGTGAAGAAGACCAGTATGCCAAACTCTGTCAAATCGTTTCGAGATGTCAAAAGCAACAGCCCAAGGTTCACCATCCTTATATAAAGCTTAATCGACCCTTTCAGCAATAATTATGATAAAATCAGCAGTTGGCCTAGAAGCAAAAGCCGTATTACTTGTCTGAAAGAAGGCCCTGTGATGTGAGATGTTTAACCATTTCAGTGTTGATTAGAGCTTTTAGTAGTTTGCCAAAAAGTAATAAAAGGCTAATAGGCCGATATAGTTAGAAGGGTCAGGCAGTTCAGAGTTCTTAAAGACTGGAACAATAGAAGAGGATTTCCAACAAGTAGGAAAACAAGAGACAGTGAGGCACTACTTGCACAGTTTACAGAGAACAGGAGCCAATTCGGGAGCACAATTCTTCAGGACAATTACATAGATACCCTCAAGTCCATGTCTTTTGTGAGAATTAAGATTAGAGGTTATCTATATCTCTAAAACAGAAAATGTGCGTGCATATGTTATTTATGCATTTATTGACCGATTTCGATTAAATTATATATCCATGTTGCAAATTTACCTAAATAGGTCAAGATCAACATTTCAACCTCCCGGGTTTGGCAGAAAAAAATCTATAACACTGAACGTGGGTACGATTTTTTTGCAAAAACCAAGGCAAAGTTATAAGCGAACAAACTTTTTACTGGATGAGCTGATATTCTTTGCACTTAATGCAAAACATAGCTCATACAAATCTAACACTTTCGCCCCAGCCCCTCAACCTCCGGTGTCTTACTTTCTGGGTTGAGGTGTCTACTCGGTCCTAACCGAACTTAAGGGAGTGGCCATAGGTCCCCTGAACATCCGTAGATTATTCGACCGGTCCGCTGGTTTAATCCTGCTTCCTGCACGTGTTGTGATGTGTTTGATCCAGAAAGCAGAAGTGATATTCACGGTCGACTGAAGATGTAGACACGGCTGGGGAGTCTGCACTAAGAAATTTAGAATAGAAAAAAAAATATCTGCAGAAAAGCCGGACAAACAAACTATTCAATGATTGAATTGTTAATGTCTTTTATATAGCAGAAAAGTATAGTATAGAAAAGAAACGGGTTACAGAAAAGATAAGTATTTAACGTAAAAACTCATACACTGCATTCTAGACACAGAGAGAGGGTATATGATTAACTTGTTAAATCGTCTCAGAACGATATATCACTCTTGCGATGGAGGGATAAAGATTTCTGTGTGGGACTTAAAGTTATAGTGGCGTTCCTCCTCCCAACGCTTGCCCGGGCCAATTCTCTTTTCTCTCTTCAAGAATTGTCTCCAGTCTGCCTTTTTCAGCATAACTACGTGTTTATATAGATAAACCCGGCTGATTATAACTGACCCTCGGCCCTACTATTTCGCACGCGATTATCACGGGGTTCTGGATGCTTCAACCAAAATCATGTGAATTCCAAAGTTCCCTCCAAAGTTCGCTATTCAAATCTACTCCAATTTCACTACAAAAATATGTGTGTGTGTGTGTGTTACCCAGACTCTCTGTCACACAAAAAGGTTTATGTAAATTGCTTGATAGTTTTCCTGTGACATTGGCTTCACACAAAAAATTGCAAAATCTATGTAAAAATCGAGTACTAATTAAAATAAAAGAAAAACTTGAATAAGTGCCTCATTTTTTTATCCGATTTTCTTCAAACCTGTCGCAAAAAAAAATTGCCACCATGCAAGAAATAAGATAGTTTGGTTTTAGTCCTGCTCGTTTCCCCGCGTATAACGAAAAACCACGTAAAATTGTTAAAAAAGCCAGTTTTTCGCCCTTAACTCCCTGGTTTTTTATCCGATGCTTTCCAAATTTGCAATGTAAATTACATGTGATACACAAATTGTCTTGTGTGAATGTTTGGTCTAGATTATTTCAGGTAAGTGGGCGAAATCTGCGACAAACTAAGTCCAAAATCTGCTTTTTTCATTTACCCAATAGTTTCTTCATATGATTCCATCCTAAATTGGCATTTGAGCAATCTTTGATGCAAAGATTGTTTGAGCAGGATTATTCAAGCGTTAAAAATGGAAAAATTCCCGAAGAAACTCTTATTAACTCTTATTAACCCTAGCTTTAAAGTAAAGGTGCGAAGAAGAAGGGGTTGTTCATACACTTGCTCTTGCAGTTGAATCAATCCCTGTTTTTGTTTAATTATTAAATTTGGGAACAATGTCATACCACTTGAAATTTATTACAGCAATAGGAAATTTACTGAATATTTAAAACATTAAAACAGTTTAACTCCAAGCAACGACCACACAAGAAGTATTATCGACTGAATTCCTTTAAGAACAAACTCTTGCGAAATATATGGTGCAAAAAAGATGTATACCTATGGATGATGCATGTAAGGAGGAACGCAGGGAGACATTTCTAGACAAGGGGTGCGGGTATACAATTGCAGTCATGTACACCCGGGCAACGCTAGGTACTTCGGCTAGTATATAGCACACATACACAAGAAAAATTCAGTAGATTTTTTAATTTTTTTGTCTGAATTTCTAGGATGAATAATTATTTTACATTATTTACATGCAGTCTCTTGACATGCAGTTAAGTATGACAAGCAGCAGCCGTAGCACACATCAGCGGGAAGCTTAGGTTTAAGGCTCCAAGTTCTACACACAGGATTGTCCCATGAGTTAGGGTTAGTCTTGTGGATTAAATTTTGTTAGAAATTACTATCTCGCCAAATTCCCTAAGTTCAATCCCTATGCCGGGCAGTGTTTGCTCAGAATCAGTCGAAACAGGGCAAGCAATAACGAGATATCCAACAGACGGAAGTGTGAAATAAGAACACTTTACCCCACCTCCCATAGATTAGATAAAGATTTCATTTAAAAATTATCTGTTGGTTACTCAGAGCAACGCACACCTGATGAAGGATGGAGGGCAGAATTGTTGAAAGGTTGTGATAACAACAAAAACAACAAAAATGAGAACAATAGTCTGCATGTAAATAAACCTACGTTAAGTAGAAACTTTACTGTTTTGTCTCTGTGGATAATGGGAATATTTAGGTCTAATATCAAGACAACAGTAACCTCTTAGATGTGTGTCAAGTAGGAGAATTACTGTAATCCTTTGTGTATAAGACGCAGGTTTTTTTTTTTTTTAAAATCCCAAACTGTCTAAATGTCTGTTGGGTCTTATATTTTTGAATTATTTGTTTACCAGAGAGATAATACTTAATTGTAAAAAAGAAAAAAGATGCAAATAAATCTTTCATAATGTTTCCCCTCATTGCCTCAGTGTCCCAAGATAATTTTTCACAATCATTACAATCTTAATCTGTTCAAGTCTAGGGTTAACCATTATCTTCCCCTTCTATCCACATAAACTGTGTCTCTTACTATGTAACCCGCTACCTTGAGTGGCTCCCGAGCCTTGTACAAGGTGAAACGAACTGTAAAAAATAAAAATAAAATGAAGAATTACTTTTATCACAGCTGCCGCTTCTATTTCAATCACCTCTTTTATTCCAACCTGTCCTTTTATTTCATTCTCATCATTTATTTCAACCTACCAATCTATTGGAATCTTGGATTTTATTCTAGTGTATTCTTCTATCCAAGCGTAGTGTTTTATTTCAATAGATTCATTTATTCCAGCTTACTCTAATATTCCCTCACCCCCTTTATTCTGGATTTAAAAGTTTTGAATTCAATTCTGAATCATTCCACTCTTAAAATTTTCAATAAAAAGGTAAATAAAAAGTAAAATATGTCAAAGTTCATATTTCTTATTTAATTATTTAATCTTCATTTATTCTGTCATATTCAGTTTATTTTCAACACGCTGTAAAAAAAAAAAAAAATCTTTTAACTTCAAAAGAATCAATGGCGATCTTATTTTTGATACTGCCATTTGTGGAGGTATCAGGGTACGCTCTATGACTATTTAAGTGGAGCTCAATCAAGTAGTTTTTAAAAAGAGAGAGAGAGAAGTCAATGTTGACATTATCAGAGAAGATCATTTCCTGGGCACAGAGTGGTCAGCGAATCTAACCATGTCTCGGAGAAAGCAGTAGTTAATGTCAGTCGACTTTGTTCAAATCGCTGTCTGTGGCCAGAGACATTCAACCTGATTGGACAAAAACGAGGCATTTAAATTATGGGCTTGGCAATTAAAATGAAGTTTTATCGACCTTGTTTTCAGCTACTTGACGGCTTTTGTTCCACAAAAGTTATTGTGTCATTTTTGATGGGTATAATTTACGCCCCGATACCTTCCTGAAAAAAAAAATATACGGAAAAAAAAAAAACTGCTAAAAAAAGCATAAATTAGAAAACATACAAATATATATATATATATATATATATATATATATATATATATATATATATATATATATATATATATATAGCTGGCCACTCGTATTTAAGGATACCTGTCTACTAGGGCGGCTAGCCAATCTCTATTGCAGACGCTTGCTCAGGCGCATTTGTATTTATTCAACACCCACAGAGCCCACCTGTGGTTTTTACTGCAACTATGCTGAGCAGACCTTAGTTAAAGTTTCTGGGAAAGAGCGTGTTATCTAGCGTGATCAACAATTTAAACAAGGCCAGCACGCTTAAGCCCTCGGCCACGATGACTTGACTTTGTGCTAGCAAGCTATCGACGGCAGCCAAGGGTTCCGTCTACCCAATTTCACTCAAGGCTTGGGCCAACCCGTTGTATGGTTTTCAGGCACTTTCCAAAAGGTGCCGCACGCTGGGATCGACCCCTCTAATAACATCAAGAAGTCTTCTTCCTGACAAACCGACCATGGTGTAGATATATATATATATATATATATATATATATATATATATATATATATATATATATATATATTAGTTGTTCACCCAATAAAAGGCCCAAGAGTCACTCAAGGTAGAGGCTTACTGAATGAAGTTGCTGTAAGGAGATAAAGGGAAGAAGTAAAAATTATAGATTATGAGTATAGTTAGGATAGATAATGGTTCACCCTAGGTTTGAAGAGGCTAAGATGGTAGAGATCGAGGAAGGGAAACAAAAGAAATTATATTTGAGATTTCTTGTGTGTGTGTGTGTGTGTGTGTTACATTAAAAGGAGCTGACGGTAGTCGGGATCATTGAGTCAATGCGAACGATCTTTTCCTTAGCTGCAGAGTTTGTGTTTTGCCATGGCTACATACAGTTTTGAATTCAGAGTTTTTCATCTCCGATACTGGTTGCCATCCAAGGCTATAGAACCCAGTCTATCCTGCTATTTACCCATAGCTGGTGGTGCTGGTGGAGGGGGAGAAATTGATTCATAACTTTTTCAAGTAAGTGAATGTAATGAACTCAATTGGAATTCGAACTGAGCTTTCCGATTCCCCAATCCAAGACGCAATATATTACTCTACATTAAATAAAAAGTCAGTCACCTGGGGAAAGAAGTCATGTCTTCTTGCAACAGCATCCTGCGTTTAAGGAGAGCAAGAAAGAGACCTTATGTATATAGTTTCATACAAAGCCACCTAGTAGGCATTAAGACAAATTCTCTTGCCGAAAAGGAGGGGTAATCCCACATTGCCACTATCGACGCTCGATTTTGTCAGAATGTGTCCAGTTTGTCGATTGAAAAAAAAAAAAAATGAATATAAACGGTTAGCACTCATTGAATTTTACGCATTACATTTTTTATACTAGTGTTCACTAAATACAAGGCCTAAGAACCACTCAAGGTAGAGTGTTACTGAATAAGGTTGTTGTAAGAGAGGATAAAAACGTCCATGATGGTACGTATGATAGATAACGGTTTACTCTTGACCTGAAGGAGTTAAGATTGTCGTGATCGGGAAAGTATCCTCTCGGGAGTTTCTTTTCCACAAAGTAATAGATCTGAGGAATCAGTTGCCTGTGCGGAACTTCCTTAACAATGTGTCGGGTGCTGGGTCCTAGCTGTGAAGATCTGAACTGGTGGAACTAAGGAATGTAGCTCACATAAACATTTGTCACGAAAATAACGATAGTGGCAAGTAACTTTTCGTTGTAGGGTGGAAAATAATTAAACTCTGTCAAGTCTGGAAAGTGAGAATTAAGCAGTAATTCTGCCATATCGAACCAATGTTGTATACGCTTCATTGGCGGGGAAGCGTTTTTGGTTAGTCTCACCTTTTCTGGTCGGTGACCGCTAGTCGGTTTTAGTTCAGCCATCTTCTGTTAATCAAAGTCGCAAAATGCTCTATGGGTTCAGAGACGAAAAGCATCAACAAAGAGAACTTTTAACTTAGCTATTATTTTATTAACCACGTTGACGGAAACATGTTTTATCAAGTGGGGGTTACTACACCCCCTATTAGGGAGCCGCTTTCTAACACGAAATCTCACACGTCCATTTCCTTTGACGTGTAACAATCAACTCTTGAAAGACCCTTCCCTACTGGTGGGCGGGTGCACTAACGCAATAGAACACGTCTAGCTAGCTTGACGTCCAAACAGCAACTCCCTAAAACCTTAATATATAACTCATTCCCACGTTCGGCTCAGCCAGTTAAAATCGACATCCCTATTTTGTCTACCATCTGACATCAAAGGTCAGCCTCAGAAGATCTGAATCAAATTACACTACCACTGAAAAATAATAGTCTGAAACTATTAACCCCAACATATGGCAGCAATACTGCATTCTTGCTTTAATCTGATTCTTGTAAAGATAGAGTATGCTAGCAATTATGTACCTTCTGGGATTGAAGGAACTGGCCATTCCCCCCCTACTATAAACAGTAGTATATACTGTAGCTCCACCCTACGATTTAATCTATGGACGATGCGCCCAGAAACTGCCAGGTGTTGCAGCAAAATTTTCCAAATCGCATAACAGCATAAATGTCCATCCCACAAAATGTTTAATATCTAAAAAAACTGATAAAATTATTGAGTTTCTTTTTACACGTTTTTCAGAGGAGACGTTTAGCCATCTTGATACCATTTTTCGTAAGAATCACTGAAAAATCCTTTGAGTTATTCAGCTAGAAAGGGAACAGGTTAAAATCATTTTGTGTCAGCAACACTGTCTTCCCAATTGAGCAATGTCGAGAGTAAGAAGATCATTCAGACCTTCAGTAATGGTACCAACATTCATACTCTGGCTTCCATCTTCAAAGTCCACTCAAGAACTATCAAGAGAACAGTGAACAAGTTTTTAAAAAAAGAGGGAACAGTAGAGGGGAAAACTGAATCAAGAGGCCCTGACAGGAAGAGCTAAATTATTGTTCAAAGTAGAGTCCAAGAGTGTTATAAAACCACGGAGAATTCCATTAAGATATTAATCATTTCTAAGATACAAAGGTACAATTGGACTTATTTAAGGGAAGGGAAAATGCATACAAATGAATACACACACATGAAACTGTTGTAAAGTTCTTAGTCTTGCCCCACAGCCCTTTGATAAATAAATAAAATAAAATAAAATAAATAAAAATAAATAAAAAAATTTGTCCATTTGGTCAGATTTCTGCCAAAAGACCAAGAACTTTTCAGCACCTCATCAATAGATGACTGAGCATGTGTATTTTATATTTAAACCGGGTGTAACAGCAAAATTGTCTAAATCAGGTAACAGAATGGGATAATTATCCTTCCCACAAAATGTCTAATATCTAAAAAGAAAAAAAAACAAAAAAAAAAACATTAAACTAATTGAGTTTCTTTTTTCCAGGTATACAGATATGATGTTTAGCCATCTTGACACCTTTTTATTGTCAGAATCACTGAAAAACCCTTTCTTGAGTAATTCAGATAGAAAGAGAACAGGTTAAAATCATTTTGTGTCATCCTCACTATGTCTTACCAACTGATCAAAGGTGAGAGGAAAAAGATCATTCAGGCCTTCAGTAATGGTACCAACATTCATACTCTCGCTTCCATCTTTAAATTCCATTCAAGAACCATCCAGAGAACGGGGAATAATTTAAAAAAAAGAGGGAACATTAGAGAGTAAAACTGGATCAGGAGGTCACAATAGGAAGAGGGGTCATCATTTCAACTTAGAGCTAAAGAGATCAATTAGAAAAGACCCAGCTCAATCCATAGGACGTTTGACATGTGAGGGAGGAGTTTCAGCTATGACAGTCCAAAGAGCAACGAAAAAAGACGAAGATGAAATCGTACGTGAAATCTGTGAGGCAGATCCTGGAATAAAATATATTTGAACTTTATTTCAATACTTCTTGAGATTCCGATCCTTAGTTAATGATGACCATATTTTCGTTTATGGTCGATTTCATCACGATTCTTCTGTTATGCTTAAGGAGTAATCTATCTACTATCTATATTTCTCTTGTTGTCTGTCTGTGTGTCTGTCGTGGGCGTTTTTACCTCGCCCAGGCCGTATTTCTCACCCGATTTCGATGCGGTTTTCACCACAAGTTTGCAAATGGCTGCCGTAAGGACATGACGGAGGCCGATTTTTGGGTTCGGACTCAAATTTTGAAAAAAATCGATAATCGAAAAAATCTGCTTACAGAAGGAATGATCGCATTTCAACCAAATTTGACCCCCTCTTAGAGTCTATCATTAGAAATGTTATCCAGAAGTTTCATGGCCACTGACCCCTAAACAGGGCTTAAAATCGATATAACCCAAAAACCGATACACTCAGATTGCGCCTGAACCGCATGTCGGTTTTTAGCGAAAACCGACCGGATTTATGAGGAGGCCATTGGGAGTCACCATGTGAAGTTTCAACTCTGAGCGCCCCCCAAACAGAGTGCAAATCGACAATCGGTCAACCCTTAAAAATGTTTTTTTCCGGTTGGGTATTTCCTAAATGCAGATTAATTTAAGTTGACGCTATGCGCGGGAAGAAACAGGTCAGTGTGTGCAGTGCAGTGGAAGAAAACATTTGACCTCAAATTCTGGAATGGGTGCAGGGCCATTGAAATTCGGCTTTTTTATCTCTGCTACCAGTTCTGACTGAGCCACAAATGACATATTCAACTTTGTCAACGCTATTGCTTTAATCGTAGTAACATCAGCACGGCAAAGGGCACTCCTTTAAAGGCAAGGAAGGGCAAAAATATTTTAAGTCAAGTGATAGCGATTGCTCTATGAGTCGTAAGATTTTTTAATCAAGCACTGGCAATGCCGGGCCATGCTGCTAGTTATTCTTATTGCTCAAACTAGAGTCCAATAGTGTTATAAAAAACTCGAAGAATTCCAGTAAGATGTCTTTAAACATTTCTAAGATACATCGGTTCAAAGCTTAATTTAACAAATGGATAATTTTGCTTTTACACGATTTGGACAATTTTACAGTTACACTCGGTATATTAGTTGAAGTACCTAACCAAGGGCCGAATATTTCAATACAGACTGGTTATAATGACATTGCAATGAAGTGTCCATTAAATGACTTACGGCCACAGCATGTCGAAACAAGTTCCCGTGTGATCACCGAACTTAAGCAACGTCGACCCTGGTCAATACCAAGATGGTTGAACGCATGGAATACAAGGTGATGTAATCTTGGATATGTGGTTGGAGCAATGATTAGAAATTGTTAGTGAGAGAGCTGGGTTCCAATTCCCGTTGGGTTCGTTATAGTCCCTTACACGCAAATACCTTTGGAAATGGTATGAATCAATCTCATCTCCCCCAAGCTATGTGTTAATTAGTAAGGCTTGTATCACTGAAATCATTATTATCTAAATAAAAAAAAATTCTCTTACAATCTAAAAATATTTTCTGGCTTTAAATAACATGCAAACGGTCGATAAGCCGTAAAAAACATTTTATTCACAGCAATTAGTCATTTACACTTAGCCAGTCCACTTCTCTTTTCAATACATAGACCTTACAGTATCCGCCTGCCGTGTGTGAGAGACTGCCTGAGATTGTCTTTGGCAGCTGTGTATATAACTACTTGTCATACAAATTCTTTCCCATACCTGAAAACACAATGTAGGTGTGAGGTCAAGCGCTTTTCGTAACTAATATACAGTACGTAGGGGTGCTGCAAAGTTTTAAGCTCAAGAATTGTCACAAAATATATCTGTCTCGCTTATGTAGATTCTGTTGAAATGAAACTGATTTTCTGATGACGCCAATTCATAGGCGAAACATGTCAAAACAGAAGGTTTCGGCCGTTGTCTCGTCCGACCTTCAAGATACGGCCAATAGTCTGAATGTAAATAGTGTAAATAATGATAGCTCCTCATTCTAAAAATCATTCAGGAATGTCAAAACAGAACTTTTCTAAATTGTCTTTATATATATATATATATATATATATATATATATATATATATATATATATATAATGTAATTATTAAATTTGTATTGGACATTTAATACAAAGTAGAGCTGTCTAGGTAAAAAAAGAAGTTATTTTATTGTTTCCTGAAGAAAGCATCATACAATGAAATAGTTTCAGCCGCGTTACTCTTCGGTCTTCTATGTATATAGGATTCGTAAACCCGGAACACAACAGATACCCACGAAATGAGAGTGAGATATACGACCGGAATATTGCCGGACAGGAAAATAAAACCAGAAAAACAAAAAAAAAACAAAAAAACTAAAACTAAAACAAAAAAAAACTAAAAAAAAAAAAAAAAAAAAAACTAAAACAAAAAAAACAAACTAAAACAAAAAAAAACTAAAACAAAAAACAAAACAAAACAAAAAAACAAAAAAAAACAAAAAAAAAACAACGTCAGTGAATAAAGCACTCAGTTGAACGAAATTTTGACAAGTTGTTTCATATCCTAACTACCTCCCAGGTTTCTTGCCATTTTCAACATTGTTGATGGTACTTGAGATTTGAAAAGAACGCAGAGAAACACATTATATGACAATCCTCAATAAAAAATGGCTTAGTCGGAATATTTCATATTCAAATGCAGACATTTCTTTTTATTTTCTTAATTGTATCATGTGTAATTTAAGCCATGCATTTTTTTAAAAATGGTTTTATTTACCAAAGTGTTTCAAGAACTAGGACTCAAGGTAAATCTTGACAAAAGCAGAAACTATGATCTGGAATTGGAATGAAAACAATGACGTCATATAACCTGAATCCGTCATAACAATTCAAAATGTAGGATTAATAAATTCCAAATATTTTATTATATAGGGATAACGTGTCGCTGCCGACACTGGAGTTTGAACATAGATCACCAGAGAGCAAACACAGGCGATCCTATGATAGGAAAGGAAATATATATATAATGGAATTAGCGTGGTGTCTAAGTGATCACTACCCGGATTACTTCGGTAGTGTGCTCGTCAAACCCTTCTGCCTCTGTGTAGAGAGGAATCCAAACGAGGCTATGCCAAAGGGCAGACTCGTCTGGGGTGGTAGACAGCTACCCGACCCCGTTTCTACGGGGTCTATGGGGATATTTTTGCTAGAGCCTACGGGCTCGGATACTGTCCGGATTATTTAATTCCCTATCTCCGGGCAAAGAGGCACCCAGACGAGTCTTATCTAGGGTGAGAGAGATACCGGACCCCATTTTTACGGGGTCTACGAGGAATTTTTGACCTAGCCTACGGGCTCGATAACCCCACAATAAACTCGGCCTTGTGCCACATCCGGCCGCGTAGAGCGGTTAGTGAATGTCATCACTATACAGATCAATATTCGGTGGTTACTATTCGAGCGAGTATTATCGAGCAAGTACTATTAGTACGAGTGATATTCGAAGGCGTCTGACACCAGTATTGTACTATAGTTGTAACTGCGATTACAAAGTCTCTACTACAACGAACATTACAAAAGTGACAAAATAGCACTTGTTAAGGTCCCAGCTATGGGCAAATAGTGAATCCCAAAATAAAAACAAAACACTATGAAAGTATAAAAATACATTCTCATAGTAAAATACCAACAATAACTGTTTATATTAAGATGACCAGCAATACATTTTATCTGTAGTGGAATGCGTGCAACTGCGTTCAAAATATATTTAGTTGACGCCATAAAATAATGTTTAAAATATTAAGATTTCGATATTAAGGTTGATACCGCTAAACAAAATCAAACCACCAACATGAAAAAAACGCTTTCATGATATTAATTCATATCATATTCTAAAGAAATCAAACTGTATTCCAAAATATAACTTCAACAAGACTACAACATAAAACGCACATATCACAACCTCTAGTAATTATGTTCACACAAGCATGTATATGCACAAAAGCTGAGTACCATCTACCATGTATTCAATTGTGAAAGCAGAATAACATTTTTATTACTTCAAAGCTCGCAAGAAAATTAAATTTCGGCATTAAATGACCCATAAGGAATTGATGTTCCGCTAAACAAATCAAATAGAGAGCAGTTTCGTTTAAGAAGCGTTAAAATTAACAAGGCATTTCTTGTCTCAGTATCAGATTCCAGATCATTTTCGAAATCCGCTGTCAACTTAATTTCATCGAGACTTACTATGTACAAGGCTCATGAGTCACTCGAGGTAGAGTGTTACGGATTAAGAGGTACAGATTATTAGTGTATGTGAGGAAAAGTGTTAACCCTAGACATGAACACGTTAAGATTGTAGTAATCGGAAAGCAACGTCTTGGGAGTGAGTACCACAAAGCAGTGAAGAATATAAAAACACACACATCACATCCACAGAAATATGCATATGTACAAAAGCTGAGTGTCATCTACCATGTATTCACTTGTGAAAGCAGAATAACATTTTTTATTATTTCAAAGCGCCCAAGAAAATTAAATTTCAGCATTAAATGACCCATGAAGATATTGATATACCGTTAAACAAACAAATCAAATCAGTAGAAATGGATATTTCACCATTACCAGTTATATGATGTTAAAGATATTGTCGCATTACTTTCTACGAGAGGTTACCAAAAAGTTCTCAGCCCGACCAAGAAGAGATTCGATAATAAATCTTAATATTTTGTCAGTTCAAAATGATTTTTATGTCAGGCTACTTTATAAGTACTACTGGTACCCCGTAACGCAGTATTGCCGTATGATCCTGTCATCGGCGATTAAACCGGATCCCACGCCAGGCTTTTCGGATAAATAGATTGACTAGTCACCTAGCAGGTTTTAAAAAAAGATCAGTGAAAGGGTGGATGAATTTGCTTGTAGAGTCAAAAGTCATCGAGCAGAGTTTGGTCCCCAAACGGTTCGGGGCACCTCATGGTGTGGTAAAAGAGGATAGCAGGTGAGGCGCAATGATTGAAAGACAATCAATGATTTAGAAAGTTTCCAAAAATTCATATTCCAAAAATAAATATAATTTCAAAATTTAAAATATTATTATGGATTACTTGTAATTTCATGCATGAGTCCCAGTATAAATAGTTATAAATTAATATTGACAGATTTTATCATTGTGATATTTTTGTATCATATCAAGAATATATTGACTCGGGTCTGCAAATTGGATGAGAAAGTTATTAATGATAATCGTCTGACTAGGAATATGTGGTTATCTCCTTTAACCTACTTTTTATTTTTAAATGTACTTTTATCCCATAAAATTTCGTGTGAAGCAAGCAAATTTTCATTCTGAAAATGTAGCCCAGAGAAAAAGTATCTGAATCACAGCTTTAGCAAAGGGAGACAAAGTGCTAAGAGCCAAAAGGGATAAGAAGTTGTGGAGTGCCTTGACCACCTTCAATGGTTTCCAAATGGTACAGCGCGCCTTATAAGTTTAGCAGAATGATTTAAAGACAATCAAAGATTTAGAAACAGTTTCAAAAAATTCATATGCCCAAAATAAATATGAATTTTAAAATTTAAAATATTATGGATTACTTGTAATTGCATGCATGAGTCCCCATATAAATAGTTATAAATAATTATTGACCGATTTTAACATTGTGATATTTTTGCATTATATCAAGTATTAAAAATATAGTAAGTAGGGTCCGCAAACTAGTATAATGATGTAGACTTGACTCCACTGCTGTGCATGCACCAAGTGCAGTGATGACACTGGTGGACAAAGCGTTTCCTAGACCGAAGTCAACGGTCAGAGTGAACGGTTCTCCGATGGAATCAACTGCGACAAGCCAAGGCGAGCCTTCAGATTAGATTACAACAGCTCTGATTTGATAGAGAGAATGATGGGTTTTACTCAATCTGTTTTGAATTAATATCATGAAAGAGTTTTTTAATGTTGGTGGTTTGATTTTGACACACTCGGTATGAATGTTTACTTCTCCGGCTTTCAGCTCAGATATGTGGATGGATCTGATCAATTGTGTCGTGCCCTTTCGGAACTTCAATTAATTCAAACGAAAGTGATCACTTAGCCACAGCTCATATGACACCTTAACTTCGTCCGGCTCTGCGTTTCCACTTCCAGACTACCGTGCCAAAATACCAACGCCAGAAAACATTTTCTCGCCAAACAGAAAAAGGCACACAAAGCCGTTTCTGAACCACTCACTCAAAGCCAACACAGATTCGACTTGACTGGCATTAGCGACGGATTCCCACGGCAGACAAGCGTAACCGACCTCAGCAGACAACAAAATTGACCAGATATCATTTCGACACCAAGGCGTTTCTATCAACAGCGATACCTTCGCCCGGTGACGAAATCAGTAGTAGAATAACACTCGATTGACACAATGTTATAATTTGTGTAATATTTCTACCACAAGCGTGTCTCACCCAACTACAGATGCGTGTTGATTTTCTCCACGCGTCTATCTCGACTACTACTTTGTGTTATAACCCGAACGAACTCTCAGTCTTCCACAACTGATATACAATAACACGAAACGATTGAACCTTGTAAATCGTCTTCATTGCGTCTTATCTTCACTTGTTTTGTCAATTCCACGTTTTTTTCCTTGTTAACGCTATTACAGGTGAACAACTGTGCAGCGATCCTATGACCACATCCGGTCATAGGACTGATAATCATGATATTTGGCGGGAAGTGTTGGAACCACGTGGAGGCACGGTGGAGTAGTGAATGGCGGCTCAGATTCCGGAACCGGGGAGCAGAGTTCGAATTACATTCACTTACGTGCTAATAGTACTGGCAAAGCTATAAATCCATCTCTTCTCCCCTCAGCCACGGATAAATAGTAATAGAGTCCTATAGCCTTAGGTAACAACCGGTCTAGGAGAAGGATAATTCTGAATTCAAAACGTGTGCAGACCGAGGGCGACTCACACCATATTCCGTGGCCTTTGGTTGTCGGTCAACAACTTGGAGTGGAGATGGGTGCCGGTAAGCTATATGAAAAGCCCACTGAAAGGATCACGAAGAAGAAGAATGTTTCTTCTACCCTCCGGTTCACTTGACGATTGAGGCAGTCGAGGAGAAAATAGAGTTGCAACTACTCCTATGGTTATTTAATACCAGCATTTTTTACTTGATATTACTCAGTTAATAGTAATTATTGTAATCTTATGATATAGAATCTACAAATATTAAATTGAATAATCACAATAAAAAAACAAAACAAAAAAAAAAATATTTTTACAAAGGCAATAAACAAGATATAAATCACAAGATGAACTGTTCGAGATTTATACCCGATAGTAAAAATTTATAGTTCTATTACGTTTGAGTCATTGAGTTGAAAAATTTCTCCGCCGGCCCCATCACGACCTCTCTTGAACTTGTTCCTTTTTGAAGTGCTGGATTAGATGACAATTAATTAAACTCTTTTACTTTCATTATTTGTTTACTTACAGCGGATATACCAAAATCAAAAGAGTAAAACAATTTAAATATCTGGGAAGGGTTTTAACGGAAGACAGAAAGTGCAACACTGAAATCTGAAAACGCACTGGGATAGAGAAAGACCTTTCAAATGCTAAGCAAAGTATCAAGAAACGAGAAAAAAAAAATCATTAGAAACAAAGAAAAGAGTACTAGACTTCTATCTATATTTCTGAGATGAGTCACTATAACTATTTACATTTGTTCGGACTATTCGCCTCATCTTTATTGCCATATTCACGACGTTTCGGCCGTTATACGGTCGGGCCTTCATCAGGTGATATACGTTGGAATTTCCTAACGAAACCTTTATTTTGTCCACTCGGGTAGATTGTTCTAGTTCCACGCGTCGTGCCTTTTCTGCAGTTTCAGTTTAGTAACTCAACTCTTCAGCTACAGAAGAGGTGAAAAAAATTCTTGGAGAGTTGAATTACTAAAAAGAAATAACTGAAACCGAGATCCAGAAGAGGCATGGCACGTGGAACTAGAACAATGTACCCCAGTGGACAAAATATCAGAATTCGGTCCGAAATTCCAACGTATGCATAAGAATAAATAAAAAAAAGAAGAAAAGTTGGATCATTTTCCAGCAAGGTAATTCTCTAGAGTTCTTTTCTTAATGTCATGACCCTTCAAAACAGCCGATCATGTGTGTCCACACTTTTCCTCATTTAAATATCTGTAAACATCAATTGCAAAAAGACAGAATGCACAGTTCTTAGCAAAAGAAACAGCCCGACATATAAATTAAACCAAACATGCACATCATTATCTGGAAAGTACTTTAACATAGGACGAAAAGTGTGACACTGAAATCAGAAGGCGCATTGGGGTAGACAAAAATGTCTTAAAAAGCTAAGCAAAGTATTAAGAAACAGGAAAATTTCGTTAGAAACAAAGTAAAGAGTGCTGAACTGTTACGTAATATCACCCTTCTTTTTTTCTCTCGCTACCGACCTACATTGTATTTAATCTCTTGCTCTTTTTGAAAACTCTTTGGTTTTATTAAGAGTCCTGCTAGAAGTTGATGGTTAACAAACTAATTACGCAGATCATTGCCAGTGTAGTGACTTGATTTTTTCCCAGAGCTCTATTTAATCTTTATTAATTCATATTGTTAGAACCAAAGAAAAGAATACTGAAACGTTAGGCAATATAAGTCCACCTATATGGCAGTAAATGCTGGACAATTCCTTCTCTGTTGAAGAAGAAACTTGAAGCAACAGAAATGTGGGTCTACAGAAGGGTGTTGGGAATACAATTGATTGAACACGCGAGCAACAACGAAGATTTAGAGTAAATGGATGTCAAAAGGACATATTTAAAACCAGGAAGAGATAGTTAAAATTTCTCGGGCACATAAGGAAAGGGATTTGAAAATTTAATAATATATATTGAAGGCAACAGGCATGAAAACAACACGTAACCTATCTGGCGACATTGAGAAAATGGATGGCAGAGCAAAGTTTAGGAGAGATATCTAAAAGACAAAATTTATTAAGAGACATAAAGAACAGGAAATTGTGGAGAGCCTTGATCATCTACGTCCCGAGGGCACACTGCGTATAGAAGAATATTATGTCTACCTCCCATTATATCATGGTATGCTCATTTTTTAGCGAATTAAGAAAGGTCTAGAGTAAAAGTTTAAATGACCTTGTTTTTATTTATTAAATCCTCTCATTTACTTTCATTACTTATTTCCTTAAAGTATTTTTTTTATTACTCCAATCATTATTATAGTGGATACTCGTATTTGAAGTAGACGCTCCATTTTTATTTTTTTATTTTTTTTATTTTATTAGGTTGGTGCAAAAATAATGACGTTATAATGTCATTTTTTGACGTATTTTTTAACGTCAAAAAACGACATTATTACGTCATTATTTTTGCACCAACCTAATAAACAGTGTATTATGTAAACCAGCCCGCGCATTCGATAAATCTTAATAAAGAAAATATGCTCCCCGACAGGAATTGAACATGGTTCCGTTTTTATAGGAGGGGTGAGCGTTTGATCCACCGTGCATTACCGCTCGACTACGGATAGCGTCATCGTTCAACAAGGCTCTATTTTCCCCCTTTTTTTTTTTTTTAAGGAAAGCACATCCGCTTCACTTTGATTATTTTTCTCGAAAGCCCATATCTGCTCAGTTTCGTTTCTGAAACGTAAATAAAGCAATTTATAAAGAATTAGTGGATTTATTTTTAATTATCACAGCAATGTGTCTACCTCACGTTATAATGCATAAATAGCTCGTTTAAATAAATAAATAAAATAAGTTTAGTTAATTAAAAGTTATTTCAGGGCGTCGTCAGTCATGTTTGTCAACAACTTCCTCTTTATTTTCCTCTTACCATCCCACTTCTGGCTTCTTGTAATAAATCATTTTTGCTGTTTGTTAGTATTTTGAGAGAGATAGAGGGAAAGAAAGCGCGAAGGATTTGTGATGGGATGGAAAGAGAAACGATAGAGAAGGAAAGAGGAACGATAGAGAAGGAAAGATAAAGGAAAGAGAAATGGGAGAAGGAAAGAGAAACGATAGAGAATGAAAGAGAAACGATAGAGATGGAAAGAGGAGAAAAGAGAAAGGATAGATTGAACGATAGAGATGGAAAGAGAAAGGATAGATTGAACGATAGAGATGGAAAGAGAAAGGATAGATTGAACGATAGAGATGGAAAGAGAAAGGATAGATTGAACGATAGAGATGGAAAGAGAAAGGATAGATTGAACGATAGAGATGGAAAGAGAAAGGATAGATTGAACGATAGAGATGGAAAGAGGAAGGATAGATTGAACGATAGAGATGGAAAGAGAAAGGATAGATTGAACGATAGAGATGGAAAGAGAAAGGATAGATTGAACGATAGAGATGGAAAGAGAAAGGATAGATTGAACGATAGAGATGGAAAGAGAAAGGATAGATTGAACGATAGAGATGGAAAGAGAAAGGATAGATTGAACGATAGAGATGGAAAGAGAAAGGATAGATTGAACGATAGAGATGGAAAGAGAAAGGATAGATTGAACGATAGAGATGGAAAGAGAAAGGATAGATTGAACGATAGAGATGGAAAGAGAAAGGATAGAGAGAACGATAGAGATGGAAAGAGAAAGGATAGAGAGAACGATAGAGATGGAAAGAGAAAGGATAGAGAGAACGATAGAGATGGAAAGAGAAACGATACAGAGAACGATAGAGATCGAAAGAGAAACGATACAGAGAACGATAGAGATCGAAAGAGAAACGATACAGAGAACGATAGAGATCGAAAGAGAAACGATACAGAGAACGATAGAGATCGAAAGAGAAACGATACAGAGAACGATAGAGATCGAAAGAGAAACGATACAGAGAATGATAGAGATCGAAAGAGAAACGATACAGAGAATGATAGAGATCGAAAGAGAAAAGAGAGAAGGAAAGAGAAACGATAGAGAAAAGAGAGAAACGATAGAGATGGAAAGAGAAACGATAGAGATGGAAAGAGAAACGATAGAGATGGAAAGAGAAACGATAGAGATGGAAAGAGAAACGATAGAGATGGAAAGAGAAACGATAGAGATGGAAAGAGAACAAAAGAGAAACGATAGAGAACGAACTGAAAAGAGAGAAACGATAGAGGAGGAAAGAGAAAAGACAGAGGAGGAAAGAGAAATGATAGCGAACGATAGAGAAGGAAAGAAAAACGATAGAGAAGGAAAGAGAAACCATAGAGTAAAGATAGAGAAACGATAGAGAAGGATAGAGAAGGAAAGAAAAACGATAGAGAACGAAAGAGAAACGATAGAGAAAACAGAGATGGAAAGAGAAAAGATAGACAAACGATAGAGAAGGAAAGAGAAAAGAGAGAAGGAAAGAGAAACCATAGAGAAAAGATAAAGGAAAGAGAAACCATAGAGAAGGATAGAGAAACGACAGAGAAGGAAAGTGAAACGATAGAGAAGGAAAGAGAAACGGGAGGGGGAAGGAAAGCTAGATAAAAAAGAGCAGAGAGAGAAGGAACGAAATAAAAAAGGAAGGATAAAGAGAAAAGGGAACATAGAGAGAAAGATGTAAGAAAGAGAAGGAAAGAAGAGAGAAAAAAGAAACGAAAGAAAAAAGGAAAGAGGATTGGTTGATTGATTCGTTTTCTACATCTTACTAACCATTTGTAGGTTATTTAAAGCCAGAAAATAGATTTAGGTTGTATTCATTTTTGAGATAATGATTAAGTGATATACGTCTTACTATTAAACCCATAGCTGGAGGGAGAAGAAGTGGATTAGTATAACAAATTGTAAAAAGTTTTTGTTAATACATTTTTATAGTGTGGAACCATAGAAAGATAACACGGACTCCGCTATAAGGTTAAATAGTAGATTCTCAGAAACGTAGTACATAAGTTAAATGTTGACTGGATAGTACTTTCTCTCACTGGTGTCCTGACTCACTCATTCACTCACTATGGCTAATACTCGGTGACCCTCACTTGGTGACTCCCTTTACTCAGAGTTGGTAGCCATATTATATAGGTGTGGAAGAGTCCATTTATATGTAGGTCCCCACTATATATATATATATATATATATATATATATATATATATATATGGTAAGATGAAGAACAAATAGGAAACGTTTACCAATCAAACATGTTTCACATTTATTAAACCTTCCTCAGAGACTGAGATATAGAGAAAAGAAAGAAATTCTGGGATTTTTACTTTTGTGCTGTTTGATTTTCATTGCTTAATCAGGTTTCACGGGCATTCGACTTGTTAAACGAACGTTGGTATAATTTATAGCGTTCCGCATACAAGGGGAGACAACGCGTCCTTTTGAGGTTCCAAGAAATCAACAGATTCCTCGCCTGACAAACCGTAAATATTGCTTTATGTATGTAAATATATAATAAGTATATAAAGTACAGTGTAACCCGGATATAAGAGAAACCCGGATACAAGAGAGATTTTCTCTGGTCCCAAATTAGAGCCGTACTTACCTAAACAAAATAGAACAAACCCGGATATAAGAGACTTCTCCGGTCCCGACAACTCTCTTATATCCGGGTTACACTGTATATATAAATAGGTATACAAAGGGACGCACGCACACTTCTGGCCTGTGGAACCCCTTCCGATTTCTTGCTTCCCTGCCAACTACAATATTCAAAAATTTAAATGCAACATCAACTGTCATCTTCTGTCTTGATGGAAGTTGTTCCTTTATTGTTCTTTCCTCACTAAAGCCTTCTTATTTCTCTATATATTAGGTTGGTGCAAAAATAATGTCGTTTTCTCACATATGTTACTATGTGAGAAAACGAAATTATTTTTGCACCAACCTAATACATTTTTTTCTGGTAATTGTTGTGATGGACTTTCCACGTTAGTACAACAACTGAGCGCAGTGCTAGATTGGCAGCTAGGTCTCTCAATTTAACTATTGAAATTACTATTTGTAAGCAGAAGTTCGAGGTTAACAGTTTCCTTATCAACATTTTCTTCTTCTATGTGCCGCGTCCTTTTAAGACATAGTTAAGTTTTTAAGAGCCATGATCGCCTATGATCTTCAAAAACTTATATGCAATGTCAATAGTCATCTTATGTCTCCTTGAATCCTCTTATTTTATTGCTCAACCTGATTCTTTAGCTCTCAGCATCTCTTCGCATCTTAGTGGCTTTATTGCTTTGCTTGGGATAAAATTATAAAAAAAAAAAAGTCCGAAACTCAAGGTTGAAACGAAAGCTCGAGCCAGCTACGTGTAACAGAAAAAAAAATCTTAAAGTGAAGGATTCCCGAGATTGATCGAATTATTGAAATAAAGAGAAAAACCGGAATATCTTAATATCTTACAGCAAAATCTTGTTGGTTATATAGGTACTACAAACAAGCGACTTCCTTTTGGCAATTCCAATATGTGATACTTGAACGTAGTTTATTGAATCGCTCGTTTACAACTCTGAGGATCATAGAACAGCAATAGAATATGCCTCTCTGCTTGTCCTCCACCCTTTTCAATGGCTGGAGTGATTATCTGGTGGTCAGTTCCAATCTGTTACGACCTGCTTTTCCTGTTGCCATTCTCTGACAGACTCAGCTGAACGTTTTGGAGTGCACCCTGTACCTGTGTGTACAATTCAGACTACTTCGTCAGCAATAATGTATTGGCACAATTTGAGGATTAATTTAAATTCCAAGTTTATTCGTTGTTCCGGAAAACATGTGGCCAGCTAGACACTTGACCGACTTCTGATAACCTACTTCCATCAAAACTATTTTTATATGACGACATCCCATTGATTGGGCTTAGCAGTTTTCGTTTTTTTTTTTTTTTTTTTGTATTTTTTCGGAAAGACGTTTCTATGTAAACAGCTTAATCTCAATGGTTTTTAAAGACATTTTTTCTTAATTATCATCATTTTCATTCAACTTGCTAGCTGTACCAAGGTACAGTTCCATTCACAGTTATAGTGAATTACCACTAATATTCAAGTTATCGCAGTTAATATTCAGACTCGATACCTTAACACCTAGCGCATCTAATGTTTCGAAATTGATTGATTTTCTGAGGGATTCTTAAGATTATTAGATTAGAAAACTGTCTGAAGACACCGGAGACCACTCCCTATATTGATATACGGCGAATACGGGAGTTTATTGGCCACAATTTCAGGAAAGACAAGCAATAACTGCAACATGACACTGAACCGGGTCCCCGAAGGAAGTAGGAGAAAGGGAAGACCATAAAAGAAAGATATGACAAAGAACTGTGGAAGAGGAGAGGTGAGCAAGAGGCTGGTGATCCCTGTGGTGAGGCACGAACAGCAGCTATGAACAGGGTAGAGTGGAGACGTTCAGCGGAGGCCTTATGTACCACGAGGTATCAAGCATATAAAGAAATAATAATACATAGAATCAATCAGCAATATTAATGCGATTAATGGCGAAATCACTTCGCTAGTAGAGCATAATGTATGCATTAAAATACTGTTAATCCATTGAATGATGTGATCCTCATTTATAAAACTTGTCAGATGTTTCTAGTGTATATTTTTTTAAAGTTAAGCAAGTACTTTCGAAGATCCATGTCTTCATCCTCATGCTGTAATTTTTTTTTCCTTTAAAGTTAAAACTTGAAGACGAAATAATTGTTTGTAGACCGAAAGATGTTTTTTTTAAGAATGTGCTATTTATTGACGGTTGTACAATCTCGGAACGTGCGATGTCGCAACGCTAAAGTTCAAAATTGCAAGTGAGAATTTTTATATGAATTTTGTAATATGGTAAATCCACGAATTCTTTTTTTTACAACAGTTTTTCAGTTAACATGACATGAACAAAGTATATAGTTCAATTAAAATAGTGATACGTCTTATATATATATATATATATATGACAGAGAGAGAATTTTCTTAATTTCCACATTTACCTGCAATCATTACAGAACGTAATTAAACCTTTTGTCACTTTTCCCCTGCCAGTTCTGTGCTTTAAACGAAGCATTTCATCATTTAATTTTTCGTTGTTCACTGTCAATGCTCCTTAGAATTCAATACGCCCTGGTATTAGGTTGGTGCAAAAATAATGTCATTTTCTCACATAGTAACATATGTGAGAAAACGACATTATTTTTGCACCAACCTAATACAAATGGGTGATCACCCAAGCAAGCGCATACGATCATTGCTCTTCCAACAATTAGAAGAAAGCATTTTCCCTCCATGTAACATTGTAAAGTCATAGCTATATGAATTCTTCATATATGTGCCGTATCTCTTCAGGATAGAGGCAATCATGGCTGTCCACAATTCCTTGCTCTTTGTAGCGCTTAATAAATTGTCGTTTCTCCTAAACCTTGTTCCGCCATCCATTTACTCACTAAGCAGGTGATACGTTGTTTTCCTACTTCCCTCTTGCTTTCAATCTGCCCTGTGAATATCAGATTTTCCAAGCTCTCTTTCCCCATTATGTGTCCGAGAAGTTTCAATTGTATCTTCCTGATATTATGTATACGTGTTCTTTTTGTTTCCACTTTCTCTAAAACTTCGTCATTGCTCACATGTTCGGTTCATGATATATTCAGCATCCTACTGTAGAACCACATTTCTGTTGCTTCAAGTCTCGTCTTCATCTGTGACGAGATTGTCAAGCATTCAATAGGATATAGGTGAACTGATATTACATAACAGTTCAGTATTCTTTTCATTGTTTCTAACGATATGAATTAATAAAGATTAAATAGAGCTCTGGGGAAAAAAATAAATTTTTTTTACTAAACTGACAATGATCTGTCTAATGAGCTCATTAACCATAAATTTTCAGCATGACTCCAAATAAAACCGAAGAGTGTTTATTTTTTTTTCAAAAAGAGCGAAAGATTAAAGAGAGAAAGCACTATCCAGCTTTTTGTTTCGACCCCCCCCCCTACTATAGTAGGGGAGTGTCGAAACAAAAAGCTGGATAGTGGGTAAGAGAAAGAATACAAAATGGTAGGCAACAAGGAAGGAGAAGAACAAAGGGTGGTTAGCACGTGAGAATAGTAAAATAGGAAGTGGGGAGAGGATATTAAAATAGGAAGTGGGGAGAGGATATTAAAATAGGAAGTGGGGAGAGAATATTAAAATAGGAAGTGGGGAGAGGATATTAAAATAGGAAGTGGGGAGAGGATATTAAAATAGGAAGTGGGGAGAGGATATTAAAATAATCTCAGAAGATGGGGAACAATTCGTGGGACGGGCAGAAATCAAGAATCTTCAAAGGGTCAGGGAAGAAAGGGGGAAAATTGCAAGAGGTGGGAAGACAGGGTTGTCCAGGCTGCGAAAAAGGGAGAATATACCAGGTGGAGTGAACGGGGCGAGAGTGAATATCCCAGGAGGCGGGTCGAGAGAAATATTAGGCTGGTGCAAAAATAATGACGGTTTTTGACGTTAAAAATACGTCAAAAACCGTCATTATTTTTGCACCAACCTAATAATATTCCAGGATGAGAATACATGGGGCATATACAGGAGAAGATTGGAAGAGGAGAATATTCCAGGAGACAGAAAAAAGGGAAGAATATTTAGGCGAACTGAACACACAGTGTGTATTCCAGGAGGTTGGGGAGATATTCCAGGGGGATCGAACAAGAGCGTAGTCCAGGAGCTAGGGGGAGTGAACAGAGTGTGTATATTCCAGGAGGGGGAATAAATGTGACACTATTCCAGGATGCTGGAAGAGGAGTAGACTATTCCAGGAGACGGGAAAAGAGGAGTATATGTGGAGTGAAGACGGAAACAAACACCAAGGCAGTTAATCTCCAAATGACAAAAATATTCGTTTCTGAGTTCGAGGATCCGCGCATCCTTCCGGTTAATAAACAAATCTTTTCAAAATAAGTATCTAATATTTTTCAACAAACGGTTGGCTTTCCCACCGACAATAAAAAAATGCTTCGAGATCCCTCTGATGAGTATTTAAGCAAAATTCTGTAGACGGACAAAAGCAGTAACGAGATAGAGAAGGCTGTTCACGACGGCCGGCGCGGCTTAAGAGACATTCCTTTACTTATTCATCGGTCTTCCCCGCCGAGCTATATGACACGGACGCTCTTTCCTCCCCGTCGAGCTACGTGGCACGGACGCTCGATCCTCCCCGCCGAGCTACGTGGCACGGACGCTCGATCCTCGCTCCCGAGCTACGTGGCACGGACGCTCGATCCTCCTCACTATTCCCTTGCCTCTTTTTTTTCTCTGATAGATACACGCGTAGAAATCACATTTCGTTTCATCTTAACAACGACAAACAAGGAACTTAATCACATGAATATTCAGAACATTTCTCGCCTTTTTCTTTGTTGTGTGTCAATTCAAATCCACAAGAAACATACTAGAATATAGGAAGAGGGGGCGAAATATTTTTGCAGGAGTGAACAGGGGTGTATGTTCCAGGTTTTGGGGAGAATAATCCAGTGGTTTCTGGGGGAAACCAAAACAAACAAAAAAAAAAGGCGGGGAATAAAAAAGAAAACGTCATTTACGATGAATGTTTCAGGGAAATCATTCCTTTCGTTTTGACCAGTTTCTACACTTTTCTCCCCGCTCAAACATTTGGTTCGCTTTAAGAACAATTAATAAAACTGACCAGAAGTCAGAATGAAAAGACTCTTAAATGTCCTACTCCTCAAAACAACCACTAACCCAACGACCTTCTTTTCGCTCCCTCAACTGCCATCTCTTCCCTCAGTGTTAAATGTTAATTCTTCAGTCAACTTTACAAAGACAAACCCAGGAGTGGCACGCCTAACAATCTATATTTAGCTGACACAAATAATTCCAGCAGTCATTGACCAATGACCAGCTTTGTTATGTCAGGGTCAGACGAAAGAGAGACGTGTCAGGTTAAGTGGTTAAAGGGGCAAGAAGCTCCAATAACTATTTTTTTTTAAATTCTGAAACATCTGCACACCAAGGTCAGGCTTCGCTTGTTATTAACACTGCATTAGTCACCTCGGATTTCCGAAAATGCATAGTTCCCTGTGATGTTTACACATCTCAGTACAAAAATACTTTGTAGTATTTACTGTTACAATTATTGTTGTACTGTTGAAAAGAAATGACGCTGTTAAGATTACAAGCAATGCTTGAACTTATTAAACAACAACATTTACAATGGACATAGACATTAACATTTGTGTGTGACCGTAAAGAGTTTTTATTTTGGTGAATGTCCGTGCTTACGTACGTGTATGTGTGTTTCATGGCGCTCTCCCTACGCTATAAATACTGGGCGACTTCTTGCCTCGTTCTCTTTTCTTCGGGCCTCGTGCCGCATCCTATCTCGCGTGGAGGTGAGGTAAATACTTTTTTTACTTTGCGTTTCAGCGGACACATTTAAAAATGTGATCTCTCGCAGAAATTTGCGTTTTGCCCACTTTTCAGAAAACGCCACGAAACACACATACACGTATGTACGAACATTCACCAACATATTAGGTTGGTGCAAAAATAATGGCGTAATAATGTCGTTTTCTGACGTATTTTTAACGTAAAAAAACAAAAAAAAACGACATTATTATGTCATTATTTTTGCACCAACCTAATACAAGCTCTTTACGTCCACACTGAAGCGGGCCGTGTGTTTACGTGTTGTTAAATTAAAAACACGTGCTGTTTATTCCTGCGAGAAGAAGATCCAACTACAACATGGCGGACTCAAGTTGAATCCAACCGAAGAGGTAAAAAATAAATCACGTCGGAAAGTCACAAATCTGTGGTGGACCTTCTAGCAGGAATAAACAGCACGTGTTTCTAATTTAACAACACGTAAAAACACGGTCCGCTACAAACTGAAGATATAATTATTCATTGAAATGAAAATTATAATGAATTTGTTGCATAAACATGATTCAAATTGTAGGTTAAACACACCAATACGAAAATAGAGAAACGTTTTATTCATGAAAAATAGCCACAATATATTTGCATAGTATAGAAATATATATTGTAGGATGGCCACAGTTGTTTTCCCTTGGGTGAGTGCATGGGAGTTCAGCCCCTTTTAGAGGGTGAGAACTCTTCTTCCCTTGTTTCTTTGCTTCCATTAGAGGAACGATTATTGCCTTCCTAACCACCGGGGTATCCACACATGTGGAAAATGGCCAACATGTGCACAGCCTAATGTGGAGAAAAAAGTAATTTTAATTCACCTAGCCCCGAACGGTCAATGGCCATAAGGATGGTATTTATTTCTTTGTGGTTCTGTTAAACATTCTTGTTTTTTGGACAGTATGAACAACCATTTGTTTTGGGGCATGTGTAAATCTTTTTAATGTGTATGTAAGTTGTTTGCCTTATTAAGTGTTTTGTTTATTACGGGCGTGTATCTCATCTTTCTATATTCACAGTGTTAGTGTATCAATGGCTATACTAATGGCGTACTGGAACGCTAGCCTGATTCTTCCTGACACTAAATAGCCGGTAAACTATGGCTGGCTGATAAACAATGCTAATAATATTATTATATCAACTAAACTCATAATTACAGAACGGATAATTATTTTTATCACTTTAAACGTTAATTTGAGTAGATACTCGTATTTGAGTAGGCGCCCGGTATACATATTAGACAATATATTTAATTCTTTTCAATTACCGGCCTGAATGTTTGAGAAATCATATTAAAAAAAATAGCGTTCATCGGTTTGAATCGAACCTACATCTCTCGGAATGGAGGAAGCCACCGTTTAGCCGGTGCGACTTACCGTTTGGCCACGAAGAAACAGACGATCAGACGAAGCCAATTTCATGATTTCATACTTTTCAAGCGAATATCTGATGAAAACTTACCTTTGTTAGTCAGGTGGGGGTTACAGAACACCCCGAAGAAGACAAAGCGCCGTCTGCCTTTCACAACAACCGAGCTATAACTGCGTCAAATCGCGTCCTACAAACACTATCAGTTAGAAGAGTAGTGGGAAGGAGCAAAAGAAACAAGTTGACAACGAGGAATTACGAGTCCCTTAAAACATTAGGAGTAACAAGACACCTCGTGTGACTAACACAGGCTTAAGGTAGAAGGTCTATACAAGAGAAACAAGTAGTCGATGAATAAGCAAGGTAAAGAAAGAGTAGTAGTATCTTTAGCAATGGATCGTATGTACGAGTCCCCTTTAAGGTCTAGGGCTGAGTTTAAGCCATAATAAGTGCCCACGGCATGCCCACTCCCACTCGTGAGAACACGTATTAATTGTGATAGCTAAAAATTCTGGGTTCGATCGACGATGTCCCGCATTAAGTGATGCGGTACATATTCTTGTTCTGCGTTTTGAGAATCGTTAATTTTTTTAAAATCATTTAACCCCAAGCAAGGCAGTAATGCGACTAAGACGCAAGGGGTTACTGGGAGTGAAAGAGAATCAGAAGACTTTAGTGCAGAGAAAGAACAATAAGAGAACAGGTTTCAGCAAGAAAGAAGATTGCGAATGTTGTTGCATTTAAAGTTTTGAAGATTGTAGGTGACAGGGAAGCAAGAAATCAGAAAAGAGTCCCACAGGCGAGAAGAAACTATTAGAATAGAACTTACGGTTATATCTAGCTATTTCAACGGTAAAACGATGAGACCTAATAGCCAATCTAGTAGTACACTTGAATTCATGCGTTCGAGGTATCAAGGAGGGGGATCTCATTAGAACAACTGACATGACAATAAAAGAACAGGGATCACGAAAAGAGAAGATAGTGATTGACATTACATTTACATTTTTGAAGATTGTAGGTGACAGGGAAGTAAGAAATCAGAAGAGAATTCCACAGGTGAGACGTTCAAGAAAACAATCTACTCGAATAGAACTTAGGGGTGCATCTTGCTATTTCAAGGTTAAAACGATGAGACCTAATAGCCAATCTAGTAGTACGCTTTAATTCATGCGGTCGAGGTACCAGGAGGAGATATTTTTTTTTTATCTGTGAATTGCCATGATTTCTTGGGAATGGTAGTGGAGTGGTTTCCCGTTACCTTCTCTACGGGTTTGAATATAGAGTTTTCCTCCTTGTAGGCCGCTTGCGACTCAATGCTAGAGAACACACCCTACCCTGTTATTCACCACCTAGCAGAGAAGAGACTCGCCCGGAATTTGAATTCCGCGCAGACATCCATTACTGTATCCGCATATACATTGATTCTCAATCACCGTGCAGCGCGATCCTCTTGAGTGTGCAGCGAAATGTTGTCACGGCTTACATATTTATGTATGTGCTTGTGTGTGTGGAAGTAGTAGTGGTACAGCTTTAGCATTTGAATAAATAAACACCTCGAAGAAGACAAAGTGACGTCTGACTCCCACTACAACTAAGCTAGCACTGGGCCACGGCACATGCTACACACTCTCACCGAGTCAGGAGAAGAGTAGGAGGAGCAAAACAAAAATTGCCAACGAGGAATTACGATTACCTTAGAAATTTCAAATTCAAATAATTCTTTTCGCTATTCTCCGATTATGTTAATTTTAAGTATTATAGTTCATATTTGTATTTTTTTTAATATATACTTTTATTTCACAACAATTTAAATATATACCCGTTAAAATTTTTGCTAAGTATGCCGTTATATTTTTTTTTAGTGTTGTATATTGCTGCTGAGTTGTTGGTCTATTTTGTTTTACAGCATATCAACCCCAATGGGTTATTTAATACCGACAATTTTTTTTACCGCTGGTAATATTTTGTTTTGTCAAAAATCTGTTTCTGGTAATATTTTTCCTTTAATAGTGTATTGCTGGTAATAATTTTTTTCAAAAAAAGTATGGCTGGTAATAATTTCTTCAAAAATGTATTGCTGGTAATAATTAACTATTTGCCCATAGCTGGGACCCTAACATGTGCTACCACTCCTGTCAGGGTGTACCTGGGACCACCTGCAATCAAGAGATTCTTCCACGCTCCTCAAAACCTCCTGATCAAGGGATTACTGTTGGACGTAGTTTATCGTCTTACCCAGGACGAATATTGCTGCTGCGCTCAAATAAGGCGAGTAAACACACACACATATATATGTTCAAATTACGGCGACTTGGTAGAGTGAGGGAGAATCAGAGGTTATGATTGCGCAGATAGGAATTGAGGGAGACAAATCTTGGGTGGTGAGCCTCTAGCCAGCTTCTCTGTTCAGATGTAGAATCAGACAGGTTATATAACATTTGGACACCTGCACAAATTCACGTGGCAACGCCTTCTTCCGGTATGTCGCTTACGCAACCTCGTGTGACCACGCTTCTTCCGACAGGCACCCACACGTTTCCTTCCGCTCAGGACACCTGTGCGCCCTGTTTATTCAAGGCTCAGGACACCTGTACATCCTGTTTATTCCGGCCACCAGATCCATTTACTGTTTATGTTATCACCAGTTCCGATTTCCGCTCACACACTGATGCAGCGGAAGTAAGGCCAAAGATCTTTCTTCAACTGAATCGAACACTAGGTGTGTAGTTGCTTAAAAGTTTGAGAGGTACTTTTTCTTCAAGACCCAGCCGTCAGAAAGATTTCAGTTTTTCTGTTACCTCTCCTTTCAGCAAGTGAACATCCCATTTTTTTCTTTCGAGAAATCATGATTCATTTTTAAACGAGCAACATAAAATTTTATCTAATACTTGGTGGTTTACCTTTGCACAAATTTATTAAGTTGTTTCAATTTTCTATATTTGTGTCTAATACCCAAGTATGGGTTACATAGCAGACCAGTCTAGGATATCTGACTATGATTGGCAACTAGTAATGGAGAAAAACAACTCTGAATTTTAAATTGTATGTAGCTCTGGTGGGGGAAAATACTTGAGCTGTAGCAGAGGTCCGCTCAGCATAGATGCAGTATAAACCGTAAGTTGGCTCTGTGGCTGCAAATGGCCCTGAGTAGATGACCATGTTTGGAAATGAGCAGTCGTACTGATTTGCAGTGTGCCTTGAAACGGGTTAGACGTGTCGAATAGAATGAATATTTTTCCCTAATAACATTTCTGGAATATTCTGGCCGATAGACGAAAATAACTATGCTGTTTAATAAATAAAATCTAACAGATTACTAAATAAAAATCCACCATGTCTTTAAAAGATTTGCGTTTATGAGGCACTATTGAACTGCGTTTGATCGGCGACGCACACCGTGGCACGTCGTATCTAATGACGGTTTCTCGTGCAAAGGGGGGGTCACAGGTTCACATCTCAGTATAAACAAAACTAGTATAATAAACAGAATTTGCTTGTTAGATTTTACATTTGTTTGTTTTTTTTCTGTTTTTTGTTCTTTTCCGTTGCTTAAGTCACACTAACGCCAGAAGTGGATTTTATTTATTAAGATTTCATTAAAATCGAATGCAGTTTTTATAAACGTGTTGCTTATAATAAACGTGTACTAAACTGTTTCATAATACTTAAATAATATTTTCCTTTTATTTGTTTCCTATTTTTCCATTTTGTTTTTGCATCTCAAAACGTTCACGCGACTGAAGCTGTTGTGTTTGTGAAGAGAAAATTTTAATATCTATATAAATTAAAATTTGAAAAATGGACCAATTAATCCGATTATAATTATAGCGAAAATATTATCCTGCTAATTAATCAGGATAACGACAAAATAAAAACGTATTTTTAACGAAAATCTAACGAAAATCCCGGAATAATTGCTGCAAATGTTTTATATTCCCATTACACCGGTAAAGACACGATATTTCGTTAGAAACAAAGAAAAGATTACTGCACTGTTACGTGATAGCAGCCATCCTATATGGCAGTCAATGCTGGACAATCTCCTCACAGATGAAGAGATTTGAAGCAACAGAAGCAAAGAAAAGTGTACTGAATTGTTATGTGATATCAGTCTTCCTATATAGCATTGAATGCTGGACAATCTCCTCAAAGGAAAAGAAGACACTTGAAGCAACAGAAACAAAGAAAAGTGTACTGAAATGTTACGTGATATCAGTCTTCCTATATGGCAGTGAATGCAGGACAGTCTCCTCAAAGATGAAAAAGAGACTTGACTCAACAGAAATAAGGATACCATGCACCGAACAACGAGGACATTTTAGAGAAAATGGAAACAAAAATGATCCGTATCCTCAACATCAGGAATGTCGATTGCTATGTCGTAACAAAAAAAAAAATCCATCTTTTTCAGATTATTTAAAACCATAAAATATTTTTAGATTGTAAAATTTTCTTGGGGATAATAATGGTTTAGTGATACAAGTCTTACTAATTAACCCATAGATGGGGGATGAGAGGTGGGTTCATACCTTTTTCCAACAGTATTAACCAACCCAACGGGAATTAGAACTCGACTCTCCGATAAACAATTCCGAGCCATTATCAATTAAACCACCCGCCCATTCAAGCTTACAGCACCTGGCATTTCCAAGCGGTCAACCATCCAGATCCATAGACATGAAGACAGTTGAAATTTGAAATACGGCTTGGAAAGTTTGGTACTCACAGGATAAATTACAGGCAAGGGGGCGGGGGGAATAGGAAATCAACGAATAACCTACATAACGAGCTTGAGTAAATGGAAAAATTGTGGAGAGGCATGAACGCATACGCCCTGAAGGGACACAGTACATAGAAGAAAAAAACCCTGTTGAGAGGATACCAACCTAAATGTTAACTTATAATTTATAGAGAAAGATAAAATACGCTTGTAATTACAACTAATTATTAATCTACAAGATTTCAGACTTTAAGCATGTATAGTTATTAGAAAATAAACATTGTTCAATTAACACACTTTTTAAATAGATCCGAACATTTTTTATTAAATATCCGTTATGAAATTAAATTTTACATATAAAGTCCCAAGTTTGTTTTTGTGTGTCCAAGCAACTCCTCCGCTCCCACTGGTCCGATTTCAATGATTCATAGCTCATTCAAAAACCCTAGAAAAGTTAGGTACAGGAAACGATTTTGACGAGCTCAGATTACGGTTGCCAGATTATGCGAGGTTATAAAATACATTATACCTGCCATTATCGTTGCTTTCATGGTTCAAGGGGAGTAGCTAATTTTTCCTTTGTATCCAAAATTGCAGCTAGCTTAAAATTTTAAAAGTACTGAATTAATATTTAAGCTTACCTTTTAAAAGTTCAACGATAATTCTTCTGCTGCCACTTAATTTAAAGACGATTTGATGTACGTCGATCCTTATTTTCCGTATAAACAATTATTTTAATTACATGGAAAAGCCACAGCTCTACTTTATAGTAATTTGTATTTACTCATCCCTCCACCCTTGTGCAATGAGAGAGCGCGGCCTGGACACCTGTTCCCCAGGACTGGGCACCTCTCTGTATAATTTTCCTCAGTTGTGACTGTCCTTTGACGGAGCCGCCCCTGAGCGCACGCTACCCAAAGACTGGTATGATTATTTACCCACTGCCCCACGCAGCAAGATGTGGCACAAGGCAGAGTTTAAAGTGGGGAATCCGAGCCCGTATTCTCGGGCAAAAATTCCCTATAGACCACGTAAAAAACGGAGTCAGCTCCCCGAGACGAGACTCTGCCCAAAGGTCATAGTCTCGTCTGTGGGGTACCCTCTGACATAAGTCAGGTAAGTATATCTGGTATATACAATTACGCTCACGTCTGAAGTATAAATAAAAGTGCATAGTATCAAGTCAGTTTGTCAGTCCGCGTGGAGTAGCAGTTGTTAACACAACTTTTGTTTGGTCCAACTGTTCTCAAAACAATTGGCGTCATCGCCCACCTGCATAGTAAATATTCAAAAGCATACCAAAATTGTTTCGTAAATGTTTGTAACTTGTTCATAAACTGACTTTATGATGCAATAACAAAATACCAAAGGGAGATAACAAATAATGTTGGATTATGCGGCTGCTGCTATGCTGCAACGACCTTATTAAAAACAAACGAAAGCAAACTTTACCATTGACAACTACATATATATTAGGTTGGTGCAAAAATAATTTCGTTTTCTCACATAGTAACATATGTTAGAAAACGAAATTATTTTTGCACCAACCTAATAATTTCATGTGATGGCTAGCATTGCAACTGTTAAGAAGAAATGAAGCAATTCTTGTTCATAGTTATAAAATTAAAAAGAATATACACTACTAGCAACTAATAAAAAATTCAACGAATATCTTTGCTATGTCTAATACTGAAGAACTATTTGAATGTTAATGGCCCTTCTCAAAACTATAGAAAATATTCCTTGTTTGCAGGAATATATTTATAACGTATCTCAGAATGTGACTCAGTTATTCCCATTTAGATTGTTTTTTTTTTAATATTTATTATTTGTGTTATTTGCATATCTGCTTTGTATATTTTTTTTCGGGTAGCATATATTGAAATATATATGTTTAATACTCAAAACCCTATATCGCCCATCGAAATTTCCAATCGTTCATCATTTTCGGTTCAGTTGCTCATTGCCCACCCAACAGATGAAATTACCCACCGGTGGACGATATCGCCCAGGTTGGGAAAACCTCTGTCTACTATCTTTTACTCGTCAGATTTTTAATACTCAAAATCTTATATCGCCCACCAGAATTTCCAGTCGTCCATCATTTTCGATTTGAATTGCTACTTGCCCACCCAACAGATGAAATCGCCGACCGGTGGACGAGATCGCCCAAGTTAGGAAACCTTCGGTCTACTATCTTACTAGTCACATTTTTAATACTCAAAATTCTATATCGCCCATCGAAATTTCCAATCGTTCATAATTTTCGGTTTAGTTGCTCATTGCCCACCCAACAGTTGAAATCGGCCACTGGCAGGAGATATCGCCATGTATGACATCGTCGTCCAAATATAAAAAATTAGGGATTTACGCTTTATCAGCTTTCTTCTTTTCTTTTCGTTTGAGAACAAGTTAAATATTTTTACAAGGCCAAATTTTCATCGCTTCACCATCCTCCACGGAGTAAAAAGTTACCGCGAGGTATTTGAAACCATCACTTTTGTGAATAAGCTATTTTATTAACACTTGTAGAATTTTACATGAAAATGAATCTTTTGCCTCAATCGCCACTGAGTGATCCAGTGCCCTGGGCCTCTAAACATTACCCATCGCTAACTTTCATATTCGCAGGAGGAAATTTACAAAGATTCAAAATATTTTTGGTGGCGAAAAATTAACAGAAAAGTACCTTATATTTTAAATAGTCTGCAAGTAATTTTAATTTTCTCTGCTGGGAGCCATGTGCCTCCCATCTAAGAACCTCTGGGGTCGAACAAATCACCACAGTGGCAAATCAAGTGAAAATAAAATTAGTTAGTGATTAGCGAGACTAATTTAGTAGGTATTAACCAATCCGTCATCTTAAAATACAATGACCACAAACAACGCAACAAAAACAACTGCCATAACCACAAAACCAAAAAAAACAGAAACCAAAAATATCCCCAAACAAGACATACACAAACAAGCAAAAAAACAAACAAAAAAAAAATCACAAGAAAAGGTTAAAAAAATACAAATAAACAAGGAAAACAAACAAGAAAAAAAATGCATAAAAAGATAAGAAAAAACAAAAACATGGAACAAAAACAAATGCAAAAAGACACATGAACAAAAAAAAAACAAAAAAAAAACAAAAAGAAAAAAAAACAAACAATATCAAAAACAAGAAATACCAAAAAACAAAAATAAAAGAACAAAACAAAAAACTCCAAAAGTAAAAAAAAGAAAAGAAAAAGAAAACCACAAAAAAAGAAAAAAAAAAACAAAACAATGAAAAAAAAAAAAAAAAAAGAAGTAAAACAAAAAACAAACAAGAAAAAAATAAAAATGAATGAAAAACAAACACCTAAACATAAAAAAAAAACCATAAAAGTACACAAACAGAAAGAAAAAAAAAAATCAAATAAAACAACACATAAAAAACTAACAAACAAGTTCAATAAATGTTGTAAAAAGTATAAAGTTCGGAGTCAGAAAAGCTGAATTAATGTATCTTAGAATCTAAGAAAACCCGGAAGCGCTGAAACGAAAAGAAAAGAAGAAAAACAACAACAAAAAAAACCCCGGAATAATTGCTGTAAATGTTTTATATTCTCATTACACCGGTAATTAAAACTCTTAAATTAAAATATTTCAATATACCCGACAGCATCATTTTTTCAATTTTGAATCGCGTTAAAAATAATAAAATAAAGTATGTATGAAAGTGGGAGTAATCAGAAAAGAAAAACTATTTTGTTTTGGTTCGTTTTTATAAATCTTTCTTTTTTGTAATTCTTTTCTTTCTCACAAATGTAAGTGAAATATGCGATAATGTTATACAATGATGTATGAAGCATGAAGAGTACGTTTTAATATGGGGAGTGTTTTTGACTTGTTTCTCTTCTGAAATCTGAGAACTTCCAGGCATGGCGCCAAAATATAAAAATCGGAGTCGGTTAAAAATGAGATGTTGGAATAAGTGGCAGGGATTATGTCGGATGTTAAGTTTTAAAGATTCCTGATTTTATAATTTTGGTTTGATTCTTTCGTAAAAAAAGAATATTTTTAGATCGATTATCCTGTAGAGGTGTAGTATGAATTGTTGTGATTGTGTATATTATTTGTTGGCTATGGTCACCATGAATATAATCAAGATCAAAGAAGGCTGTGTTCTTGTAAAACAACACCCCACATTAATTTACGAACAACAATACATGAGAGAAAAACAATCAAGCTCAGTGAACATTATTAACAATGATATACAAATTTCAACAATAAGTATAAAGAACGTTGCTTCCCTTTTTCCGTAATAAAAAGGGTAAGTTTAGCTAATAAATGTTGAGTACAAAATTGAATGTAATTTAACTACAAAGTTCAATTGAGACCTTAGCTAAATAAAGAATAGTTCCACAGTGTTTTATCAGTGTAGAAAGATGTAATGTTCATGAGTGATATCAATAAGAATTAGTATGATTACTCGAATGAGTAATAATTAAGAATTAAAATGTCAATATAGCGCCGTGCTTTATTTTCCAAGAATTGAACTCCTACTGGCTGTTGGCTAACAGCGAAAGGCTTTATATAATAATGCATAGGCTCCAGAGAGCTTGGCGCTAAAAATATAGAAAAGATACTAAAATACGCGATTGGTCAGGAAATGGACCAATCGGTGATTTTAGAGAAAAATTCGAATTATTTGCGATGGTTAAATTGTCATATAATAAGTATCATGTATTTATGAACCAATGACATTAAAGAAAGCGGAGGTGTGGCACATGCAAGTGATTCCCACAATCCGACTGTAAACACTTTTTTTTGCTTTGATTTTAAATCCATATTTTTGGTCGTCAGTTTTTACTTATTTTATGGAATACTAGCTTAAAATACGCACTTCGTGCGGGCATTCAAGACAGCTCCCGCGGATGGCTACTAGGGCTCATGGGACAAAACTGAAGGGACGCCTGGTCCTGCTAAGTAAACAGCAATGATAATTTTGAAGAAATAACTTTGAATTCCTCAATTCTTTTAAGCCAGCTCCTTCGTAGGGCTAATTGTACCTCCAGCCTAAATCTAAAGGGACCTCTGCTCCAGATTAGAAAACAGCAACAATAATTTTGAAGAAATAACTTTTAATTCCTCAACTCATTCCATGGAACTTTAAAACCTTTCTTTAATTCTGATTCAGGCTATAAAACCGATTTGGGCCGAAACTTCAATTCTTCAAATCCCAAACTGTGCGGAACTTCAAAACCTCACGTCACGAAACCTCTCACTTGAAGTCCGATTCCTTGCCATTTTGAAGAAAGAAAATTTATTTCCTCAATTCACAAAACTTTGGTAAAAAAAGTTTTTAACTGAATTTAAAACGATTAGTTTTAATTCACAAAATTTTTTGTGTTACTTTAAACTGAATATAAATTTAAAACCTTTAAAAAACCACCAATCTGTTTCATTTATTTTAAAATTTGAATTCTGTTCCCTCCTCATCCGGGCACAAATCGCAAAGATGGCTGTTTCAGCACCAGACGTGAGTCAGATTTTCAGTCGGGATCATCCTGATTCCAAGAAGGTATATGTCTATGTAGAGCAAGTTTAGCTCAGATAGCTTTCTCTCCTTGCTTGCGGGGAAATGATATAAAAAAAAATGTCGGGGGCGATGGAACCATGGAATATAGCTTGTCAGAACATATGCCATGGAAATAGCGATAAAGTAGCGAGAGGATCGCGATATATCGTCTGTGGGGAAAGAGGCTGCAGGGTGGAAAATAATTCATGGACGCTTTTAAACTTTAACAGGGTGCACATTCTACGCATGCCCCCACCAAAATATTACCATGCCCCTCCGGTGGGGTATGCGCCTCACTTTGTGAATCATTGCCATAGACATACATACAAATAAATAGTAAATAACCAATTCATACTTGTAATTCGAAACAAATCCATTTATACAGGGTGCGATGGATAAATTGTCGTCTAAATGACAAAAAAATGAAAATAACACTGACATCTCATTTTAACAGATATATTTAAGAGCCCAGGCGCACTTCACCATTCCTGGCAGATCTTCTGTTAGCACAGTGGGATGTCGAATAACAAGTGTAGGAAAAAAAAATCAAAATGCAATCGGCTATATATATATATATATATATATATATATATATATATATATATACTCAGAATCCATCATTAGTGCGCTTGTGTAGATGCACCAACATGACAAATTTAGTCTGATGAAGTTCTAAAAGACGAAACACGTCGCGCAAAAAAATTTTGGCATACATTTTCCCCCAATATTGTTTTTATATATATACACACACAAACGAATGTAATGATATAAATTCTAAAGTTCACACAGACCTGAGTATGACGATAAACTACATCCGCATCCAGGGTAAGACGATAAACTACGTCCAACAGCAAGGCCTCTGATCAGGAGGCTTTGAGGAATGTGGAACAACCTGTTAACTGCTGGTGTTCCCATGTCCATCTTGACGCGGGATAGTAGCACCTGTTAGGGTCCCAGCTATGGGCAAATAGTTAACCCCAAAACTGAGGTAAAAAGCCTTATGAAAGTGTAAAAATAAGTTTTAATACCAGAAATTCTGTATAAAAAATTATTACCAGAAATAAATTTTTCAAGGAAAAAAACTATTACCAGCAATATATTTTTTTTTTGAAAAAAAAAAAAAATACTACCAGCAATACATTTTTTAAAAATAATATTACTAGCTATACATTTTTGAGGAAAAAATATTACCAGAAATAAATTTTTGACAAAACAAAATATTACCAGGAAAAAAAAGTTGTCGGCATTAAATAACCCATTGAGGCTGATATGCCGTAAAACAAAACAAACCAACCAACTAACGTTCACAGCATTAATTCAAAAGACGGTGCAATACAGATAGTAGAGCAATAATTATTTATTGTCATTTTTTTCATATAGACAAAAAAATTACTCACTACAAAGATGCAACTTCGTTTCGGTGCATTTAATTGCAGTTTGAATTTAAATTTTAAACTTTTTTTACTGGTAGATTTTCCGTCAATATAAAAAAAAAAAAAAAAAAGTAAAAAAGAATTCTCTTATTGCTATATTTGTACAAAAACGCACAACCTTAAAATTTAAATTCAAACTCAGCGTTGCGACCGCATGTTCCAAAACAATAACACATTTCTCATTGCATTTTTTCGGATTACATCTGTATTTTCGTTGTCCTCTTATTACCGAGAAGTAAAAACAAGAACAAAATCTACTTCCATACCTGATGACGTCTGTAGGAACTGAAGAAAGCTTGTAAAAAATTAAAAAGACCTTATGCAACTGGAATTTGTAAACAGGGATCATATTCATATACAGGTTCGGGGTTGATGTATCATATTTATATTGTTTGCGACGATGTATTCTCGCCATTTAAATCATTAACCTCTATATTTGTTTTTTGTATGAATGATTCATGAATTTATATACATAGAAGTGGACATTGAGGTCAACACCCAGCGGCAACAGTTTGTCTTCAGGATATAGATTGCGTTTAAGCATGCAACGACTTAATCACTGCGTCCATGGAATTCTCAGTATTCTTCCGAAGAACCCTTTTTCTCTTGCCTGCAGTCTTCTCCTCGTCCGTGGAGAGATTGTCCGGCATTTACTGCCATACAAGAGGATAACGTCACATGCTGACATTGTGCAACGGACAGTGTATTAGCTCTTTTTATATAATATAGTCTGTCATTAACATAAACAGCGGAAAAGAAAAATCTGACCAAATTTAAAGAAGTTAGATATGGCTTTACGTGAAAAAGCGTCAAAATGACTTTAATGAATCTGTCTTTTAAATTTTCTAAAAAATTAGAAAGACAATCAATGTTTTCAAATATGCGTCCACACAAACTTAACGGATTAATTGTGTAATTATTTTCTTTTAATATACTAAATATGATTAAAAAAAAAATTGCTTGCATCTTTTCCTTCTCCCACCCCAGGAGTGTGTTTTGATTAAGGTTTTGCTTAATTGCACTAATTACGAAAAAAGCAATTTTAGCTGAAAAAGAAAATTGAATGGTCAGAGAAAAGTTAGCGGTGTTTCCGCCTACTGATATATTAAGGAACAGCACCGTGACTGGAGACCACATCACGTTGAAACACTAGTTCCCGTACGATCACCGAAGTTAAGCAACGTCGACCCTTGTCTGTACCGAGAAGGGTGATCGCTTAGAAATACCAGCTGCTATAAGTTTGGGTGTGCGAGCGGTTTAATGGATAATGACTCGGAATTGTCAGTCGGAGAGCCGAGTTCCAATTCCAGTTGGGTACGTTATATTCACTTACACACAAATACCGTTGCGAAAAGTATGAATTCACTTCTTCCCCCAACTATGGGTTAATTAGTAAAACTTGTATCACTAAAACTATTATCTTCAAAAAAATTTTACAATCTAAAATATGTTCTGGCTTTAAATGCAAAGGGTTTATAAGCCGTAGAAATCGAATCGATTAATCGATGAAATACTGATTAGCTACACAGTCCTATCTTTTAGATTTATTTACATTCTTTGGAATATAAATGTATAGAAACTAACGTGGCCACAAAATGAGGGATCATTTTATATATTGAATGTAATACAGAGTTGATCCCCCACTTTATATCCGCTTTATAATTTCTTGTTTGTTGATAGGCCGTAGAAAAGAAATCAATCAATGGAGTACTGATTAACTTCACAGCCCTGTCTTTTAGATTTATTTACATTATCTGGAATGTAAATGCATATAAACTACCATGGTTACAAAGTGAGGGATCAATTTGCATACTGATTTTAATATAGAATTGGTCCTCCAACTTACTTCGACATTATAATTTTTGTTTGTCAAATTGTGAATAGGTATGCATCCACCTCTTCTCCCGCCAGCTTTGGGTTAATTAGTAAAATTTTTATCACTAAACTATTATTATCCCCCCACTAAAAAGCATTTAGAATCTGTAAATATTTTCTGGCTTCAAATAGCCTGCAAAGAGTTGATAAACCATAGAAAACGAACCGTGATTGGCGCTGAGCGACTTGACACGAAATTAAAATTCTTCATCAATATTAAAATGTCATTTTTTATTTTTTTTTGTTCGGTTCGTTTTGTAATACTAATAGATTTTCGAAGATAATACATTGAATTATTTATTTATAAAATTTTCTTATACTAAAGTTTCCCAATACAGGGCCAAAGAGACAATCAAGATAGCGAGCTACTTAATGATAGTGATATCTGGTGCATATGATGAGGAAAAGGGGCTTGAAAAATTTGATACTCACGAGACAAATTGAAGGCAAGAAGGACAGAGGAAAACAACACATAACTAACCTAGCGAGTTTTAGTAAATGGATGGCAGAATGTGGCTTAGGAGAAATTACAGAAAGACAAAACTTATTAAAAGCTACAAGGGACATGAAGTTGAGGAGAGCCAGGATCGTCTACGTCTTGAGGAGACAGATAAAGAAGAAGATATAAATTTGAGAGGAGAAAAAAAACTAAGAGGAGAAAGTAGGAAGTGAAGATTATGATGATCTCGTGGATAGATAACGATTGACCCAACACTTGAAGAGGTTAAAATTGTAATGTTCAGAGAAGCATCTCACAAAGTAGTGGTTCTTGGGTTGGGAAAGAGGTGTCCGAAGAGAACTTCCGTCTTACCAACGGAATACGTAGGGAATGAGGTTGAATCAACCCTGTGGATGTGTCAAGTATTGGCTATGAAGATCTGAACTGGTCATACGAAAGAATTAAGCTTTTTCTGAACATTTGCCATGGACGTAACGACAGAGTAGGGATAGGTTTGTGACGTTGTGTTTGTGGCAAAGTTATTGAGAGTAAAAAAATAAGTCATTCCACTGACCGAAGCAATCTCTTTTAATCATTTCACCCCAAGCAAGGCAGTAAAGCCACTAAGACGCGGCGGGACTACTGAATGTGAGAGAATAGTAGAAAAAGAAAAACATTACGGAGAGAGAACTATAAATGAAGAGGAATTTAAAAAAAGAGAGAACATAACGTCTGACATTTCATTTAAATTTTTCAAGAACAAACTTGACTGAAAAGCAAGAAGCTGAGAGAGTTTCACAGCGTGTGAGCAACGATGAGGTCTTGGAGAGGATACAAACAAGGAGGAAGCTTACACTTAGTATAAGGAAGGGGCAGGTGAAATTTCTGGGACACGTAATGAGAAAGGCGGGCTTGGAGAATCTGATACTCACAGGTCGAATTGAGGGAAAAAACAGACAAGGGATAGCAACACAGGGCATAACTGGCAAATGGATGACAGAACGTGGTCTGGGAGAGTTGGCAGAGTCACGAAACCTATTGAGAGCCACAAGGGATAGGAGGAAGTGGAGGTCCATGATCGCTTACGTCCTGAAAGGACAAGTCATATAAAAAGAAAATCTTTAAATTTTGGGCGGTTATAATAAGTGCGGGAAATTTTACTTGACTGATGTCTTTATTCGATTTTTTTTTATTCATTTGACCCCAAGCAAGGAATAAAGCAATTCTGACGCAATGGGTTACTGAGTGTTAAAGAATATGAGAAAAAGTAAAACATTATTAAGGAGAGAGAACAATAAAATAAGAATTAAGAATGCAGAAAACAATAGACATTGCCTTTAAATTTTTGAAAATCAACTGTGGCTGGAAACAAGAATCCGGAAGAGAGTTCCACAAACAAGAAATGCGTGAAAAACTCTTAGCATAGAACTTTCAACTGTCTGAATGAAATTACCAAAAAATGTAGTTATATGGTTAAATTTGAACGATCCACGCTAGTTTAGTTTAAGTAGCCTAATTCGTAACGCTATGTCACAGTAATACAGGCTCCCGAGGATTAGGGATGTGAGTTCGAATGTCGGTGGAAGGTCATAAATTTAAAAACGACCTGAATATCGCCATAAAAAACTAAAAAGTCACATAAAAAATACTAGTCAGCATTAAACACGATGACAGTATGAAACGAACCAAAGTAATGTCTTTCCAACTGACAAAGCCTCTCCGTACAAGCAGCCCCACTTTCACAAACGAACTGAACTGTCTATTCTCTCTGGCGTGGTGCTTTTTATGCCAAGCTGATCTCGCAAAAACTTTGCATACGCCCAACCACTCTCGCCAATTCTTCAGCCGACGAGTCAGTGTCTTTCTTAGATGTGTGTTTCTTTTTTCTTTTCCTTTACTAGTTTTGCACACCAGGCATATACGTGCACGCTTTGTTACACGAGGTAAACCATCTTCTCTTCCACAATGACAATATTTCATTTAAGAAATGCGAAAGACGTAGTAAGACTACATTGCAAATGTTCGTGTCTCATTAAAAGAAATTAGAAACAAAATTTAACTTACTCCCCCCAAAAAATTTATTAGTCAAGTACATAGTCACAATTGTTTTTAAAAACAGTCTCCCATCGTTCTACAAGCTTATTGGTACACTATATTATTCGGAATATTGTCGCCATATTTATTACAATGTTTCGGCAGTTGTATGCTCCGGCCTTTTTCAGGTGCTTGGAATATCGAACTGAACCCTTTATTTCGCTCACTGGGGTAGACTGTTCTAGTTCCACGTGCCATGTTTAATGGATGTCTGTTATCAGTTATCTCCTGTTAATTCTCCTCACAAGGTTCTCTGCCTTAACCAGGTATTGAACTCACATTCTGTCACTGGATCTAACCAACGCCTTTATCCACTATGTATAGGTGTCCTTGAGGAGATCTGGGTAGGAATTTCTGGGTATTATAAACCTTCAGATATCGACAGATACTGAACTTAGTTGGTGTCATTTTCGTAGAAACTTCGCGTTTTTTTTTTGTTTTTTTTTGTTGTTGAAAGAAAGTTGTAAAGTATTTTTCGACTGATTGTACACAGTCAGTTTGAAACAAAGGAAAATCCGAAGGGAGCTGAATTGTTTCCAATTTCAACTCTCTAAGCTTCTGCAACGTCTGATGGCAAGACGCCGTCTTGCGTTGTCGTGGGGGAAAATGACGCCTCTTCGATTTGTCGAAATCGGCCGTTTTTCTTGAACGCAAATCTCATCAAATGGCGAAAGGCAGTCGAGATATCGATTTTCAAACTCTTAGCAATCTCTTCCGTCGAAATCTTCTGTGCATTCTCTGCGATAGCTAAGAGGACGTCTTCATCGACGTTGTAAGGTTACCTGGAGCATTCGTTGTTCGTTTTTAGATTTAAATCATCCTGACGAAAATTTCCAAAACACTTCTTGACCGCCCAAGCTGCCGGAGCAGGATCCAAACAAACCTTTTGAATGTTTTTTGTTGCAGATTTGGCGCTCACTCCTTTCCGAAATTCATAGAGCATATGGCCAAAGTGCAACTTTTCATCCTCCATCTTTAAGGCGTTTATTTGCTGACAAAACGTCAACATTCAACACGTCTGTCTTGCAATTGAACCATGAAAGTTTTCAATGTAGAACACGCCAGAAATCGGTACCAAAAACAACGCCAGTGTAAAATTGCGGTTATTCTAGATTAATGAAGATTGAGAACGATCCTTTGCAATGATCTGGTATATTTGTGTGTACACTGAATTTATTACCTATCATCGTGTAGCCAATAATACCGAACTAACCACATGCATCTTAGTGGCTTTATGGCTTTGATTAGAGCGATACAAATCAGATCATTACTAATATCTATACAGATGATACCAATTTATGGGCACACCTCTCAAAATCTAGATGATTAGAGCTTGGTAAGTGATCTTTCCTCTGACCGAGCCCTAACGGCACTACGTGGAAAAAAAACTGGCTTCAATAACTCAACAACGAAGCTCATTATCAGACGCTGAATAGAGATTGGGGAAAATATCCCCGCGGGAGTTACACAAAATAGCGTTTTTTGGGGAAGAAGCTATCTGAGCAGAACGACCTTCTTACCAAAGGACGACGTAGCTATGATTTGCATAGATGTTTCCTAACGATCTGAGTATGTTTTGTTTTTTTTTCTAGGCAGATCAGATGTGCGGTTGGTGTAATGGAAAGCGTCTCTGAATAAGAAATCTGGGAGCCGAGATCGAATTCGACTGGTTCGTTACATTCACTTACGCGAAATAACCTTGGGAAAGGTATGAATTCATCTGTTCCCCCAACACCCCGATTTCGTGTTAAATAGTAGGACATTTTATCTGGAAAAAAAAATCTTTGCTGAAAATAATTGTTAATATTCACTTAACAATTATTCTTACCATCCAAAATAGGTTTCGGTTTTAAATAACCCACTAAGATTTGATAAGCCGTAAAAACAAAATCAGCCAACAGTCTTATAGAGATCGTTAATATAAAGCAGAAAGATGGGCACCTCGGCTTGATGTAATGGTTAGCAAGCTTGTCTCGCTAGATCAGTTATAACTGAAAAGTGAGTTCGATCCTCACTAGATGCCCCATACTTTCGGCCTTGTGTCACATCTAAGCTATGCTTGGAAAATAACTATAAAGCAGAAAGAGGTAAAGACTACTTCTATGTGCCGGGTCCCTGCAAGACGTTGGCGATCATGGCTCTCCACAACGTCCTGTCCTTTGTAAATAAAAAAATGTTGTCTTTTCGCCATCTCTCCCAAACCTTGCTCCGTCATCCATTTACACAAGCTCGTCAGGTAGGTTATGCGTTGTTTTCCTGTCACCCTTCCCTTCGATCTGAGCATCAGATTTTCCAAGCCTTCTTTCCTCATTATGAGCGCAAGAAATATTAACATCAAAAAGAGATAGTTGAAATAAGTGTCTTTTTTTTTGTTACCCATGTTTTTAGAACTTTATCAGTGTTCATATATTCAATCCATGGTATTCTCAGCATCCTTCTATAGAACCACATTTCGGTTTTTTTAAGTCACTTCTTCATCTGTGAGGAGATTTGGGACAAGAAAAATAAACAAAGTCGTAGAGGGCCATGATCCCCAGAATATTGAAGCGCCTCGGTATATGGAAGAAGATATAAACAGCGAGTTATACTGAAGAAAGAATGTCTTACAGTGTTTATTCTGTACTCGAGTCATATAATAGGGCAACTCAAGAAGCGATTGTGATGACTGTTTCAAAGATGCCAGGAATAGCTCTGTATATCGGAAGTATTTGTCTGAAAATGGCAAATTACACTGCAGAGCACAGTCTATTTTCTTCTATAAAACTTACCCGTCAGTTAAAAGAACCTAACTCTTAGACAAAATCAGATCTACTTAGGAAATATCAGCAGAAGCTATTGAATACTTCTTACGAGTCTTTGAAGATTCTACTCTACTTTATTTAACAAATGTTTTCTAGCTTGTCCCGACAATAGTCATATCGTTACTGGATTAGCATAGTACGGATAGCATTATCAGCGCATAAATTGGGATCGGGAGGACGAGTTCGAATTCAGACCTTGTCTGCTGCATTCACTTTCTCACTTACATCCTTGGGCTAGGCATAAATACATTTTTTCTCACCCTAGCTACCGGTTAAAAAAAAATGTAGCATGATCCCGGTATAGAACTTTTAATCAAATTTAACACTAGATTGTCAAGAAAAGCCAGTTGCGGGGCCGATGGGAAAGGTGGGGGGATTCCCGGTCACTGAATGCAGAATTTACGTGACCTCATACCTACGTCCGGTGTTGCAAGCGTTGGCGGAGCGAAGCAGAATGTTGGACAGATGGAAATATGAACTACTGCCCGAAAAATGACCGAGGCAGACTCACACATCGCAGACGAAATGTAAGGGCCACGTTTCGTTGAGTACTCTATGGCAGTTTGGTGAGGGCGCATACCACAGACTGGCCGAGAGTAACTGGCGGAATATTGGATAATAGATAAAATGTTACGTAATGAGAATTCAAGTCTCGTGATATCATTTTGTATCCCCCACTTCAACGTAGGGTAGACAGGGCTTTCTTGCTTTGCTTGGTAGCCAGTATAAAACAAGGATAACCTTAAATAATAGACACTGGAGACGGCAGAGAGAGAGAGAGAGAGAGAGAGAGAGACTATTCAGCTCATAGTCGGATTAATCAATTGACTGCTTGATTTGGTTTAGCGGTATATCAACACCACCATGGGTTATTTAATACCGGAATCTATTAGGTTGGTGCAAAAATAATGTCGGTTTTTGATGTATTTTTAACGTTAAAGACCGATATTATTTTTGCACCAACCTAATATTTTGAACATAGTTTTATGGCTTCAACTACAGATAAAATGTATCGTTTGCCATTTTTCACTAAAATTTATTTACATTGTCATCTTTGTTGTCATATTCACGACGTTTCGGCTGTCATGCGCTCCGGCCTTCTTCAGGTGATATACGTTGGAATTTCGAAACAAGCCCCTTATTTAGTCCACTGGGGTAGATTGTTCTACTTCCATGTGCCATGCCTTTTTTGGATATCTAAGTTTCAGTTATCTTCCTTTAGTAACTCAAAATTCTAAATATATGTTCACCTTTGGGGTGGCCAGGTATTACTTCAACCAACGCCTTTATCCACTTGAGGGACATCAGCGAATGGATTTTTGGGACATATAAAACTAATATCTCAGTAACCAATTTTTTTTTTTTTAACCAAACATCAGGATTATAAGCACCAAAAATTCATTCACTGATGACTCCCACGGACATGTGACCCAGTCGATAAAGGCGTTGGTTGAAAAAATCCAGTGACTAAAGAGAAATAAATGAAACTGAGATATCCAGAAAAGGCATGACACGTGGAACTAGAACAATCTACGCCAGTGGACTAAATAAAAGGTTCGGTTCGAAAGTTGAACGTCCTGAAGAAGGCTGGAAAGTACAACGACCGAAACGTGAATATAACAGTAACGAGGATAACAACAGCTCGAATAATGTAAATAGTTACAATATCTCATCTCAGAAATATAGACAGATAAAATTTATTGTTGGTAATTCTACTAAAAATAGGTATTTCTGGTATTTTTTAATATAAAAATGTATTGCTGGTATTTTTACTATAATATGCATTTTTATACTTCCATAGTTTTTTTGGGGGATCACTAGTTGCTCATAGCTGGAACCCCAACAGGTGTTACTACTCCGGGTCAGCGTGGACCTGGGAACAACAGCGGTTAAGAGGTGGTTCCACACTCCTGAAAACCTCCAATCTCCCGATCAGAGGCTTTCTTGCTGGACGCACTTTTTATAGTCATTTCCAAGAATGCGGATTGAACGAATGTGGGGAACTGTAGCATATGTTATAACGGGATCCTAAATAAATTTTAAAAAATCATACAAATATTAAGTCAAATTATTTACGAGCACAGTGATCGATCTTATGAAATAGGTATATATTTAACTGTGATCCAATTTTGGTCTGATCTAGCTCTTGTAAAAGATAGGGCATATTGGTTCGTTTTCCACGGCTTATCAATTTTTTGCAAGTTATTTAAAGCCAGGAAATATTTTTCGATATAAAACCCAATCTTAAACAAAGGCCGTGAGATCTTGTTTAGGGTTGGGTTGTTTTACGGAATATCAACACCCCAGTGGGTTATTTAATGCCAAAAAGATTTTTATTGCTGGTATTTTTCTTTCAAAAATGTATTGCTGGTAATAATTTTTTTTTTTTTTTTTTTTTTTTTTTTTTTTTACAGTGTATTCCTGGTATTAAAACCTATTTTGACACTTTCGTAGTGTTTTGACCCCAGATTTGGGGTTAACTCTTGACCCCCAGCTGGGACCATAACTGGTGCCACCACCCCGGGTCAGGACCTGGGAACACCAATGAAGAGGTGGTTCCACGCCCCCTCAAAACTTCCTGATCAGAGGCCTTGCTGTTGGACGTAGTTTATCGTCATACCCAGGACGGAAATCTTGTTTAGGATTAGGTTTCCGATTCCTTACAAAAGTCTTCGTTGTCTTTCTTTTAGTAGCCCCTTTGCGTCTTAGTAGCATTACCGTCTCGTTTGGGTTGAATTCTTTGTGGCTCACGTGTTCAGTCCACGGGATTTTTCAGCATCCTTCTACAGAACTACATGTCTGTTGCTTCAAGTCTCCTCTTCATCTGTGAGGACATTTTCCAGCGTACATTGCCATGCAAAAATATTCGTATCACATGACAGATGTTCACACTTTTCTTTATTTCTAATGAAATTGTTATAAAGTTCGTATAATGCTCATAGTTTTAGTTAATAATTTAAAGAAACACTGGAATAAAAGGTTGAGTGAAGAACAAATTCGATCAATGAGAGTAAGGGATTAATAATACAGTAAAAGATAATACCGTAAGTGCAGCAATTTTACGACACAAACGCTCCACTTTGCGACGGCGGTTCCTATCAGCAGACGTTCTTCTCATAGCGGATGGATGAATCCATGTTTAACAATTAGGGTAGAGAAGGTCAGCTGTCTTTCTACACAACAGAAAATCTCTTGTTTCTTAATACATTCTTTAGCTTTTGAAAGGGATCTTAATGCTATTCCAAACATGTGTAGAAATAGAAAGAATGTATATCACAAATAAAGCAGATATGCATAAAAAAAGTAAACGAACTAACAGAACAAAAGACATGCTCAACAACAGGACGCATAAAATCCAAGGACGGAATGCGACAGATCCTTGAACGACTCGAAACTAAAGGAAAAATTTATGGAGGAGTGTGAAAAGCAGATACGAAGGACAAAACAAAAATGGAAACTGTTGTCCCCATTAAGAGAATCTTTAGTAACAACAGAAATAAAGATCATCCCAAAGGAAAATAGACGAATAAAGAAAATGAATGGATGACAGATGCAATTCTCGACATGATTAAAAGGAGACAAAAAATGATGCCAAGACATCGAACAGAATATAGGACACTACACAGAGAAATGAGGAACAAATACAGATAAGCAAAAAAGGAACGACTCAACGAAAAATGTGCAGAAACAGAAAGAACACAGATAAAGGAGATATGCATAAAAAAAAATAAGAGAACGGCGATATGCATAGAAAAGAGAAAAGAGATATGCATAAAAAAAATAAGAGAACGGCGATATGCATAGAAAAGAGAAAAGAGATATGCATAAAAAAAAACAAAAAATAAGAGAACGAACAGGAGAAAAGACATGCGCACCAATAGGATGATGTATAAAATCCAATGACGGGACATTGACAGTAAAGAAAAAAATACTTCAGAGATGAAACGTTTATAAGGGAGAACTCTTCCACGACGAACGAGATCAACCGGCAACACACAGAAATATTGACGGGCCGGAAATAGTAAAATTTGAAGTGGAATCTGCATTGGCCTAATTAAACAGAAACAAAGCAGCAGGGCCAGACGGAACTGTAATAGAGATGCTGGCAGCCTTAGACGATTTCGGCATAGACAAGGTGACAGAAATTGTAAATAAAATCCACAACAATGGTGATATACCAGAAGACTTAAGTAGATCTGTTTTCATAGAAAATAAGAAGGCAGGTGCAAACAAATGTGAACTCTGTCGGACAATTAAACTAATGAGCCATATAACAAAACTTATTTGAATTCGGACGAATAGAACACGCAACGGATTCAGATCGGAAATAAGACAGGTTCGTCAAAGATACTGGAACAAGGATATTTATGCTCAGACTATTACCAGTAAAGCAATAAAAATGCAGAAGAACGTGTACCTGTGTTTTATAGTTGACGCAAAAGCGTTCGATTAATTACGCCACGAGGATCTGTTGGAACTGCTCAGCAACCTTGACATATGTGAAGGATACCAGAATAAGCCTGAACCTATACGGACGGCAAAGCGCCTGCATAAGGATAGAAAATGAGTTCAGTAGATATACAAAAATAGAAAAGGGGTGTAAGACAAGTCTGGGTTTTCTCACCGGACTTATTCAAACTATACAGTGAAAGGCGATTCTGAGAGTATTTGCAGTCTTACCATAAGATATGGAGATGACACAAATGTTGATAGCAGACACGGAAAGAAAACTACCAAAAATAAAAAGCTTAATTGCAGTACCTTTTCAGTCATCTTTAAGCTAACTTGTACATAAACTAATATATATATATATATATATATATATATTATAGTTTGAGTCATACGTAATATTCGTTCTGTGACGAATTTACCATGCTAACTAACCGTTGCTTAAATAAATCATGAGAAATGATGAAAAGTGGGTCGCATACAACAATGTTCAGCGCAAAGCAGCGTTTAAAGTGGAGAAAAACAACTGATACCAAAAGCCGAGCTCGCTAGACGAAATGTAATGTTGTATGGGCGGTGGAATCGTTGGGGTATTATTCATTTAGAGTTTTTTAAAAGGCAATGGAAATCTGTTTAAGTTTAGGGTCACCCCATTATCTTCCTCAACCTATCCGCATAAACTGAACCATTTATTCTGTAAACCGCTACCTCGAGTGACTCCAGGGTTTTGTACAGAGGGAAAGTAACTGAAAAAAAAAAAAAAAAAAAAAAAAAAAAAAAAAAACGGAAACGACCAAACTAAATGTATATTTCTATGTCCAGCAGTTGCAAAATATTAATAAAAATTTAGTCAAAAAGCGTCCTGTATCCGTCAACATCCACAGTGGTAAACACAAGACTGCATGTAACAAGAATAACACGAGAAAAAGTTTAGCAGATATGGCCGCAGTATTCAAAGATACCGTATGTCTAGAAAAGAAAATAATTGTACGGACACAAGAAAAATTAAACAAAAAGCTTAATCACTGTACGTTGCCACTTGTATTTAATGAAACACACTCACATATATATATAATATATATATAATATATATATATAATATATATATATATATAATATATATATATATAATATATATATATATAATATATATATAATATATATATATATAATATATATATAATATATATATATATATAATATATATATATAATATATATATATATATAATATATATATATATAATATATATATATATAATATATATATAATATATATATATATAATATATATATAATATATATATATATATAATATATATATATATAATATATATATATATAATATATATATAATATATATATATATAATATATATATAATATATATATATAATATATATATATAATATATATATATATAATATATATATATATATATATATATATATATATATATATGATGCTTTCTGGAATACTCTAGATTTAATTTAAGCTGTTCTAGAATTCTCTAGAATATTGTTCTGAGTGTATTGTAAAATAGTTTTCAATATTTTGTCAAAAGCTCTTTAAATTTACCAGTTTAATCATTAGAATGCGATATCCGAGTCTCTTTTTTTGCACAGAGTTTTTTTCCTGAATCTCATTTATATCCAAATTTATAATTATCAATAGAATACCTTAGGGTGAATAAACTTTTCTTCCAAGGTGGTCGGGAACAGGTCTTTATATTAGTAAGATTAAATATTATTTTAAGCCCCAAAACAATAGACAAAAAATGAGTCACTTTTATCGAACAGCACTGTACTTACAAGTAAGCTTTCCGCAGGTCAAGGATTGAGACAGGGGGCAATTTCTTTTCTTGCACTTCTCACCTGTGGAACTCCCCTCCGATTTCTTTCTTCCCTATCACCAAGGGTCAGATTTAAATGAAAAGAGGCCCTAATCTATTTCACTTGTGAGGCTTATCTAAATCCTCCATTCTCACGTGTAGACGGAAATGAAGTTTGTTTAAAATAACTGAAGGGTTGTTTGGAGTCTACAATGCATTATGACAGCATGTGTAAGAAAGGCATATGACAGTGTCAAAAATATTATACAACTAAGCTGGAGACCCCCTAGATTTTGAAGTTTTAGGCCTTAGCTTGATAAACCTATAGATAAATCTAGTACTGCCTGCCACCTACAATTAAAAAAATTAAATGCAACATCAATCGCCATCTTCTATCTTCCTGAAACCTGTTCCTTTATTGTCATCTTTCTTTACTTCTCACTAAAGTCTTGTCATTCTCTTTCGCTCCTTGTAACTCACTGCGTCATGATAACATTGTAGCCTTGCTTGGGACGAAAGGATTAAAAAAAAAGAGGCAACAATAAAATATAGATAAGGAAGTCTAATGTATAAAATATACATTGGGTTATGGCTATTGTCGTATAAAATGGAACTGGTGTGCAGGGTTCAAATTTCTGTCGAGTCCGTTTCGTTCGCTTTTGAACAAATACCATTGAAAAGATAGGATTCAATCGATACTTAACCTACCATGAGCTCAATTTGGGGATCTGTTAAAATTAAACTCACGACATGTTATTCCTTGTATTTACATTGAATTGCTTATATACATTGCATTTGCAGAGGTATATTTTACAACACTTAGCCTTTAAAGTTTTTATTATTAGCCGTAAGAAGACACTTTCTGTCGTAATTTTACATTTCACGAGTAGAAAAATAATGACTATTTTGAAAAGTATTTTTTTTTTTTATTTCTGATCAATATTATTTTTTGATGTTTTATACACATATATATTTGAGGTTCTAGTTTCTATAAAAATGATGATGGTAACTACTGAAATTAAACATAAGAATAAATAAATACCTAAGACACCTATCTGGGCACAAAATGCGCATTAAAAAAATTGGCAGTTAATGAGTTAATAGAACAGACTGCGACATCTAGCCTTGATTGATAAACAGTCTAAAAAAAAAGAAAAAAAAAAAAAAAAGGACAAATCGAATTCGAAACTTGTTGGATGTGAGACTGGCAACTGTATCCTGTGTTGCGGGCTTTAGCGCTTTTGATGAGGATTTATAAGCCCCTGGTACATTTGACCCACTAACAATTTTGGTGGACTCATGGATTTGGTTTCTTTTACGGCATATCACTCTTAATGGGTCATTTAATGCTGACAAGATTTTTATTGCCGCAATTTTTTTTTTTTTCAAAAATGTATTGCTGTTAAATATCTTTCAAAAAAATTATTGCTGATATTAAAACCTATTTTTATACTTTCATAGTGTTTTGACCATTTTTGGGTTAACTATTTGCCCATAGCTTGGACCCTGAAAGGTTCTACCACCCCGTGTCAGAGTGGTCCTGGGAAAGCCAGCAATTTAAAAGGTGGTTCCACGCGCCTCAAAACCTCCTGATCAGAGGTCTTGCTGTTGGACGTAGTTTGTTGGCCTCCCCGGGACGCAGATATAGTTTATTGTCTTACATAGGCCGGGGTGGACTTGTCTAACTCCAAAGGAAAAAAAAAGACATAGAATTTGAACAAAGAAATATTAACAAATGCACTGACAGGACATTATACACAGGGAAAAATGATAAGTGAAAATAGTTCAAAACAAACATTCAGTGTCGGTAGTTAGGTACTCACAATTACGCGGGAGCGAAAAAGAATACGCCTTCTCGCTATGAAAAAGATTTTATTGTAATTATCATCAGGGGTGATAACTCAACACCCGTAAAAAATATTGCAGAAACTACAGGATTGAAAAAAAAAAAAAAAGAAAGAAGATTCGTGTGTGTTATATTCACAGTTGAGCACGGATTGGAAATTTAATTTTTTTTCTTCTCGAAAATAAACAGACTCAGATGATGGGCAGTAAATTCAACTTTTATCAATAACGACAAAACTGCTTTTAATATCATGAAAAAGCGTGATAAAAATGTTGCACTTGCCCAAAGGACAAAAGCAATTATATTGACTCGGGTGTGTGTTAAAGATTGCATAGTGTTCAGAAAACTAACGATAGGACAAATTGGATTGTAAGAAGTGTTTTTCATTCTTTTTATTTATTTTTTTAAAATCATTTCACCGGAAGTAAGGCGGAAATACCACTAGTACGCATGCGGTTACAGAGTGACTGTGAAAGAGTCAACTGAGAATAGAGAGGATTGAGGAAAGGACAAAAGATCAACGAAATTGAGGAAGATAAACGATTGACGTTGCATTTAAATTTTGTTTAACAGGGAATTAAGTAAACGGAAGGGAGTTCCACTGGCAGGAAGTGCGTGTAAAGTATCTATTGACGTAAAAGTAACGGTTGCATTTAACTATTTCAACATTAAAAGAGAGTAGGACCTAAGTGCCAATCTAGTAGCACACTTAAATTCATGTAGTCGGGGCACAAGGGGAAAAGCTCGTCAGAATAGTTGCCATGAAAATATTTGTGTAAAAGACAGAGAGAAGCCACGTCACGTTGGTGAGAATGTGATTTAAGTCGAGGTGACTGGTCAGATCATCTTCATTGATTTTGTCAACGAATCTAGAGATGTCCAGCAAGAGCACCAGACCAGATATGGCAACAATATTCCATGCAAGGTCGAATGATAGATTTGTAGATATCCAAGATAGATTCAGGGGAGAAAAGTTGTCAAGCACGGCAAAGTGAAGTAACTTTCTTTGCAGCAGATCTAGCAATTGATTCAATATAATCTTTTTACTTCATGTCAGTCGGAAATGTTAGCCTAACAAGGCACAGCAAAACACTCATAGAGGTTAGCATCAACTATACTATTGGGGGACAGGAAGGGGCCTTTCAGGTACCTCATCCTATATATATATATATATATATATATATATATATATATATATATGGCTCTGTACAAGCCAGTACATATGGTATGGTGATAATGTAATGATTTGTAAATGTGCAAGATGGATTCTGACGAGAAAAATTTTCTGCCACAACACAATCACCCGACTTTCCTAGCAGTAGATGCAGTAACTTATTCAATATAGTAGTTCTACTTCCAGTCAATGGAAAGAAAAAGACCAAGAAGCCTAGTGTGTTGCTCCCTTGGAGTCTAGCACCAGCCATGCTAATGGCAGGCAGAAAAGATTCTCTATAGTGGTTAAATGAAAACATTTTTGTTTTGGAGGTGTTAAAACTTACAAGCCATTTCTTGCCCCAGTTAACAACTAATTAGAGATCCTTTTCTAGAGCAACTGTCGGGTTTACTTTGTCAGATCTGACGTATTAGCTTTTGAGAAAGGTGAAAATGGTTGTGTCATCTGCGTAAATACGTCGTTGGGAACTGGTGACAATGAAATTTAATATTGCATTAACAAGTTTCCAGATACAAGTCCTACTATTTAACCCATAGAGGGAGAGAAGATGAATTGATTGAGTTTTACAGCACATCAACCTCGATTGGTTATTTAATGCCGACCAAATTTTTATTGCTGGTAATATTTTTATCCAAAAAACTATTACTAGCAATATCCTTTTTTTAAAAATCGATTGCAAGTAATATTTTCCAAAATGTATTGCCGGTAACGTTTTTTTCCAATAATTTATAGCCGGTAACGTTTTTTTCCAATAATGTATAGACGGTAACGTTTTTTTCCAATAATGTATAGACGGTAACGTTTTTTTCCAATAATTTATAGCCGGTAACGTTTTTTTCCAATAATGTATAGCCGGTAACGTTTTCTTCCAATAATGTATTGCTAGTAATATGATATTCCCATCAAAATTGAAGGAAAAATTATTATCTCCGATAACAAATTTTTCTTCAAAACTATATTGCTTTAGCATTCCAACTAGCCGTTGCTACAATGTGACCAGCCGGAATGGATTGGACTATTCCTTCCGCCTGTCTATCCCAGGCAGGGACTGAAGTGACCTGTTGTGGAAACTTCTGGTCATTTTATACCAGATCAGGAATCCACCCCAAGGCATCACGGGTCACCACCCACGGCAAACGGGCGGCCCCATTTAAGGGAAATTTTAGTTTTTTTGAAATCAGGTTTTGTGACATTGCACTTTATATACTACAATAGTATTATTATACACTTTCCAAGTATTCTGACTCCAGGGAGGAGGGGAAACTATTTATCTTGAACCTTAACGGGTGCTACCACCCCGGGTCAGTGTGGCCCCGGGAACAACAGAAACTAAGCGGCGGTTCCACGCTCCTCAAAACCTCCTGATCAGAGGACTTGCTGTTGGGTGCAGTTTGTCGTCATGCCCAAGACGAAGGATGGATTAATTACTTTCCCAAGAGTATGTGTGAGTAATTGAACGTGGCGTGTCATTGCCCAAGTTTATTTCATCATCGTCAATCTCAGTCGTGGTCATAGGGTCGCCGCGTAGCTGAACGCCTGACCAATTTCCCCACACGATATCTGTGTTGGAAGCCGGAGTAGTATTTATGCATGTATAGTGTGTCTTAAGTAATTAGATCTGGCGAAGCCCGTCCCTCTTCAGGTTCTGCCAAATGCAGCCGATGTATTCCAACTTGAAGGCTCGACCTGATTACAGGAATATAGCCGTTGATTCTATCGGGGGAAACACTCCGCTCTGGCCATTGACTTTAGTCTAGGAACCGCTCTGCCCAGCGATGCTGTGTCTACCAGTGGCTGCATCCATAGCTATAGATGGCCGCTAACCCTGCAAGAAGGTTAAATCCGCCATTTTTAATCTAGGTAAACTTCTAGCAGTGGCACTCTGAAAGTGCCCCGATACGAATTCCGTGACCCATCAAGGTCGTAGGGGCACTACGTACCGCAGATAGCCTGATGGCGCCCAACACTCTCCTGGCCGGTTTGAATTCAGAATTTTCTTTCTACTAGACTGGTTTCCACCAACGGTTATTTACCCTGGGAGAGAAGAAAAGGATTCATACGTAGCACGTAAGTAAATGGATCCGACTGAAATTTGAACTCGGCTCTCCGATTCCTCAGTCCGAGCCGCTATCCATTAATCCACCGTGCCTCCTTAAACTTTACCTTAAGAAATTTTAAGAAATTTAGTCCTCAATATGAATACGGTGTCATCCTTTTGATGGGGGCAGAGGAGTTGTGGCTCGGTAGCCAGCTTCCGTGTAAGGATCAAAATAAGATTTGGGACCTAACGACGTCACTGATTTCCAGATGAGAATTTATGGACAGTAGGTGCGGGTGTTACAGAGGCTTCGGAATGAGAAATCTGAGAGTCGAGTTCGAATTCCAGTAGAGTTTGTTACGTTCACGTACGCGCAGATATACCCATGAAAAAAAAAAAAAAAAAAAAAGTTATAAATTCAGCATTTCTCCCCCACCCCACAAAATAGGTCAAATAGCAAAGCAGAGCTCTCAAAATGTCTCCATATTGTAGTTGTTTCGTTCGATCCTCAGTGGGTACCACATATTTTCGTCCTTGTGCCATATCTCAGCTACGCTTAAAAAAAAAAAAAAAAAAAAAAAAAAAAAAAAAAAAAAAAAAAAAACCATATTTTAGTTTTTTTTCGAGTGTTGAGCTGCAAGCCGAGCTTGAGATTTTTTTTTCATGTTTTATATTGTAGCTGAGTGTTTAGAACGTTCGATTTCTGACCATGAGAATCGGGTTCAAATCTCACCATGGCCAATTTGTTATCGGTCTATCGGGTGATCACAGCGTGTGGAACAATTGGAAAGGTGCTAGAAAAGCTATACGACGACTCAAGCTTTATGAACCGTCGATGGCTGTGCTAGCACAAAGTCACAAGCCATCGTGCTGAACAGGTTAAGATTCTAGTGATCGGGGAGGCATCCTTTTAGGAGTTGGTCCCACAGAGCAGTGTTTCGCGGGAAGCTACTGCTTGAGAAGAACTTATTTCTCACCAACGGAATACGGACTAAACAGGAAAATGGAAAATTTGTCAGCAAACTTATTTCACAATATGGAATAGATAAATCGACCGTCTCAATCATACCCGAAGAACAAAAATCAATTAAAAAGCACTCAGCTAAGGCTATAACCAAACTTAGTAAATACCGTATTTAAAAAAAATGTTCACCCTGTACAAAGCCCAAGTTTGTAGGAGGTTAAAAAATAGGAGGCACGGTGTAGTATATGGATAGCGGCTTGGATTGAGGAATCGGAGAGCCGAGTTCGAATTCCAGTCGAATCCATTACATTCACTTACGTGCTAATACCCTTGGGAAAGGTGTGAATCCTCTTCTCTCTCTAGCTATGGGTAAATAGCAGGACAGACTGGGTTCTATAGCCTTGGATGGCAACTGGCCTAGGAGAAGGACAACTCTGAATTTAAAACCTGCGGAGGGTCGTTTGGTGACCTTGTGGCACGTAGCCCTTCAAAAAGTGTGGATGGTCCTGCACGAAACCTTCACCACTATAATCAAATCTCATGTGCTATACATGCGGGTTGGGGACCGCTTGTGAATTTCAAATTCCCATGAAACTCCAATATTGGAGCCGGCTCAACCCACCCCGGGTAAATGTCGTTACAAGAACAAGTGGTAGCACATGGTTTATAAGTATAAATAGGATAAGATAACGGTTAAACTTGAAATGGTTAATGGTATCCTCTTTGGAGTGGGTTCCACAAAGCACTCGTCACCCACAAAGATACGGAGACGCTTTTGGACTATCGAGACTGTAAAGTGAACACTGGCCAAGCTCTGGCCATCAAAGGTTTTGGTGGTTCATCCATAAACCGTTGTATGATCAATATAGATATTCACAAATGATCGGTGTATACTCTTAGGCAGACCATTTATGTAAAATAGGTTTTGAAAAGAGCAGCGAAAGAACTGGATAATCTCTTCATCGTATACACAAAACCTCTCTGCTAACGCACCGTGATTCAATCTTCTAATAGTAGATAGGTTTACCTATCGCCCGGTATATACTCCACTACTCCTTTTGAACAGGATTAGAGGTTCATCCCTTATTTCCCGTTTAAGATTGGGTTTCCAGTTCCTAAAATCTTTTCATTCTCTTTCACTCGCAGTAGCTGCTTGCGTCTTAATGGTATTATCGCCTTACTTTGGGTGAACTGAAAAATAAATTCATCACCTACAAGGACGCGGAGAAGCTTTTGCGCTCTATTGAGAGTGGAAAGTGAACACTGAGCACCCCCTGCCCATATATTGTGGCAGTATTCAATTTTCGGCCTGATCTGTCTCTTGTCAAAGTAGAGGACAGCAGGAGGTACTTGCTAGTGTAGTACACGAAATCGACCATTTTTTCAACATTTTTAGCAATGGATCGTATGTACGAGTTCCACTTGATGTCTGAGCTTAATTTAAGTCCTGATAGGCGATCAATACATGAGTCCACCCTGAGGCAACATCCGTTCATCGCGATTGGTAAAAATTCTGGTTCAGATCGTCGATGGCGGAAAGTGACTAGATTGGTTTTTGAGGTATTGAATGTGACCAACTAGTTTTCCAGTTACTAACCTATTAAGAACTAGGTTAGAGGGGAGATTAGCTTCTAAGCTTTGACCATGAAAAGTTTTGGCGGTGCACCCATAAACCGTTCTTCATCAGCATAGATATTTACAAATGATCGATGTATACTCTTAGGCAGATCATTTATGTAAAATGGGTTTTGAGAAGACCAGAGAAAGAACTGGATAACCTCTTCGTATATACCAAACGTCTCAGCTGATGCACATGATTCAATCTTTTAAACTTTTTTTTATTGAGTAGATAGCTTTAACTATCGTTCGGTCTATACTCCACCTCCGTCTTTTGAACTGGACTGGGGGTTCATCCCTTATTTCCTGTTTAGGATTGGGTTTCCAGTTCCTTCTAAAGTCTTTTCATTCTGCTTCACTCCAAGTAGCTCTTTGCGCTTTAATGGTATTGTCGACTTGTACAGAAGAGTCGACAATACCATTAAGATTGGAACTAGTACATACGATCCATTGCGAAAGATGTTGGAAAAATGGTCGATTTCGTGTACTACACTAGCAAAGTATCTCCTGCTGTCCTCTACTTTGACAAGAGACAGATCAGGCCGAAAATTGACTACTGCCGCAATATATGGACAGGAGGTGCTCAGTGTTCACTTTCCACTCTCAATAGAGCGCAAAAGCTTCTCCGCGTCCTTGTAGGTGATGAATTTATTTTTCAATTCACCCAGAACAAGGCGATAATACCATTAAGACGCAAGCAGCTACTGCGAGTGAAAGAGAATGCAAAGACTTTAGGAACTGGAAACCCAATCTTGATCCGGAATTAAGGGATGAACCTCTAATCCTGTTCAAATGACGGGAGTGGAGTATAGACCGGACGATAGGTAAACCTATCTACTATTGTCGACTTGCTTGGGTGGGGTTCATTAAAAAATCGATAAAAAGTTTATTTTCACAAGAGATTTTTTTTATTTTTTATTTTCTAGTTGATGCCAGTATATTATCTTAATTGCTGATTCTTCTAATTTTCATTTTAACGAGAGAATTCTTACTGTTTTTCTATTACAGATTGCAGAATTGAATAATGGTAAATTCCCAGTTGATAAACCGTTGTATCATCAGCATAGATATTCACAAATGATGGGTGTATACTCTTAGGCAGATCATTTATGTAAATTAGAAAGGGGGTTGGTCCGAGACGCGAGCCCTGAAGGATACCTGCGTTGATCGCTTGGGCCTAGGAGAACTGGCCGTTAAAAACTTGTTTCAGGGAACTGCCCGTTAGGAAGAACTTGATAATTGAGAAGACACTTTCAGTGATTCCATAGCTAAAGAGGTTATGCAGTAACCATCTATGTCACACCTTGTTAAAGGCCTTTGAAATATCGAATGCGATCGTCCTTGTGATGTATTTGTTGTCTAGGGACTCACTGAATAATGACAGCTATTCTGTTGAAGAGACGGGAGATTTACTTTTGTTGTCGATTAAAGAAAAACAAATTTCCAATAAAAGAAAAAGCGAATGGATAATTTATATCAAGGTCAAATAGCTGTTGGATGACCTTAAAGCTAATGTTCCCTAGTGGAATTGATACCAGGGTTCTCGGCTATTATATCGATTTTTCACGGATTTATTTATTTATATATATTGTTATATATTTACTTGTTTGCTGTTAGTGTATTTTCTATTTTTTTTAGATGCTTTTACGCCGAGTTTGGGTGGAGCTCGGAAAAGATTAGCCCTGCTTATATGCATTCTAATTACTCACGTGTCAGACGATTTGTTTAATGAACGGGGAACCAGGTGATTTTTTAACAGATATTATACTGAATAGTAAAATGGCATTTTCACCTGCCGCATCTAATCCTCAATCAGGTTTCTTTTAAAACAGGTAACTCCAGAGGAATGAAAATGCGATACAGAAATTCGAACACGCATTGGACTATCAGAGAATGAAACATTCCAAAAGCTAAGCAAATTATTGAGAAATGGTAAAGTTTCGTTAGAAACAAAGAAAAGAGTACTGAATTGTTATGCAACATCAGTCCTCCTATATGGCAGCGACACTCTCCTCGCAGACGATGAAGAGGCTGAAGCAACAGAAATTTGGTTCTTCATAATGA
>OZ010584.1:24263855-24353855 GCA_963932145.1 Acanthosepion lycidas
TCAAAATCACCACCACAAAAATCTATAAAAAATGCAACTTTTATTCGAGCCTGCATAAGTGCGCTGACAGGGTCATTCGAAAATAAACCAGTTCCCATCGCTTTGTACACCGGACGCACCTTTAATATTTTGTATACCCCACCCAGATATTTCGACATAAAAATATATAATTTCTACGTTGTTCATCTTAATTAGCTAGGTAGCAAAACATTAAAGATTGATGATGGCCTTTACTTTTATAAAGATGTTAAAACACTTTACAATATTTCAAATAGCTTCTTGGACATTTTAATTGCAATCAAATAATAAATTTTGTCATAAACAGAATTGTTTACTGAAAGAAGGTTGCCGCCTTTTTTTTTTTTTTTTTAAATGGCAGTTTTTGTCATTCATAATTAAATTCAAATACACTAGAAATATGTCTGTTGGTAGAGAAACGTGAACTAGTTAATTGAACATCCTTTAAAATATAGAAGCTATTTGAGAAATATAAGATCTGAAAAAGATTAGGTAATGTTTAACAATTGCTTATATTGAAAGGGTGAATAATGTTCTCTTTGTTACAAAACAACGAAAACCTAATTTCAGTTTAAAGCATCAGCCAGTTGGTTAACAAATGGTTGTATTACTTAGTTTGATTTTAGAATTTATAAGAATAAGATTTATATGACTATTTTCTAAGCGCATCTTAGGTGTCGAAAGTATAGGGGCAACCAGTGAGGATCGAACTCACTACTCCGTTGTAATGGTGCTAGCAAGACAAGCGTGCTAACCATTACGCCACGTTGAGGTTTCCCAAACTAAGATGAAAGGAGAACGAGCGAAGAAGAGAGTCGAAGAAACATTGATCTGTGATAACATTTATGTGAAAATAAAAAAAAATAAAATAAAATACAACCCTATACCGTTTACTACTTAAAAGCGAAGAATAAGACTTAACTGATAACGGGCCTCTTCTTGATAAGGCCTTGATTGCGAGCGCATTTATGGCGACGCTGTATCTGGTTCGAGTAATTAAAAAAATGCCTGTTGATTATAAAAAAAAAATATTACGATTTCATTCTGTTATAAATACGCGTAAGATAACATTTAGAATTGGATGAAATTCCACTAATATTTGATGGTACCATACAATATTATTAAAAGGAAGAACAACAGCCATTGTTTTTTTTGTTTTTTTTAAATGATTTCACCCAGAAGCGAGGCGCGAATGCCACTAGTACGCAATGGGGCACAGAGAGTGAAAGAGAACGAAAAGATTAGATACCCTAATCAGAAAACTGAAAATTATTATTATAATGACGTTCATCCTGTACAAGGCTCGAAAGACACTAGAGGTAGAGGGTTACTGAGCAAGAGGCAAAATTTATGCGAATATATGAATAAGATAACGGTTAACCCAATAATTAAACAGGTTAAGATTGTAGTGATTAGAAAAGCATGCTCTGGAGAGTCATTTCTACAAAGTAGCAGTACGTAGGAAGAAGCTGCTGGAGTTGAACTTGCATCTCATCAGGGAATACGGTTTGTTTGTTATAATGTGCGTAACATGGCGCGTCTTATCAATGAAGGTTAGAAATAAAAAATGGAGTTCGTCTGAACACTTTCCTTGGGAATAACGATAGAGAAGCGAGGGGCTTGTGTCCATCTCAGTTTAAAGCGTCAACCCCTTGGTTAACAAGGGATCGACGCTGATCATTCCTGCAGGTCACGAAATCAACAAAGGTTTATACGGCTTGAAAGAAGAACGAACGAAGTGACGTGAATAAAAAAAAATAAAAAAACATTGGTCTGTATTAATGACATTGTAATGTTTTCAGAAAAAGCAATACAAATGCAGAAGATTTCATAGACTACGCAAAGGCCTTCGACAAAGTGCATCACAAGGGTCTGCTGGAACTGTTCAGCAACTTTGATATATTGGGGAAAAATATTAGAATAATCAAGAACCTACACTGGCAGCAAACAGCCTGCATGCGCATAGAGAACGAGTACAGCAAATATACAAAAATAGAAAGGGTATAAGGCAAGGATGCAACTTCTCACCAGACCTATTCAACCTATACAGCGAGGCAGTTCTAAGAGAATTGGAAATAATATAGGGATTCGACATTGGCGGCCATAACCTTAACAATATAAGATACGAAGATGGCACAGTACTGAGAGCAGACACTGAAAAGAAATGACAAAACCTCCTGCAGAATGTGGCAAAGGAGAGCAAGAAGGAACTAAGCATAAACTACAAGAAACCAGAATGCATGGTCATCAGTAAAAAGATGAGCCCGAAATGCGATTAGCAGGTCGGGGACCCTAAAATCAAGCAGGTGCGAAAGTGTTTTGACAGAGAACGGTAAATGCGACACTGACAACGGTAGACCGTATTGGGATGGCCAAAGACACATTCCAAAAGCTGGGCTGAGTATTGCGAGACAGGAGAATTTCTTTGGAAACAAAGAAAAGAATACTGAGCTGTTACGCGATATCTGTCCTCCTTTACGGCAGCGAATGTTGGACGGTCACCCCAAAGATGAAGAGACTCGAGGCGACGGAGGCGTGGTTCAACAGAAGGATGCTAAGGATGTCATGCGTGTGAGCAACGATGAGGTTTTGGAGAGGATACAAACAAGGAGGAAGCTTATACTTAACATCAGGAAGAGGCAGCTGAAATTTCTGGGATATTTAATGAGAAATGAGGGCTTGGAGAATCTGATACTTACAGGTCGAATAGAAGGACAGGTAGACAAAGGAAAGCAACGCGTGACATACCAAGCGGGCGTAAGCAAATGGATGACACGGCACATAAAACGAAGTAGTCACAAAACTGTGAATACAGTTTGTCTTCAATTTAAAGCATTAACTAATTGGTTAACCTGTGGTTGATGTCTATTCTTGCATATAAAATCCGCAGAGATTTATATGGATTAGAGGAATAAGAAAAAGAACGAGAAGATTACTTAACTGGAATTCGAAAAATTATAGCTAACCAATTTAAAATAGCGTTTTGGGCTTAATTTTCCTTCCTTTTCCCTAATTACTATTCACGACACTCGGCCGGTTGTACGTCAATGCTACTAGGACGCAGAAGATTTCAGGAGTGAAAGTGAAAGTGAAAGAGAATGAGAAGATTGAAAACGAGGTTGACTGAGGAAATGACAAAAATAATTAAATAACACAGAAGATAGCGATTGGCACCATGCTTACATTTTTAAAGATTGTAATTATCAGGGAAGCAGGAAATCGGAATGTAGTTCCACAGATGGGAAGTGCAAGAAAAGAAACTGTTAGAGTAGAAGTGGTGGTTGCATCCAGCTAGTTCAACAGTAAAACGGTGGGACCTAGATGCCAATCAAGTAGCACGCTTAAATTCATGTAGTCGGGACACCAGCGGAAAAAAAAAAGCTCGTCAGAGCAGTTGCCATGAAAATATTTAATAGAAAAGACAGAGTGAAGCCACGTGAGAAAGTCGCTGAAGTCGAGATTGCCAGGTCAGCACCGAAAAAAATTACAGTCTTCTTTCGAATTTAGAGATGTACAGCAGGAGCACCAGACTAGATATGACAACAGAAATCAATGCACGGACGAATGGTAGATTTATAAATGTGTAGATGGATTCTGACGAAAAAAAGTTTTCTGGCACGGCACAGTGAACCAACTTTCCTTGCAATAGACATAGCAATTGATTCGATAGTCGATTCACTTTATGTCAGTGGAAAACGTGAGGCCAAGAAGGTGTAGAGTGCTGGATTTTAGCATCGGCCATGCTGATTGTAGGCAAAAAGGTTCTCTGAATAGCCAATCAGTGAAATCCGGTCTGTACAGAGAACAGTTTTCGGGTAGGTAGAGTGAAAAGAATATGCTTTTCTGAATCGTTATAACACAGCCCTCTACTACATGACGTGTTGTGTTTTTGAGTAGACACATTCTTGTAATATTCATTAGCTTTCCTTTTCAGTGTACGAGAGAAGGCATCTAACACATTTCTAAATTCTTTAATGTGCCGTGTCCCTTCATGGCGTTGGTGACCATGGCTCTCCACAAGTTTCTGTCCTTTGTAGCTCTTAATAAATTTTGTCTTTTTCTTATCTCTCCTAGACCTTGTTCCGCCATTCATTTCCTCAAGCTCGCTAGGGAGGTTATGCATTGTTTTCCTATGTCCCTCTTGCCTTCAATCTGTCTTGTGAGTATCAAATTTTTCAAGCCCTCTTTCCTAATTATGTGATCTAGAAAATCAAACTCCCTCTTTCTAATGTTAAGTAGGTGTTTCCTTTTTGTTTCCATTTTTATCTAAAACTTTGTCGTTGCTCATATATGTGTCTATGGTATCCTTAGTATCCCTCTGCAGAACAACATTACTATTGCTTCAGGTCCCTTCGTCTGAGGTTGACCAGCATTCACTACCATATAGGGGGACATATCACGTAACGGTTTAATACTATTTTCTTTGTTTCTAACGATATTTTTCTGTTTCTTAATACGCTGCTTAGCTTTTGGAATGCATCTTTCGCAATCCCAATGCGCCTTCGGATTTCAATGTCGCACTTTTCCTCCTTTGTTAAAACACTTCCCAGAAACAAAATGTCTTATGAGAGAAAGAGTACACAAAAAAAAAAAAAAAATGGACAAAATGGAGGAGCTCGCTTGCTGTGTAGACGAAATACACTGAGGACGTGCGTAGGCCGATGTCATTGGTTCCATGATACAAATAAAAAAAAACAGTTCATGGAATAGCCCGGATGCTCTGGCTACGGAATGCCTTCGAATGTATATAAAGTAAAAGCAAAGGACTATTGGTTCAGTGGATAAAAGCGTTGGTTGAATCCACTGAATTGACCCAAAGTAAGTTCAATACCTGGCTACAGTCGAGGTGAACGAAAAAAACTTATACTGAGACATCCGGTAGATGCATGGGACATAGAACTAGAACAATCTAGTGGACGAAATAAAGTGTTCACTTCGAAAGTCCAGTCATCTAAAGAAGTCCGTACATTGTAAATAGTGTAATAATTACAATACATTATCTCAGAAATACAAGAAGATCCTGAAGAAGGCCAGAGCGTACAACGGCCAAAACGTCGTGAATATGGCAACAAAGATAAGGACGCCATTTCGAACAATGTAAATACTGTAAATAAATTTAGTAGCAGTGAACAAGAGGCGGGAAAGCCGACGAGGTGGACGAGCGGATTTGCGGCTATTTGGACATGGCTCTGTGGATTTTTGATAGTTTTTTACACTTGCTCACCATTTTTTTATAAGGAAGTGATCAGCTGTCTTAATTTACGCTGGCATTTGTGATATATGAAAGTTGGTCAAGGGCTTGTCTAAAAAAAAAAAAAACAAAATCAATATGTTCTGGCTGCTTCAACACTAATCGATATTATGTTTTTAGCTGACGCTCAAATTTGGAATCCTGTGCTTACGCAGTCAGCATTTTATTACAGTCATGTCACGTCATAAGTTTTGTAAATCATTAAGGTTGTCGGGGTACCACATGTACTGCGGTCATAATAACATCAGTTGGGTGTTTTGGGCCTGATGGAAACCTGTCCACCCGTAGGCTAATTATTGTTAGTGCGCTATCTACTTGATGCCTCGTGGCACACAAGGCTTTTGGTCGAGGTTTCTAAAATTGAACTGTTCCACCGGATGGAGAGGATTGGCTCCACGTCCCAAAACGTGTACTCTGAAGAAGGTTTGGTTTTCTTTTTTCCTTCGCTTAAACCACCACGTGTTCACAGGTTAAGGAGTTCCATCTATCCGGGTTTGGGAATTCAGTTTTCTTTCTCGTAGACTGGTTAACAACCAAGGCTAAAGTGACCAGTCTGCACTAGTATTGAAACTATACCTGGGGAGGGGGGAGTTTTTTTGCTCGAAAGTGAATGTGACGGATTCGACTGGAATTCGAACTTGGTTAGATGATTTCGCGTTTTCAAGCGTTACACCATTGCTACGTCATAATTAATTCCATTACTCACGATTAATTTGATGGATTCGTTTTTTAAGGCTTATCCACCCTTTGCGGGTTATCTAAAGACAAAATATTTTTTAGCTTGCAAGAATTTTTGTGGGTGGTTTAGTGATACATGTCTGACTAATTAACCCATAGCGGGGGGAGAAAAGGTGGATTCATACCCAATAACAATTTGATAAACAAGAAATTATAATGTGGATATAAAGTAGTGGATCGAGTCTATATCATAATCAATGTATAAACTGACCCCCCACTTTATGGCCATGGGGTGTTTCTAAACATTCATATTCTAGAGAATGTAAATAAAACTAAAACACATACCTGTGTAGTTAATCAGTATTTCATTGATTGATTCGTTTTCTATGGCTTAACCCTTTGCAGGATATTTAAATCTAGAAAATAATTTTAGATTGTGATAATATTTATTTTTAGATAATGATGTTTTTAGTGTTACAAGTCTTACTAATTAACCCATAGCTGAGGGAGAAGTGGATTCATAACGTTTCCCAAGGATATTTGCGCGTAAATGAACATAACGAACACAACTGGAATTGGAACTCGGCTCTCCGATTAACAATTCCGAGCCATTCCTGGTATTCCCAAGCGGTCACCCATCTAGGTTTAACGTTGCTTAATTTCGATGATTGTACGGGAACCAATGTTTCAACCTGATATGTCCGTAAGCCTGTGCACAACAGAGTACGCCATGAAGTAATAGCCTTTATTAATGAAAGCGGGAAATCATCGGATATTTGTGGATCTCTGTCACATTTATCAAAGATATTTCCTTCTAACAGGGCAGTCAGTCATACACGCTTAGGCGATCATGTATCTTTCGATACATGACTGACGAGGTAGTTTTTTTTCCCCCGCAGCAGGTTGCCATTTCTTTCAGTTGCCATCGAAGGCTATAGAAACCGATCTATTAAGTTGGTGCAAAAATAATGTCGGTTTTTGACGTTAAAAACCACGTCAAAAACCGACAATATTTACCCATATCTGGGGAAGAAGAGGATTCATACCTTTTCCAAGGGTATTAGTACGTAAGTGAATTTAATGGATTCGACTCGAAACTCGGACTCAGCTCTCCGATTCCTCAATCCGAGCCGATATCCATTACTCCACCGTACCTAAATGATGGAAATCTCACAGACACGAAGCAACAGAGATGTAGTTCTACAGAGGGATGCTGAGAATGTCATGCGCGGAACATGTGCGGAACGAAGAAAACAAAACAAAAAAAAACAGTTGTACTTAGAATCAGAAAGAGTTGAAATTTCTGGAGATTATAATGAGGATAGAGAGCTTAAAGAATTTAACACTCACAGGGCATATTGAGGGCAAAGATTTAAAAAGTGGCAGTGGCAATGTTGTATATCGAGTAGCCTACCTAACGAGCTTGTGTAAAAAAGATGGCAGAGCAGGGACTGGGAGTAATAGCAAGAAGATAATCATTGCTTAGATCTATAAAAGATGGTAAGTGGTGGAGAGCCATAAACATTCATGCTCTGTAAGGACACGACACAAAGAAATTCATGCCAGTACAAATGTGATTGAGAGTTACTTATATTATTTGTCCCCTTCCACATTCAGCATCCCACATTCAGATTATCACCAGGAGCTTATTGATTCAGTCATCGATTTATCAATAAGCATACAGGTGCATCTCCGCGGGTTCGTTGCTCGAGATAACCGTGGTATTATTCACCTGGGAACGACACGAGTTAAAAGCATTCACTGCCATCATCAGTGCTGCCTGAGATATTTTTTTGTGGTTACCTGAGATATTCTTCAGGTAACACAATTTCCTGGTGACAACGCAGAAAACAAATCAAGAATGGCGTGTACTAAATCAGCTGCAATGGAAAATAGATTTGTACACATCAGAACATGTGTAACTTCAAGACTAGCTATATTATGGATACGTGCATATATAAACACATGAACGCCTACATAAACACATGAACGCCTATATATACATTATAGTCCACAAATAAGTGAACTTTATATCTTTTTTTTTTAATTAACTCCTAAGCTACCATATTGAAACGATCTAACGCATTTTTGGAGAGAGCGGGCCAGAAAGCTATGCAGTGTCTCGGGGGAGGGTCGTGATATCAAATGTGCTATAATAAAGTGCCCTGACCTCAGGCTGCTCCGTCCAAAAGGCTGCCTTGATCTAGAGTTTTAAAAAAGAAACAATGAAGTTGATGTTATGTTATTCAAAGTTCCTTATTTTGCTGCAGGAATAACAGGATAGCAACTTACCCAATCAACAAAAAATGCAAATTCCTTGCTACAGGCGAAAAACAGTTTTTATTAGGTTGGTGCAAAAATAATGACGTAATAATGTAGTTTTTTAACGTCAAAAAACGACATTATTACGTCATTATTTTTGCACCAACCTAATAAATGGCAAAATTGTTTCTGCTTATTTTATTTATTTATTTATTACAGTAAGGCTCACCCTGCACAAGGCCCCGAGGTCACTTGAGATAAAGGGCTACGTTAAGGAGTAGTTTATATGAATAGGAGGGCAAGAACAGGTTAAGATTATAGTGATCGGGGAAACATTCTCTTGGGAGTTTCTTTCGTTGGGGAGAGGTTTGCGGGAAGAAGCTGTTCGAGTGGAACTTACTTTTCAACGATGAAATACATAGTATCAGAGCCCCCGCATTCCCTCCGTAAGTGGCGTGGCGGGTCCTAGCCATGAAGGCCAGCCCTAGTGGAACCAGGAGATGCAGTTCGTTCAGGCACTTCCCATGGTAGTTGCGATAGAGCAGTGAGAGGCTCGCCACATACCTCGCGCGCGCGCGTGTGTGTGTGTGTGAGAGAGAGAGAGATTGGAGGGTGAAAAATAATTCTTCTCCCATAAGAACTCGGAGACGATTTTTGACTATCAAGACTGCAAAATGAGGACTGGGCAACTCCTGCCTAAATATGGCAACTACTCTTTTTTTCTTTTTTTTTTTTTTACCTGATCTGGCTCTTATAAAGGTAGAGGATTGCCCGAGGAGTCTGGTACTTAGTGGAGCGCTACAGGGAGCCCATCATTTTATCTGCATCTTTAGCGATGGATTGTATATAGGAGTTCCACTTGAGGTCCTGTCTGAGTTTGAGGCTCAATATCCCAAACCCGGATAGATGGAACCTCCTTAACGTGTGGTGGTTTAAGCGAAGGAAAACAGAAAACAAATCCTTCTCCAGAGTACAAAGCACGGGACCTCCTTGAGAGGACGACTGTCCAACGTGACTGGCGGTAGTTCAGGGCCTGATCGGCGGTGATAGAATGTAACCAGTTTGATTTTTGAGGCATTGAATATAAACAGATGTACGAGTTACGTTAAGGGGTAGTTTATATGGATAGGTAGGGGAAGATAATGGTTCACATTAGACTTGAACTGGTTAAGATTCTAGTAATCGGGGAAACATCCTCTTGGGAATCAGTTTCACAGGGCACTGGTTTACGGGAAGAAACTGTTTGAGTGGAACTTACTTCTCACTGATGGGAATATGGGTGAATTGCTCTTATGTAAGTGGCATGGCCAGTCTTAGCCATGAAAGCTAGACCTGGTGGAACCAAAGAATGTAGTTTGTCTGAGAACTTTCCATGGAGATATGAGAGACTTGCCACATCCCACCTGTGGGAGAGAGATTGGAGGGTGAAAAATAATTCTTCTCCAACAAAAACTCAGAGATACTTTTAAACTATCAAGAGTTGAAAGTGGAGTCTGGGCAGCTCCCACCCAAATATGGCAACAACACTCCATTTTCGGCCTGATCTGGCTCTTATAAAGGTAGTGGATAGCTTTAGGAGTCAGGTACTTACTGGAGCGGTACAGGGAGCCGATCATTTTATCTGCATCTTTAGCGATGAATTGTATATAGGAATTTCACTTGAGATCGGGTGTTACTTTGAGGCCCAATATGATCTCATGGCACGGGGCCTCTTCGAGGGGACACCCGTTCATAGTGACTGGCGATAGTTCAACCCTTTAGAGGGCCAGGTAGAGGATTAATATAAGGGGTAGTTTATATGGATAGGAGAATATAACGTTTGACTCCAGATTTGAACAGTTTAATATTGTAGAAATCGCAGAGACATCCTCGAAGGAGTGTGTTCCACAGGGCAGTGTTTTGCGGGAAGAAGCTGTTCGAGTGGAATTTACTTCTTGCTGATGGAATACAGAGGAGTTGCGTGTGGTTTGCTACTGTGTAAGTGACATGACGTGTCCTAGCTGTGAAGGTTACATCTGGTGAAATCAGGAGATGCAGTTCGTCCGAGCACTTTCCATAACAGTGAGAGATCCGCCACATCCCACCTGTGGTAGAGAGATTGAAGGGTGGAAAATAATTCTTCATCCAACAAAGATATGCTTTTGAACTATACAAGAGTGGAAGGTGATATCTGGGCATCTCCCACCCAAATATGGAAACAGTGCTACATTTTCGGCCTGATCTGGTTCTTATAAAGGTAGAGGATAGCATGAGGAGTCAGTTACTGGAGCGGAGCAGAGAACCCGATCATTTTATCTGCATCTTTAGCTATGGAGCGTATATAGGAATTCCACATTGAGATCGGGTGTGTGTTTGAGTCTTATTGTTTGATAACGTCTCCACGTCAGGTGAAATATTTGTCGATGACAGGAGAAAAATGTCATCCAGGTGGTCATCACCCAAACTTGTTCTTAAACGATTTTTAATATATTTCATTTTCGCAAAAAAGTTGTTCACAAGCATACGTATTTCCAAATAATGATACAGTCATTTCCGTACTATTCAAGAGGCTTTTATATTTTCGGTTGGCTAAACATATTTCTTGTAAAAGTCAGCTGTGGATTCGGAATTAAATTTTGCTTTAAAAAGCCACTTGCTCTGCAAATTAATTAGATAACAGTGTCCAGGCGTTAATCAATCCTCAATCCTCCACATTCGCAGTCTTCTCATTCTCTTTAGAACCCCCCGCCCCGCCCCCAGGCCCACACCGTGTTCTCGTAGAATTATCGCCTGACTTGGATCGAAAAGAAAAGAAAAAAAACAAAAAAAGTAAATTAAAAAAAACAAAAAAAAAAAAACACCAAAGACAAAAAAAAAAAACAAAAAAAAAAACAACAAAACCAAAAAACAAAAAAAGAAAAAAGACCGCCCCCTCCCCAAAAAAAAAAAAAAAAATCGCTAGCAAGTTAGATTAGGTAAAAAAAACTAAAATTTTGAGGAAACAAATACAGTAATGAATTAATGCCATTATTATTATTGTTGAACTCACCTTTACAACTAGGGCTCACAATATCACGTACACAAGAGTGAATCATCACTATTCCCTTCATATATATATTTCTCATACTTTCTAACACTTAGTAAGTTCTTGCGTCTTAGTGGCTTTATTGCCTTGTTTGGGGTGAAATTAACACCTGGTGGAAAGCGTCAAGTTCAGTGATGCCAGTGGCATTGTTTGGCTAAAAAACCCGGGCGATGAACGCCAGCGAGGTGAAAAAAAGAAAACGTTTTTCGTGACAGAATGCTACAGGCGAGCACTGCGTGTCAGCTGGGCGGATCACAAAACATACGGAAGCACTCCTGGAAGAGATGAGAACAGAGAGGTAATACTTTGGTCACGTCATGATGGCTCAGGACCTCTGTGCCTGCATCCTGGAGGAACGCATCGACGGCAGAAAACCCTGGGGAAAACTAAAGTGACGATGGACTGATGACATCATAGACGGGACAGAGTGAACGGTGGCGGATTGGACGCTCTTGGCGAGGGAGAGGCGATACTAGACAGCAAGGAGAAATTATCTAAGGTCCCCAACTCGGCAATGAAGAAGAAACAAAGCAATATATATCAGTCATAAACTTAATTTCCCCTCATCTTTGTAATGAGATATTCGGTTGAAAACAAAAAGATATTACTCTGTGCCAGTAAGCAAACGTAGCCATGTTACCAGAACACAATATCTCATTAGGGAATAGGGGAGATCAAGTTGCTAGCACATTGCTTTTTGTCTATTTCATGTTAGCTTTCTTTGGATATTATCATCTCTGGTGACTTGACAATAAAGTTGTTCAAAAAGAAAAAGAAAAAGGTATCTATGAACGCAAAAGGGACCTTATGCACAATAATTTATCAAACGCATTATGTATAGAAGTAAATTCAACCACAACTTTGACTTAGCGAATGCCATACTTAATTAAAAATAGAAAGTAACTTAGAAGGAAAAATTCTCGAAAGTGCCGCTATCGAATCTTATTAGAATATAAATCCACGTCCCAGATAGTTTCCAAAACATCCTTTCCTAAAAGAATTACTACTTTCTCAAGCGATGATACATGACCACAAATAGTACTAAAATTTTTTAAAGAAAACGGTTAAATCCTATGAACTTATGTTATTCAAAATATGTAAAACAAATCAACCCCAATCCAAAATAATTTAAATGATAATTTGCATTAAATACTAGTATAAATTAAATAAATCACCTACTCATTTGCGTTTATTAGACGTTGAATTGTATCACTTCATATCCATGAAATTATCTGACTTTTCCGTTAACCATAACGTTAACATCTTAGTAAATAATACAGAATATATATTAATGCAACTTTAATAGTTTTAACCAATGAAAATTTCACGGTTTTCCCATTTTAAATTTCTGATGATTCTTAATTCTTATGTTCATGATTGAATAAGGTCATGGGGAGTTCTGAGACAATATAATAACCGTAGAAATTCTCCTATCGCATCATTAAATATTTGATCTTAACTTTAACACAATATTGCAATAACAATCATATGAATGCTGGACGTTATTTCAAGAAGTGGGTATAAATGAAAAGATTTAGAATTGACAACTTTTCCATTTCGCTGAAACAAACGTTTGAGACTTATCTTCTCTTCTTTCATTTTCTGACTGAAACCAAGTAGCGTCTTTGATATGATTTTTGTTTTCTCAAGTGATCAAAACGGAATAGTCAATTATTTATGAGGTATTGGTAGGAGACGTTAAGCACTATGTTTTTTTTTTTTTTATGTAGTGTCTCCGCTATGTTCTTTGTCTTTTCCCACGATCAAAATGGAATAGTCCATTATTTATGAGGTAATGGTCATACTAACAAAAGGTGTGTGTGTGTGTGTGGGGGGGGGCAATTATTAGGTTGGTGCGAAAATAATGTCGGTTTTTGACGTCAAAAACCGACATTATTTTTGCACCAACCTAATATTATATGACATTAGAAATACTGTGGCCATTTTGAAACAGTAGGGTTAAACTAAGCATTATTGCATATTGTTGGATCGTGGCATTGCAATTACTGACACTGTTGACGTCCTCCTACCACCTTTATTAATATGAAAAGTCTATTCTGTCAGGGACACAACATAAAGAGAAATATGTGTATCTACATTGGTAGGTGCAAAGGTTGAGACAAAATGATGGATGAAAAGTTTTTATCACGAATAACGAGGAGGTGCTGAAAACATCTTGTTATCCGAAATTAAAAAAAAAAAATCTGATATTAGCTCAGTTATTGAAAAGCGAGTTAAACTAATGACTCTTCGATAACAGCGTTTTATATATATATTAAACTTTTCACTCCAAGTAAGGCGGGAGTACCACTACCTCGCAAGGGGTTACAGAGAGTGGGAGCAAGAGTAAAGAGGCGTGGTAAATGAAAGCGTCAAGAGAAGGACGGGAAATAGATCAAGCCATCTGAAGAAGTCGATTGACAGTGCATTTGAATAGTTGGAGATTATAGCTATCAGAGAAGCAAGTAAGAGGAAGGGAGTTTTACAGAAGGGAAGTGCGAGACATGAAGCTGTTGGAGTAGAAGAGACGGCTACATGTAACCGTTTCGACAGTGAAAAGGTGCGACTGAGATGCCGACTTAGTGGCACGTTTAAATTCATGCAGTTTGGGAACTTGCGAAAATAGCTTGTCGGAGCAGTTACCGTGAAAGTATTTGTAGAAAAGACAGAGAGAGAGAGAGAGACGGCACATCCGTGAGAGAACGACTGTAAACGAGACGCCAGATCAGGGTCAACCACATTGCATATCCGTTTCTGGATCTTGTCGAGTTCTCTAAGACGAACAGCGAGTGCTCCAGACCATATATGACAGCAATATTCGATGCAAGGACGAATAGTTGATTTATAGATTTGGAGGATGGATTCGAGCGAAAAGAATAAACTTCCTGGCACGATACAGAGAACCAACATTCCTTGCGTTAGATGAAGCTATTGATTCAATATAATTTTTCCACCTCGGATCAAAGAGGTGCTCTCGTGAAGTTGAGCATCAGACATTCTAATGGGAGGCATGGAGGGTTCTCTGTGGTGGGTAATAGAGAGTTTTGTTTTTGAGGCCCTAAAGTTAACCAACCATTTCCTGCCCCAGTCAACAACCGATTGATGATCCTTTTCAAGGCCAACGGTCAGTTTAGTTTTGTCAGTGATACGAAATTTGCTATTTAGACAGGAGTAAATAATGGTGTCGTCTGCATAGATGCCTACTTGGGAACTGACGTCATCGGGAAGGTCGTTAATGAAGATAAGGAACAGAGTAGGGCCCAGGGTCTTGGTATAGTTACATCTGTTTTCTTGCGCACGTATGAAGACGCAGCACAAGGCCAAATTTATTGTCGGGTATTCGATCCTATAGGGTCGACAAAAGGTCGGGTAACTGTCTCCCGAGACGAGACTGCCTTTCAACAAAGCCTCGTCTGGGGATCCTCTCTGTTCTGAAGCAGAGAGCTTGACCAGCACACTTCTGAAGTAATCCCAAGAGTGAGATATTCACTAACCGCCCCACGCGGCCGGATACGACACAAAGCCAATTTATTTTGTGTTATCCGAGCGCGTACACTCGGGCAAAAATATCCCGTAGCCCCCGTAAAAAACGGGGTCGAGTAGCTGTCTACCACCTCAGACGAGAGATTGCTCTTCGGCACAGCCTCGTCAGGGTTTCTCTCTGCTCAGAGGCAGAGAGTTTAACAAGAACACTTCCGAAGTAATTCAGAGAGTGATGATATTCACTAACCGCCCCACGCGGTCGGATGTGGCACAAGGTCAATTTATTTTGGGTTATCCGAGACCGTACACTCGGGCAAAGATATCACGTAGCCCCCGTAAAAACGGGGTCGGGTAGCTTTCTACTACCCCAGACGAGACTCTGCCCTTTGGCATAGCCTCGTCTGGGTTCCTCTCAAAACAGGGGCAGAGAGTTCGACAAGCAAACCTCCGAAGTATTAGGTTGGTGCAAAAATAATGACGTAATAATGTCGTTTTTTGACGTTAACGTCAAAAAACGACATTATTACGTCATTATTTTTGCACCAACCTAATAATTCGCAGAGTGATCCGTTAGATGCCACACTAATTCCCATATATACATTTCCATTACCATCACGTGATCTACATATTCAAAATGGGATCGCCTGTGTTTGCTCTCTGGGGATCTGTGTTCAATCTCCATTGTCGGCAGTGACATTTTATTCCCATATAACACTATCAAACGGCAGAAGAACTCTTGACGAGTCAACAGCCAACTAACTAGAGATGGTGTCTCAATAGATTAACCCTGGAGTAGGCAAGGGAGAACTACCTCACTATGAATGCTAAGAAAACTTGACAATGATACAGCAAGTAACCTATCTAAAAAAATCGAGAAAATAGAGGAATGGGGATTAGGAGGTATAGTAAACAAGATTAGGAAGTTGTGGAGAGTCATGATCGTCCACATGAAGCGACACAGAAAGGGAGTAACTGTTAACTGATGGATGTCTCCTTGTAGGATCTATTTCAAGACTTAAATCATCCTCCTTAAAACACATGATAGAGTTATTATAGAGTAATGGGTTACGACTCTGATTGAGGAATCGGAGAGCCGAGTTCGAATTCTACTTGAGTTCATTACATTCACTTACTTGCCTATATTCTTGGGAAAGGCATGAAGCAATCTCTTTTCACCTAACCTGGGTAAATAGCATGACAGACTGGCTTCTATAGCCTTGAATGGCAACAAGTCTAAGAGAAGGAAAACTCTGAATTCAGAACTGTACGTGGCCCTGGCGAAGCGCATGCAGCTTGGGCGTGGAGGAGAATCGTGTGCATTGACTCGATGATTCCGATTACGGTAAAAAATACAGGATTTCCTCAGTGATCCGTACCTTGATTTTCAAGATTTCGATTGTGTGAAACGAGGAAAAAAAATGAATTCATCTGAATATTTTTCAATTATCAGAACAGAAACAATTCAAATATTTAATCTCAGGCAAACGTTTCGAGAGTTTAGAAATATCAACAATCTTCTGTATGTAAGTTTAAATATATTTACGCACACACCTCATTGCTTGTAATTATGGAGAATCCCCAGCTGTGCCAGTGGGAGGCGGGTGTTGTCAACCATTCTTAAGTGTTCATAATGGAAGTTCAAAATTATTAATTCTTGACAAGGAGTTGATATGAGGAAATCATTTGTATGCGTGATCAAAATACAGACTCATCAAGACAACCAATAGAAAATATGAGCGTAATGTTTGCTTGCAGCAAAAAGTACCCGGATGCAATTAAGTTTCCTGTCTCTTATCATTTGCAAAATATGGGAATTAAAAGCTGACAATACTGAAAGCGTTGGATAAATGGGTTACAAGCTTTACATTACTACCAGTAGTGAAGGTGTGCTCCTACCACCTTTACAATTATACACGCTAATTTGTTTAAAAAGAAAAGAAATGTGCAAATCGAGAGAGAATAATGTTGGACATTACAAGCTTACATTCTCCTCCTACAACCTTTACAATTATGCATTCAATTTGGTAGATAAAACAAGGAATATTGATGAATAGCTGTTTATCACTATTTACATCCGGACTATTGTTCTTAACTTTGTTATTACAACGTTTCAGCCATTGTTCCCGCCGGCCTTCCTCAGGTGTATATCGATCTGGCTAACGTACAGGGAATTCTAAACTTAACACTATTTAATCTACAGGGGTAGACGGTTCTCGTTCCACAACTCATGCTTAGGGATGTCTCATCTAGTTCTTATTTTTATTCCGTTCCCAAGTACACACTGCCCAACTCAGCGATTGAACTTACAACCAATATGTCACCAAACTCACATATTCGCGCTTTTTATCCTTGTCTCATAGGACAATTCGCTGTAGTGAACTTTTGTTTTAAACTTAAGCTGCTTGCTGATTAGGTTGCAACTACTGCTGCAATTAAAGATTTGCTGTCACTTGTCTTTCTTTATTAGCGCCTCCCATATTTTATTTATTTCTATGCTAGGCCTACTCATGAGGTCCTAATAGCCCAGCATATGCTCTTTAAAGCCAGTAAATCTTGTTCAGATTGTAAAGAATTTTTTTGAGATAATAATGGTTTAGTGATACAAGTGTTATTAATTAACCCATAGCTGGGGGAAAAGAAATGGATTCATACCTTTTCCCCAAGTGTATTTGCGTGTAAGTGAGTATAACGAACCCAACTGGATTTGGAACATGGCTCTCCGATTAACAATTTCGAGCCGTTATCCATTACACAATCCGTACATCCAAGTTTAAAGCACCCGGTTTTCTCAAGCGCTGATCCATCCAGATACTGACAAAGCTCGGCGTTGCTTAACTTCGGTATTTATACGGGAACTGGCTTTTCAATGTGATGTGGCCGTAAACCTACGGGCTTTGAGAGATCTGAACTAGAGATTCGCATCTCTTCAAAATGGTAATTGAATATTGTCAAGTCATGTTTGGTTTGTTTTCTTTTACGGCATATCAACACCTCAGTGGGCTATTTAATGCTAACAAAAGTTTTATTGTTGGTAATATATTTATTTAAAAAAAAAATGTATTGCTGGTTATAATTTTTTTTAGAGAGTATTCCTGGTATAAAAAACCTATTTTTTCACCTTCATAGTGTTTTGACCCCTATTTGTCCATAACTGGGACCCTGACAGGTGTGGACTGGGAACACCAGCAATTAAGAGGACGGTTCCACGCTCCTCAAAACCTCCTGATCAGAGGCCTTGCTGTTGGACGTAGTTTATCGTTTTACCCAGGACGCGATGTAGTTTATCGGCGTACTCAGGATGGGAAGTCTTATATTTAAAAGTCTAAAGCCCACCTAGTATTTTCCCCCTATATAATAGGCTGCAGGTTCGAACCCTGCTGAAAGGCGCATTTTCCTTTATTAAATGCTATCAGCCGGTCGTCATCAATAACACTGTATGAAAAAAAAACAAAAAAAAAACAAAAAAAAAAACGAAGATCTATACTCAAACAGGCATAACCGCTAAATGTAACGTTTGTCCTTACAAACCATTTTAAACACTATTTAAAACTTTAAATTCTAAAACTTATTAAATTTTGTTTTAGTTCCAAATAAAAATTTCCAAGCAATCGTCTAAGATGAATTTTCTCATTTTTCGACGAAATGTATTCCTTATTGCAACTAATGGAATCAATAAAAAGGAAGGACTCAAGAGTAAGTGTCTGTATTTTGGATATTGGCAAATTACCAATCAAAGAATAAAATCAATTAAAACAAACCGATGCCGGCCTCAACAAAAGAACATATCAAATTAATAAAACCACCAATTTCGTTTAAAAACTAGAATGCAAAGAATAAGTGAATATAAGCAACTGTGACACATTGACTCCTATATAATGGTCACTGTGAATGCTCCTTCCCTTACTGATAGATTTAAAATATTTCAGGTGTTTGTTAATAGTAACGTAATCTATTAATGCCTACTATAAAATTCAGTATAAATTATGCTTTTAAAAACACACACAGATCCATATACACATGTATCTATATATATATATATCCACTGACTATTTCGCTGTATCACAGCTTATCAGTGTGGTTAGACATTTGATTGCTTCAAGTCGGGATCAAAACTCCACCGATATGGCGTAAGTTAGAGACCCTACCCCTAAGCTATCGGCGGACGTCAGAGAAAATGAATCTTTTAACGTATTATATACATGATGTGTATGAACACTAAACCAGAAACCAGAGCGCTCAATTCTGACGAAGATCGATATATGTGTGTGTGTGTATATATATATATATATATATATATATTCAGTATTAATTATGTTTTTTAAGTCTGATGTTTCTAATAAAAAATCCAGTATAAATTGTAGATATTTGAAAAATAAAATAAAAATCTTGTATTATATATTTCTAGAAAAAAAAAACTTGTATTACATATAGATTTCTAAAAAATACTGGATATTAATTTTTATTGATTTGGTTGATTTTGTTTAGCGGCATATCAACGACTATGGGTTATTTCATGCCGAAATCTAAATATTTTGAACGCAGTTGCATGCCTTCAACTAAATATATTTTGCACGCAATTGTATGCCTTCAACTAAATATAAAATTTGAACACATTTGTATGCCTTCAACTAAATGTAAAATGTACTCTTGGTCATTTTGCTATAAAAATGTATTGTTAGTAATTCTAATATAAATTGCTGGTCATTTTACTACAACTTTTTTATATACTTTCATAGTGTTTTATTTTTGTTTAGAGTTTCACTATTTGCCCTTAGCTGGGACCCTAACAGGTGCTACCACCCGGGTCACGGTAGACCTGAAAATAACAGTAATTAAGACATGATCCCACGTTCCTCAAAACATTCCATCTCCTGATCAGAGGCCTTGCTGCCGGGCTATAGACCTTACTAAAAAATTCGGTCACTAATTCCTTTTTTTCTCTCTGGTAAATGCTACATTTTTTCAGGATGACGTACACCATGGTTCTTTCAGGATTGGTATTATCAGGGTACTATCCATTCATCCATGCTTTGAATATTGCTGCCACATATCGTCCGGTGCTCTTGCTCCATATATTTATAGATTCTTGATTAAATCTAAAGATGAATCTGCAATATTATTGGTCCTGATCTGGCGTTTCAGCCTCAGTCACTTTCTCACCGCCGTAATGTTCATTTCATTATATATATATATATATATATATATATATATATATATATATATATATCCCACTTTTTCAAGCATTTTGACAAGTTTTTAAGCCAAAGGGCATTCTGTTGCAAAGATTCAGAAAGCTGCATTCAAAGCTTTCTTGGCGCGAAAACCTTTAGAGTTTTATCGTAAGGGCTGATTTAGACTAACTTAATCGCAGAAATGTATAGATAATAAGGATTCCTATTTTGACGGATTTAAACACTATTTAAATAAGTTTAAGAATAAAAGTTGATTTTAAAATGGGACATTATATTCCGAACAACCTAATATAACTTTAAAGCTTGTAAACAATATATTATATTATATCGTCCACCATTGGCGTTTTCCATTGCAGGTTTCCGGAATCCAATCAGAGCATCACTGCTGAATTTTACTGTCAGCAACTGGGTGACATGCAGATTTAGTCAAACAATACGACCAGCACTGGTTAATCGAGGAAGTCCAATTCTGCTTGATGACAATGCACGGCTACGTGTTGCCAGTGATGACACTGAAGAACAACACCGTCTAGGGGTAAGAACCTTTGCCACACCCACCATATTGCCCTGATCTCCCATATGACTACAACTTTTTCAAGCATCTTGACAATTTTTTTAAACCAAAAGACATTCTTTTGCAAGAAAGATGGGGAAACTGCATTTAAAGATTTATTGGCGTCCAACCCGTTAGGGTTTTTTTTTTTTCGTAAAAACATAATCTTGTAACCCGATTGCGGAAATCGATAGATTTTCAGGTTTCCTATTTTCAGTGATTTTTAGACATTGTTTAAGCGGTCTGAAAGTATTGTCACTCTCTTTCAAATTCTAAGAGCACGTGTCATCCATTCGAAATAGAACATTATATTACGTAGAGGTGACAAGTCTTTCGGACCAGCCTGTACATTAATTCGGAAATGAAAGTCGATTCTAAAATCGGACGTTATTCTCCGAACAAATAATTATCGAAATTTATTAAAACTGTCTGCGTTTGTTTGGATTTATTTACTGATTGATTCTTTTTGTCATCCAAATTTTCCTGTTTTCAAATGTGTTAGTGACATTATCGAATGATGTGCGCGATGCGTACTGATTGTCGGATGAGAAATTGGAGACTGGTGTATGTTTCAAATTCCAGCTGAGGCCATTGCATTCATTTTCTTAGAAATACCCTTCGGAAAAAAAAAAAAAAAAAAAAAAAAAAAAAAAATATGTACCCACTTTTTTCTCCCACCGATTATGAGTTACCAGGAGAACTCTAGCTTTTATTGGCAACCAATCTCGGAGAAGGACAACTCTGGATTAGAAACTGGTTGGGTGTAGAGCTAGCAATGCCATCTCGTAAAATCCAAGTTTTCTCATTGATTATGCCTGAAGAGTACTGGGGAATGGAACGCTCAAAAATACATGTGAGCAGCATTCAAAACATAAGGAAAATCTGAGCTTCCGAATAATGTGGAATATAAAATAAAAAAATATTGCTCTTTAAAATTAAAAAAAATTTGTTTTCATTTATATTCAGCTTTTATAAATTCACGTAAGGTTAAATTTTGTCTGTGTGTCCTCAGCTTTCAACAGTAGGACAAAACAAACTACATAGTTAACATGCAAACAATCATCGCGATATCAGTCACACACTATTTATATATATATATATATATATATATATATATATATGGTGAGTGAAAATTAACTATTATATGTATGATGGACTGTCCCGTCTATGTTTACAAGACGAGAGAGTCTATAATACATAAAATATGGAGTTACTTTTCAATCAGCCTGTATACAACTAAGCAAAAGGAACAGCCCAACATGCAAATTACAAATTCTAGATATCAAAACCAAACAAATACAACTATTTAATTATCTGGCAAGTGTTATAACAAAAGATGTAAAATGTCACACTGGAATCTGAAGGTACATTAGGATAGCGAAAAGTTGCCTTCTAAAAGCTAAGCAAAGTATTGAAAAATAGGAAAATTTTGAAAGAACGTTTATACTGAACATCAGAAAGAGATAGTTGAAATTTCTAGGGCACGTGAAGAAAGAAGGTTTGGAAAATTTGATACTTACAGGACCGATTGAAGATCGGGAGGACGAATTGAGGAAAACAACGCAAAAAAAAAAAAAAAAAAAAAAAAAAACGACCTAGCGAGCTAGAGTAAATGGATGGCGGAACAAGATTTAGCAGAGATAGCACAAAGACAAAATATATTAAGAGCTACAAAGGATAAGAAATTGTGGAGAGTCATGATCGCCAACATCCTTAAGGAACATGACTTCGTCTGTGTTATTCATTTTTAATTCAGTTTTTTTAAACAAATTACCATATATTACCAGCGTCTATGAACAACGTTGATGACGTCTGCCATTACAAACCCATTAGTTGAGCGGAGATGAAAACAAATTTACGGGATTATGTAAATAATTCACAATACTGTGTTCAATTAGATTTTCTTAAAACGAGTGAAAAAAAAAAAAAAGAAATGAAAAAAAACAAAACAGTAAGCTTCTTGATTGATTTGTTTTCTATGCTTTATCAACCCGTTGCAGGTTATTTAAAGCCAGGAAATAATTTTTAATTTTTTAGATAATAATCTTTTAGTGATTTAAGTTTTACTAATTAACCCATATCTGGGCGAAGAGGTCATAAATTTTTCCTCGCAAGTGAATATAAAGAACATAAATCGAATTCGAACTCGGCTCTCCGATTAACAATTCCGATCCATTATTCATTACACCACACACACATCTAACTTTACATCACCTGGTGTTCCCAACCGGTTACCCATTTAGGTATTGATCAGGCTCGATATTGCTTAAGTTCGTTGCACGCTATATTTTATAGCGATGAGAGAACTTCTATCGCAACTTACATTTCTCTGACTGTAGAACTGGTATTCGGCTAGTATATAAAATAGAAAGCAATATTAAGTGAATCAGTCATGTTTTGCATTCTCAACATATGTTAGACTAATATTTGTGTTAAGATTAAGAAAACGAATTTACTGGAAGGCACCATATGTCCACTTAATTAGCATATATATGCAAAGCACTTTGGAAGATAACAGTCAATCACCCCGTTATTATTATTAATACTGTCATCATTATCTGTTGGAATATTGTTAATTTATACATGTGTTTGTTAGATCGTATAAATGGCTACATCAATAATCCATTTTAATTCCATTTCATCTGAGCAGAAAAAAATTTCAGCAAAGATTTCGAGATTGCAACATGGTTACTTTTTAAAGCACGGAGACATGGGAACTTTTTTTGTGGTGAGCTTTTTAAGAAAAGCTAGGCTGACATGGCCTACTAATGGAAGCAAGATCAATTGGAAATTTCGCCCAAATTTCCTACTTGTGAACACATCTGGCTACTCTAGCATTACGTGCATAATTATTATAATGTATTTAAAATATTGAGGTATTTATTTAAAGGTTATTTATGATAATGTCCGACGCGACCCGACAGTGGAATAAGGCCCGACGAAATACGATAATAGCATAACGTCCGACAAATCTGGAGAGGAGAAGAATCTCTTACGCCTCCCGAAAACCGAAAGAGAGACGACGCGTTCCGAGAGCCGAAAGGGGGCCGACGCGTCCCGAAAACCGAAAGGGAGCCGACGCGTCCCGAGAACAGAATGTCCGACGAATCTTGGAAGCAGAACAATGTCCAATGCGTCTCGAGAACAGAACAACGTCCTAGCAACTCGGAAAGCAGAACAACGTCCGACGCGTTCCGAGGGCAGAAAATCGGACGCGTCTCACGAGTCAAGCATGTACGGCTCCGAGAGAGAGTGAAACACATGACGCGTCCTGAGAGTAAATGTTCCGATGTACCCAGAGAGCAGAACATCCGGCACGAAGCGAGAACAGAATAACGTCTGAAGTCTAGAGAGCAGATCATCGGTCTACGCGAACCCAGAGCAGAAAATCCGACGCATCTTGAAAGCAGAATATATGATACACGCAGAGCGCCCCGATACGACGCCTCCCGTAAGCAGAACATCCGATGCGCCCCGAGAACAGAACAAGGTGCGACTAGTTTTGAGAGCAGAAGATCCGACGATAGATAATGCCACTAATACGTAAGCGGCTACTGGAAACGAAAGAGAATGAAAAAACTTTAAAATGAACCGGAAAGCCTAACCTAAACGGGAATATACAGGGGGTTAGACAAAATAATGTGAACACCTCGCTTAAACATTTATTTATTGACTAATAAGGTGTTGAACCTCCATTAGCTTCTAAAACTGCTTTGATTCTACGTGGAATGAAATCAAATAAGTTTTGATTTGTTTCCTGGGCAATTTTATCCCATTCTTCAATCAAAATCACGGAAAGTTGCTTCAGCAACGATCGGGGAGGAAATCTGTTCCTCACTCTCTGCTCTAGACGTCCCAATAATGGTTCAATTATATTGAGTTCAGGTGATTGTGCTGGCCATGGAAGATGTTTAATTACGTTATGATGCTCATCAAAACATGGCGTCACTTTTTTGCTATGTGTATGGGTGTATTATCTATCATCTTGGAATTTGGTACTTTCTGGCAACAGTATGGTAGCTATTGTAAGGACATTGTCATTGAGAATGTCGAGATATTTATTTGCAGTAATTCTACCATTAAGAGTGATGATAGGACCAGAAGAATACATGGAAATTGCCACCCAAATCATTACATTACACCGCCATGTTTGAAGGTCGTGTCTATGCCAATCCGGCTCATAGGCTTCGCGTGGCGGTGTTCTACAGACAAACACGACTGTTTGTAGGAAATAACGTGAAAGAAGACTCATCAAACCAAATTACGTTTTGCCATTTCTTGAGTGTCCAATTTTTGTGATCATCAAAGCATTTTTTTCGCAACTTGGCGTTCAACTTTGTGATCAGAGGATTAGGAATCGTAGTCATTCTGTGGATACCAGCTTTGTGGGTGGTTCTCCCGACCCACTGAGCGTATAGCAACAGTATTTTTTGTTTGCCAAAATTCATTTTAAAGCTTGTTGGTATCATTCGGTCAACTTCTGTTCCCGTTCACTCTTATACTTTGCTGAGGATGTTTTGTGTAAAACTGTCATAACCGTGGACACTAGAGCTCGTGACGCATTCAATAATTCAGACGATTTGGTCACAGATGCTCCTGCTAATCAGGCACCAACTATTTGTCCTCTTTTAGAGTCCCACAGGTCGCTCATTTTAGAATGTAAATCTTTTGCCCGAAGTTAATGACTTCATTAACTGGAAAAGCGAGGTAAAGGATTTAGGTGCTGAGCAATTACCTTTTATTCCGGGTTGATGTTTTCAAATAGCCGGAAATGCTGGAATTGAAAAAAATGGCTATTTTTGCAAGTTGATTTTATATAATATATATATATACACCTCATGAACTTTCGAATGATACCCCATCTCTTTTCAAAGATTGTTCTGTGTGTAGTAACGCAATTAGTTTTTAATTCCGGCGTTGTCAAGTTTGATGGAATAAAGGTGACGTCATGCAAACGGTCAAAATGAGATTTTTTTGTGTGTGTGTGTGTGTGTGTGTGTGTCTTTTAACACACTTCAATATACCCCCCCCCACTGGAGAAAGCCACATTATTCAATGTTATCGGCTTCTCTTTGCACCGTGTCCTGTGTAACATTTTGGTGTTGTCAACTAAAATTTGTTAAATCTTGATATTATTTTGTCTATTTGCCATATGTTCATTTATATTTGTGCAGGAATTGCAGTAAATTTTAATATAAGTTAACCTACGTGAGAGCGTGGTGTATGTGTGGCCATTGTAAAGACTTCCACATGTATATAAAAACCTCAGTTTGATCGTTTATATGACGTCACTTTGAGCGAGTTGAAATTGATTCCATTAAACATGAGAACACCGGAATTAAAAGCCAGTTGTGTAATCACATACACGCACAAGAAAGGCGGTTTGACAACTATGACACTCATATGAGATATAAACGGCAACAGGGACAGAGAAAAAGAGCGAGTTTGTGTAAATGGATGCCGAAGTAGAGAATGGAAGGGATAGTTAAAAGACAGCTATTGCAAAGAGTGGAAAAAAAGAGAGAGTGGAAAAAAAGAGAGACAAAGAGAGAGAGAGACAAAGAGAGAGAGAGAGACAAAGAGAGAGAGAGAGACAAAGAGAGAGAGAGAGACAAAGAGAGAGAGAGAGACAAAGAGAGAGAGACAGAGAGACAGAGAGAGAGAGACAGAGAGAGAAAAAGAGAGACAGAGAGAGAAAAAGAGAGAGAGAGAGAGAAAAAGAGAGAGAGAGAGAGAAAAAGAGAGAGAGAGAGAGAAAAAGAGAGAGAGAGAGAGAGAAAAAGAGAGAGAGAGAGAAAGAGAGAGAGAGACAAAGAGTGAAAGAGAGACAAAGAGTGAAAGAGAGAGAGAGGGACAAAGAAAGAGAGTGTGAAAGAGAGAGCCATGGTCACCCACGTCCTGAAGAAGTTAGATGAGGTACAGAAACAGCCTAGCCTTTCGACTGTTTGAATTCTCTGTACACAACCGACCACTTAAGCGAAGGTCTCCGTGCTATTTCTTCATTATTCTCATATATAAAGAGTAAAATCTTATGGAATATGGTTAATATCTAAATATTTCCACTTGTTAATTAACTTTTCATATTTATCGCTGGAAGTTATCGTAGATCCAAACAACCAGAGTTTTATATTACTGACGACACTTGTCAATAAAGATTGTCGTCTGTACAGAGTGGGAAGTTTATGAACAATCAACCATATACAATTATTAAATATCATCTGCTTTGCTGCTTTCTCTATCTGAGCATAAAAATTAACTGGTTTCTTGATTTGGGGTTCAAGAGCCTTAAGATTCCGTTTTATTTCCTGAGCTTTACAAAGCGTAAAATATCGGGTCCGCAGTTCAAGTGACACTGCAGACGACTTTGGCCAACTGTCCATCAACCAGCCCAATCCTTACTTTTTCAACCTCGACAGAGTTCTAAAGTGTTTGCGCAGTCTTGTCGGTGATGTTTTCTTTCCCAACCTCAATCTACACCTCCTTTCCCCACAAATGAAACTTTGCTAGCCTTTTCGTACTCTATCGCCATTTTTCATAGCATGTAGTACGGTGGCGAACTACAATCGTTAGCTTGATCAGTCCAGAGTCTCACAGATAGAACACGTCAGGCCACGTACACCGATTCGACTCATTTCCTTAATATACTGTTGGTAAGGAGGATGTTACCTTCTTCCTCAGTCTAACCCCCTTCCTTTGTGCCCTTACAATAACCTAATTTAGTAACCCTCTACCTTGAGGGTCTCTTGGGCCTGTATCAGGTGAATAATAGTAAAAAATTATTTATGAAAATTTGAATAGTTTTTGGTGATTTTCTCGTATATTGCTTTTTTTTGTAAAGTCTTTTTGCGACACGACTTGCCTTTGCCGAAATGCGCCCAAATAACCGAAATAAGACAGCCACTCTGCGTCCAGTTTAGTAAGCTGGGAAAATTTGATACTCACAGAACAATTTGAAGGCAAGAGGGACAGAGGAAAACAACGTTTAACATACTTAAAAAGCTTGTTAAAATGGATGGCAGAACAGGTCTTAGGAAAGATAAGAAAAAAAAAATTATGAATAGCTACAAAAGAACAGGAAATTGTGGAGAGCCATAATCGACAACGTCCTGAAGGGATACAACAAATAGAAGAAAAATGAGCTTGCGTAAACGGATGGCAGAACAAGGTTTGGGAGAAATAACACAAAGACAATATATATTAAGAGCTGCAAAAATTAAAAATATGATCATCTGATTCCCATATAGAAAAACTAGAATTTTTATACACCTATATACATAAAGCAATATGTACGTTTTGTTAGGTAGGCTTGGATTCCGTTACTTTCTTTGAATTTCGAAAGGACACGTCTCTCCTTGAATTCGGAACACCATAAATTATACTAACTTCTGTTTAACAAGTCAGATGCACATGAAACATGATTAGCTAATGAAAATCACACAACACAACAATACCAAAATTTCTTTCTTTTTCTCCATATCATTTCTCTGTTGAGACATGTGTTAGATTGATAAACGTTTACGATTTGTTCTATATCTTGGATTCCATTCCAAATTTGATCTACATTTGAAACCAACTGTTTTTTTTATTATAAATTGGCATTTTTTAAATTTCTTGGTGCAGAGCTATAACGGCCAATGTGCTGAAGTAACACAGTACATAGAAGAAAAAGGAAAGAAAGAAAGAAACAAGCAAACAAAGAAAGAAAGAAACGAGAAGAAAGAAAGAAACAAGCAAACAAAGAAAGAAAGAAACGAGAAGAAAGAAAGAAACAAGCAAACAAAGAAAGAAAGAAACGAGAAGAAAGAAAGAAACAAGCAAACAAAGAAAGAAAGAAACGAGAAGAAAGAAAGAAACAAGCAAACAAAGAAAGAAAGAAACGAGAAGAAAGAAAGAAACAAGCAAACAAAGAAAGAAAGAAACGAGAAGAAAGAAAGAAACAAGCAAACAAAGAAAGAAAGAAACGAGAAGAAAGAAAGAAACAAGCAAACAAAGAAAGAAAGAAACGAGAAGAAAGAAAGAAACAAGCAAACAAAGAAAGAAAGAAACGAGAAGAAAGAAAGAAACAAGCAAACAAAGAAAGAAAGAAACGAGAAGAAAGAAAGAAACAAGCAAACAAAGAAAGAAAGAAACGAGAAGAAAGAAAGAAACAAGCAAACAAAGAAAGAAAGAAACGAGAAGAAAGAAAGAAACAAGCAAACAAAGAAAGAAAGAAACGAGAAGAAAGAAACAAGCAAACAAAGAAAGAAAGAAACGAGAAGAAAGAAACAAGCAAACAAAGAAAGAAAGAAACGAGAAGAAAGAAAGAAACAAGCAAACAAGAACAAAGAAAGAAACGAGAAGAAAGAAACAAGAACAAACAAGAAAGAGAAACAAGAAAGAAAGAAAGAGAACAAAGAAAGAAAGAGAAACGAGAAAAAACAAGAAAGAAAGAGAAACGAGAAAAAACAAGAAAGAAAGAGAAACAACAAAGAAAGAAAGAAACAAACAAGAAAGAAACAAACAAGAAAGAAACAAACAGGAAAGAAACAAACAGGAAAGAAACAAACAAACAGGAAAGAAACAAACAAGAAAGAAAGAAACAAACAAGAAACAAACAAACAAACAAGAAACAAACAAACAAGAAAGAAACAAACAAACAAGAAAGAAACAAACAAACAAGAAAGAAAGAAACAAACAAACAAGAAAGAAACAAACAAACAAGAAAGAAACAAGAAACAAACAAACAAGAAACAAACAAACAAGAAACAAACAAACAAACAAGAAAGAAAGAAACAAACAAGAAAGAAACAAACAAACAAGAAAGAAACAAACAAACAAGAAAGAAACAAACAAACAAACAAGAAAGAAACAAACAAGAAAGAAAGAAACAAACAAACAAGAAAGAAAGAAACAAACAAACAAGAAAGAAAGAAACAAACAAACAAGAAAGAAAGAAACAAACAAACAAGAAAGAAAGAAACAAACAAACAAGAAAGAAAGAAACAAACAAACAAGAAAGAAAGAAACAAACAAACAAGAAAGAAAGAAACAAACAAACAAACAAGAAAGAAAGAAAGAAACAAACAAACAAGAAAGAAAGAAAGAAACAAACAAACAAGAAACAAAGAAAGAAACAAACAAACAAGAAACAAAGAAAGAAACAAACAAACAAGAAACAAAGAAAGAAACAAACAAACAAGAAACAAAGAAAGAAACAAACAAGAAAGAAAGAAAAACAAGAAAGAAAGCAAGAAAGAAAGAAACAAACAAACAAACAAGAAAGAAAGAAAGAAACAAGAAATGACTATAAACTGGCCTGTGTGGTCATGGGAGAAGAGAATTGGGAGATCCTTATTTTTCTTTATAACTGAGACCTGGGAATGACGATAAACTATATCCGACAGCAAGGTCTCTGATCGGATGACTGGAGGTTTTGAGGAGCGTGGAACTACCGCCTAACTACTGTTGTTCTCAGGTCCACCCTGTTAGGTCCCTACGCGAAAAGAAGACTCGTTCGTTAGGCTGTTCTCCCCCACCTCTTAACACGCTTCATCTAATCCTTGGGTTACAATCGAATAATTTGCCTACTGCAATATTCATTTCATGGTTTTCTTTCATGGGTGACGATCCGGACAAACAGTTGCTTTTTTTTCGGGGGGTGGGGGTAAGCCACAAGAGTTCGACTGGAAGAAACTACACCCCGGGAACGACTGCAACGCTACATAACTGTTTTGTTTTTCTCTTGCAGAAGACATTCATTACTTCAAAAGTGGAAAAACATTTTTTTCCTCTGTCATTGTAGAAATAACCAAAAGATTAACTCCACCTCCCTCACCCAACTCCAGTAGCGAGATTGTATTCATCGCCGGCTTGCTAGACCTTTCATAGCTTACAGTACCTGGTATTCAGCTATCACAATACTGACCAGGCTCGAAACAGCTTTACTTTGGTGATCGCAACGTAATATGGCCGTAAGACCAAGATTTTCATAAAATATAAATTTTTCTGGTCAGAATTAATTGAACTCACCCATGTTAAAAAACCTAACCCCGTCAGGAATGTAATATTACATTTAACTCTCTCTCTCTCTGTTCGTCTCTCCCTCCCTTCCCCGACTCTTTCCCCATCACTCAACTCCCCTCGACACACTTTCTACCCACCTTCTATTGTCAATTGGAAGCGTTGTTTACATAACATTGACTTTGAAAAGCATTATCAAGCAAAAAAGAACAATATTTTTGTACGAGTCAAATTCTGGTACAGGCCAAGGTATTTAGGGATCAAAGGTTAAATCAAATTTGAAAAGAAGAATTCGGCAGATTCGTCAAGAGATCATCCAAAGAGTGGAGAATTCAGTTGACTGAGGTCGGGTATCAGGTCTAGCCATTTTTGTCGATTTATGAGAGCTGTCATAAGAATTATCCAGTTATTTTGAATCGCAGCCTTGATATATTAGGTTGGTGCAAAAATAATGACGTAATAATGTCGTTTTTTGACGTTAAAAAATACGTCAAAAAACGACATTATTACGTCATTATTTTTGCACCAACCTAATAACTTGGTAGCCGAACAAGGCAGGCATTATTTCCCTTGCATGAACATACACTCTCCTCTAGAGTTACTCAGTCAGCAGTGAGACACAATTAAACTGTGCAACTGACATAACTGCAATGAGCAAGTGATTAAATAGTGAAAGTCTTACACAGAGATTTTTCGTCTGATCTTTGCAGTGTATCAATATTTTCCAGGTTATTTAAGATCAAATCTACACTAGCCGGATAGAGGCCAGGTCATAACTGAATAAACCCAGTTGTATTTCCATCATCTGGTGGATGGGTTTGACCGCGCATGAAGCATCGAGTGCTACTACGACATGGTTAAGTGCGAATATAGGAACACCTAACCTGGACAGTTCGGCCCAAAGGTCAGAGATTGTAGAATTCATTTTATTCACTTATGTATTAATACCCTTGAGAAATGTATAAATCCAACTCTTCCACCCCCCAGCTATGGGTAAATAGTAGGACAGACTATGTTCTATAGCCTTGGGTGACAACCGGTCTAGGTGAAGGAAAACTGAATTGAAAACTATGCATCCCTGGAGAAGGGCATACTATGCAGCTAAGGAAAGAATCATTCGCATTGTTATAATGATCCAGACTACGGTCGACTCCTTGTAAGGCCAAACTCTTTCATCTTGATAAATAGAAAGATTGAGATTTGTTTTGCACAAGAATTAAAAAAAAAATGCAGACATAGAATTAGTTTGCATGATAATCGAAAATATATCGGGGAAAAAAAATCGTTTACATTTTATTTTTTCCGTTTTTTTTTTTTTTTTTTTTTTTTTTTTAATCATTTCACCCCCAGCAAGGCGTGAAAGAGAATGAGAATACTTTAGTGAGGAGAAGTAAGGAAAAGACAGCGGATGGCGATTGACATTGCATTTAAAATTTTTTGAAGATTGTAGGTGGCAAGGAATTGGAATGGAGTACTACAGGCGAGAAGTGCTAGAAAAAAAAACTATCAGAATAAAACTGACGGTTGCATTTAGCTAGTTTGACAGCAAAACAGTGAGACCTACTTACCAAAATTTTTAGCACGCTTAAATTCTTGCATACGGAGTACAAATCATCAGCACAATTCCTGTGAAAAATATTTGAAGACAGGGGAATTTATTGTTGTGGCCAAAAAGGTAGATTTATTTAAATACTATCCACTTGAAATCGTTAGTTCTTTACCAAAAGAATCCTTGGCTGTCAACAAGTAGACACTTGGTTTTCAAACAATGAACATATTCAGAACCAGAGATATTCATGAGTAATTTCATTCCATACATTATCATGAGTAATTTCATTCCATACATTATCATGAGTAATTTCATTCCATACATTATCATGAGTAATTTCATTCCATACATTATCATGAGTAATTTCATTCCATACATTATCATGAGTAATTTCATTCCATACATTATCATGAGTAATTTCATTCCATACATTATCATGAGTAATTTCATTCCATACATTATCATGAGTAATTTCATTCCATACATTATCATGAGTAATTTCATTCCATACATTATCATGAGTAATTTCATTCCATACATTATCATGAGTAATTTCATTCCATACATTAACTTATTGACCTCCGGTCAATTATCAATATAAGTAAGGGAAGAGAGTGGCTGCAGAAGAGGTTTGGGGTTGAGCGGCACTGGTGAGGGAGTAGGTATATTATATTGTAACAACTGCCAGTAGTGATTGTTAAATTCTGAATTAATAAGATATCAAATAAACACGCATGTCTAATAACTGTAGCTCTAACTTTAACAAATCTAAGCCAGACGTAGTTTATTCCAGTTATCAGTGAAAAAAAAAATCAAATTTCCTAGAACTGTTAAAATTGCATTTAAATGCCTCAAGACTCCATGTAACTGATTCATATTTTAAGTGGATTTGCAACTCCAAATGGTGATAGCATGAATGTTAGAATTTTTAGATTAAATATAGAAGGTTTATGGCATTTCAAGAGAAATCCAACATTCAGTGTTTGTGCATGTGTGATCATGGTATGACAAAGAAAAAAAAAAAACAAAAAACAAAAACAATGAAGAAAAACGAAATACAAAAAACACAACAGCCGAAAAAACGAAAAAGACAAAAAAAAAAAAAAGAAATAAAAAGTGACAAAAACGAAAAAGACAAAACTTTCCAAAAAAGACAAAAAACAAAAAGCAGACAAGTAACACAAAAACGAAAATAAAATAAATAAAATAAACAGAAAAGACAAAAAACCCTGAAAAGACAAAACAAAAAAAAAACAGGAAAACGAAAAAAAAAAGACTAAAACCAAAAAAAGACAACCCCACAAAGACAAAAATGAAAAAAAAATAAAATCAAAAATCAAAAAAAAAAAAAAAAAAAAATCAATGGAAAAATCAAAAAAAAAAAAACAAAAAAAAAACAGGAAAACGAAAAATAGAAAAAACAAAAACGGATAAACACAGAAACAATGAAAAATATAAAAAAAATAGTAAAAAAAAACAAAAAAAAACGCTGGCATGAATGTGAGCTCAAGCCCAATAGATGGTTGCAAAACAAGCATTTCAATATAAGGGAGCTGACTGGGAATTGGTGGAAATGTAAAATAGCATTAAATGTTATGTGCATTTTAATATGTTGCTGCTATATTCATAATAAATTTTGTTGAATGTTGGATGGATGATTGGTTTTGATATAAACGGCCTAGAAAATTTGAAGTTTTTCTTTATTATTTTTGTGGTGTAGTATATTGGTGTTGTCACCAAGTATTTTCCTGTATTGTAATATACATATATATATATATATATATATATATATATATATGGCTTTTATATTGTTTCTTTCAAAATAAAGTCATAATAAAACTGTTCCCAAAGATAATGGAAATAATATGAATGTCTTTTGTCTAAATCAAATGCATACAAATTACCAAACACATTCATTATCTCTGTGATAGAGTTTGTGTAAATATAAGTGAAGTGCTCTACACACATGAGCAGCATTTAATCTAGCGCCTGCGAATGGCTCATAATAGGTAGAGAGTAGAAGTGTAAATAGGAAACAAACCAGAGAAGAACTCAAAATGAATTGCTGCATTTAACCATTGCAATAATATTTAAGCTTACCTTTTAAAAGTTCAATGATGATTCTTATGCCGCCACTTAATTTAAAGACAATTTGATGTATGTAGGTCCTTACTTTCCGTACAATTATTTTTATTTCAGGGGTAATTGTCACTGGATTTTGCAATTTCAATTATTCCTAAATTTAGTTCCAAGTTATAAATAATTATACAAAAAAAAAAAAAAAAAATATTGCAAAAAAAATAATCACAGTAATGAAAATTTGGAAATGAAAAATTTCAAGATTGTGGGTCTGGATCCAGCTTGGAATATTTTTAATATTTTTAATTTGCTCACAGAGTCAACCTAAAATGGTATAAAATGTTAGGCTATGGTTTTCGGAGTAAAGTTGAAAACATGGACAATTTGATTTTGAAACACTGTAATTTGAAAACAGTATTTTTTTTTTATTTGAACATGAGCTGTTGAATGTTAGAGTTGTGCCCCTTTGTTTTTATCAATAAAAACCAAGATGCCGAAATCCGAAAACAATCACAGTAATGAAAATGTAGTTTTGGGTTTGGAAGGTTTTCAATTTACTCACAGAGTTGGCCTGCTTCTAAAATGGTATATGTTGGGCTATGACCTCTAGGAATAAATTTGAAAAGATGTGACACACTTACATTTGTAAGTGTGTGTGTGTGTGTGTGTGTGTGTGTGTGTGTGTGTATATATATATATATATATATATATGTATGTATGTATGTATGTAAAACCATATAAAGACAACAAATTCCTGTCGCTGCACACTTCAAGCAACCATTTCATAGCATTGATGACATCAGATGTGTGCTTTTAGCATTTTCTTTTAAGAGACAAGATGCAGATTAGAATTAAGATAAATTTTCAAAACAGAATCACATATTAAAGAATTAAACAAGGATTTGGGCTTTACTCACAGAAAATGCTCACAAACTATTAGGCTAAAATCAAATTTCTCACAGAAATACAACAAATGAGGTGGGTGGGAGTGACGACATTCCCCGGATGAGAGAGTCCCACTGCTTTGTTTATTTCTTGTCTCTTTGAAAAAGTACACTGGAATGTCTGAAAATTCCAACTTTAAAATCTTTCTCAGTGTTTCAATTTAGTCAAAAGGGTAATATATAATAAATATCTTCAATCTTATTGCCAATATTATTTTGTTGGGTTTTTAGTCCTCAATTTTCATTAACCAGCCTTTTATTTATATATATATATATATATATATATTTTTTTTTTTTTCAAATAGAAATTTATAATAATGAATTTTTTTTCTACAACACCGATCAAAGTTTACAGCGTGATATAAAATGTTTTTCTCATGTTTTTATAAAACAATGATGCCTGTCAATTTTGGTGGTTGGGAGGAGAAGGCTCTAGTGAACCTTTAACCTCTAGATCTCTCCAAACACATTAGCCTGTCATTACCCGATATTTACTCTTGTCAATTACTCATTCTATTTCAAATGCCTGATAAGAAAAACTGATTTCATTTTCATCTTTAATCATAATGCCAGATAAGAAACCTCAGCTTCATTCTGTTTCTGCTTAAAATTATTTTTTCCATGTCAGACTATTTTGAGTTGCCATTCATTAGCAAACACAAGCACAATCTTGCAAGCCATTGGTAGGGTGTTTATACAACCTTCAATTTGTTTGGTTCTAAATCAGTGCTCTGGTCATTGTGTTTTCAATTTTTTTTTCTCTCAAGTGTCTGTTGTATTACCAGGGTTGGTGTGTATTATACCCAAACTTCCTGACTGTGGGGATTAAGCCTGATTAGGAGCCCTGGGCAGTGCTTTGTGGCCCTTGCTATCTTATCAATACATGCAATTTTCTTCTTTTTATTTTTTAATTTTTTTTTTAATTTTAATTATTTTTTTACAGTAAGCCTGTAAAAGGCTCGGGGCCACTCAAGATAGAGTGATTACATTAAGAGGTAGTTTATATGGATAGGAAGGGAAGATAAGTTAACTCTAGACTGGAACATATTAAGATTGTAGTAATTGGGGTAAACAGCCACTTGGGAGTCTGTTTCACAGGGCAGTGGTTTGTGGGAAGAAGCTTTTTGAGCGAAACTTTCTTTTTAGCCATGGAATACAGATGGCATGTGGGTGTTTTGTTATTATGTAAGTGGCATGGCAGGTTAGGCCTGGTGTAACCAAGGAATGTAGTTTGTCGTAGATCTAGCTTTTATAAAGGTAGAGGATAGCATGAGGAGTCAGGTACTTACTAGAATGGTACAGGGAGCTGATCATTTTACCTGCATCTTTCTACCTACAATATATATATTACAAATTAAACTAACTACAACTTACTATTAAAAGGTTGAAAAATTTTCAAATTGTGACATTCTGAGGTTTTTTGGGGTTTTTTTTTTTTTAAATCAAATCTATTAATTTATTTTGCTCATGATAGGTCTTAATAAAAACAAAAACAAAAAGAAAAACCTATATTTTTATCCGTAATGTTGAATGTTTAAGAATTATTTAACTTTAAGAAAAATCTCAAGCAGATGTTAAAAATTGTCACAAAACATTTTTGATTTATTTCAGATAGAATGATCTCTTATGACATGTCTCTAATTTGTAGACAAATTGTATTTATTTTCAGTTTATCTAGTTGAATTGTTTACCTATATTGCATATGATTCATTATTGTGCATAATTAGGTTACAACAAAATTTTTATTTTATATGAATTCTATATTAAGAAAATTGAGATGTATAGAGTGGGGAGGAGGGTCTCCGTGTCATAGATAAGGTTGTGGGCAGAAGACACTTGCAGCAGACCTGTTTCTTTCTTACATTCACTTATCAAACAAGACCTTTTTTTTCTGTATGGAGAGGATTTTATTTAAATTTTTTATGTTATTTATCAAATACAACAGATTATGGAATGTCGGACAGTGAAGAGGCTGAAGCATTTTGATAAAAGCCAAGTTGAGACAGAAATAAATTTTCATTGATCGTAACAAGAAAAAAAAAAAAAAAAAGATCATTAACGGTAAAAGTAAAAAGTTATTTTGGTTTCTACAAAAAGATTAAATAGAACGAGAAAGAGGAAAGCAAAATTCTGAATATAAAAAGAGGAAAAGAACAGATATTTTTTTTTTTTTTAAATAAAATGAAAAGATCCAATATTTTTTTTTGACAGACAGAGTGAAAGAAATACTTTAAAAGAATAGCATGAAAGAGACACAGAATGAAAGAAATAGAGAGTGAAAGACAGATATGTTGAAAGCGAGAGAGACGATGAAAGCAAGACACAAAGATATATTAATATTAAAAAAAAAACTATGTTAATAATAAACACAACCAAACATTATATGAAAGGAAAATATAATAAAAAAAATAAAAAAAATAAAAAAGAATATTAATTTTTATTCAGAATCAAGTTTTGTCAATCTCCAAATATGTGAAGCATATAAATAAAGTAATTGCACAAAATATCTCTCAGAATTTTATTACTAAACATTTGCAGCATCTGTCGCATTAAAAATTAAATCATTTTTAAGAAAAGATAAAATAATATGAACACAAAAATAAAAACTAACTTACCTGCTTTGAATTGTTTGTAGCAGTCACAATCGAGTTGAAAGCAGAGGTTTCAATGGCAAAAAGAAGAATTAAGTCCCCTTAAGCATATATATCCATTTTGATTCTGAAAAGCAAGAAACAAAATTATTGGTAATTTTTAAACTGGAAGAGTCAAAGAGGAAATGAGTTAATCATTTAAAATTCCTCTAGTACTGTGGGGTACTGTCACAGTATTTGTTCCATGGGTTTCTCATGCACCCCATTGAAAATATTATCACTATATCATTTTGTTCTAAATTTTTTTGTTATATATTGTCTTCAGTGTTTCTTTTTGGTATTCATTATCATCATCATCAGTTCCATCAACTGCTTCAGTTGTTGGTGGAGAAGTGAGGACCCAAGGGCAGAAGAAACAGACATCCTCATCCAGGAGGTTCCATTGGCAGTGGCTCTAAGGAGTTTCTTCATTGTCATTCCCATCCACTATTTGATGCTGTCTGACCAGTTCTTGCGTTGCTATCTCTGCTTGCATCCGCCTACAACAATGCCTTGTGTGATGGTCCTGTAGTAGCTGTTATGTCATGTGATGTGGCCAAGCCATGACATCTTCCAATGCTTAATAGTGGCAAAGAGAGATTCCTGTCAGCCTACAAGAATTTTGACCTTGTTCTGTACATAGTCATCGGTTTTATGTTCCCAGCAAAAGATGGTTTTTATAGAATAAAGAAAAATGAAAAAAGGTTTTGTCTTTCGAAAAAGTGAATTTAAAAGGCCAATATTGATCTTTGATTAGTACCGTGAAGAACGGAAAATTGTCAGTCCAGTCAAACTTCAGTTGTGATCCTCACCGTTATTAACTATCGTTAACTCATCGGTTCGTATAGCTAGGCTTTGTTACAGTGTAAGTACTTTTAAGTTTTCAAACAACCTATTTAAAATATAGATATATCATTTTCTTGTTATCTATTGAATATTCTTTTTACTTTTTATAGAAAAAATAAAACAAAAAAATTTTTTTTTGAACAATTGAATTAAAAGGGCAATAGAGTGAATTGTATGTTTGAAAAATCGAAATATGCAAAAATTGGTTTTATTTTCGGGATGATCTTTCAATTTACGAGCCATCTCTTTTCCAACTGTTTTTTCAAATTAAAATGAGGCTGTTGTATTAGAAAGACAAAATAGCAAGTCCTGAGGGAGCTAATTTCATCATGCAAAAGGGACATAACACAGCAATTATATCAAAGAAATGAAAAAGCAAATTAAGACCCAGAACAGAAGAGAAAGATATTGCAATGGAAGAAGATCTTGACAGAGAAGAAAGAAGGAGTTCTTCAAATCAGGATAATGCAATAAAAGACAAGGCTATGGATGATAGTGGGAGTGACCCAGACATGAAAGAAGATGAAATAAGGCCAAAATCTCTATTAAAAAAGAACAGGACATAAACTTCAAGGGGGAGAGGAGGAAAGAGGTTTATAGAAGAAATTTGAGAACAACCAAAGGCTTTAAAACTCTTTAATTCAGGGAGGTGCAGTAGATTGATAAATAAGATTGTACCTACTTGCCTATGTTAAGTAGAAGAGATATAAAGAGTACAGTAATCGAAGAGACAGCAAGAAATTGATTACTGATCACGAGTCGTAGAAGAAAACAATACAACAGAAACAATAATGTTACATTGATAGTACTGCCAGTATTCCATCGACATCAGAACCAAAAATTTCAAAGTCACCAGAAGAGAAAAGGAAGAAAGCAAATGACAAGAGGGAAAGGCTCGATAAAAATCAACTTTGTCCTCCACCAGCATTATCATGCAGTCGATGCCATCCGCTTTTCCATGGAAGAAAAGGTCTTGGTCATTGATGCAATTATATTTTTTGTTTTACAATGATGTACAAGGCCCAAGAGCCACTCGAGGTAGAGGGTTACAGAGTAAGAGTTACAGGTTATATGGATAGGTGGGGTGGGGGAGGATAATGGTTGACCCTAGACTTGAACAGGTTAAGATTGTAGCAATCGGAGAAGTATCCTCTTGGATGTCGGTTCCACAAAGAAGCAGGCCATGAGAAGAAGCTGGAACTTACATCTCATCAATGGGATACAAAGAGAATGAAGCTAGTTTGCTACAATGAGCATGGCATGGTAGGTGTCTTAGCAATGAAGGTTAAAACTGGTAATGTGGTTTTTTCAAAAAAAAAAAAAAAAAAAAAAAAAATACATCTAAAATATTATAGATATATCAAGTATAGTATTTATAACCTAACAAAAAAAAGAAAAAAGATCAAGATTTAAAAATCCTAAAATGATTTTTTTTACTTATTTTAGTGCATCATTTTACTTACAATTATTGCCATGTGATGCAAACAATCAGTGCATTTTTTAAACAAATTAGCAATAAATAATTGACAGTGACTTTTTATAGCCATCTCACTTATATTATTACTAAGACTTTACATTTTCTTAAGTACTGAAATAATCATTCTAAGTAATGTGGTTAATTGAAATAAGTGATGCATAATTTGTTGCATTTTCTGTAACTTATCACTATCATTTAAAGATTTCCACATAAATTGTTTTATATAATTTTAGTAAAATGGCACTGATTTTCAAAGAACTTAAAACAATTACCTTGATACTTATTTTAGTGCATCATTTTACTTACAATTATTGACACATGATGCAAACAATAGTCCGTGCATTATTTAAACAAGCTAGCCATAAATAATCAATAGTATCTTTTTATAGTTATCTCTCACTTATATTATTACTAGGACTGTTTTTACATTTATTTAAGTAGGGAAGTAATTCTGCTAAGTAAAGCAGTTAATCAAAATAAGTATTGTGTAATTTCTTACAATTTAAAAAGGTGTGTTTCAAAATCTCAAAAAATTATTCCATTAGTACTACAGGAATCTTCTGTCCCTAAACATTATATTTTGAATAAAATTCAGTATTATGAATAAAACAAAGAAATGAAATCGTTGACAATTTTTAAACTGATAAAGAAGAAAATTTCATTAGAAACAAAGAAAACCGTGTCGAATTGTTACATAAGCTTGTTCCAGCTATATGGCAGTGGATACCAGACAATCTCTCCCCTCACAGACGAAGAAGAGACTTGAAGCAAGAGAAAGGTCATTCTGTGGAATGGTACTGAAAAATGAGCAATTTTACAGAAAATTGAAACAAAAAGGAGATTTATACTTATCAGAAAGTGATAGTTGAAATGTCTAGGGAACATAATGAGGAAAGGAGGCTTAGAAAATTTGAAACTGACAAGACAAGGAGAGCAGAGGAAAGTAACGTACAAATGTTGAGAGAGAGAGAGAGAGAGAGTGAGTGTGTGCACGAACTAAATGGAAAATCTTACTAAGAGCTACAAATGACTTTGTGGAGAGTGACTTTGTGGAAATTGTGGAGAGTCATAATCACCCACATCCTGAAGGGACATTGTACTTAAAACAAATACTGTTGGTCATTATGACAACATTAGTACCATTGGGTTTTCAAATACCCCATTGAAAATATAAATATCTTAGTTTTTAATTCTCATTATATATCGTCTTGAGTGAAACTTCTGAATTTACAGGATAAATAAAAAAAAAAAAAAAATGTTTCTTATTTATCTGACGTAGGTATAAGAGGTAAATATAGTGACCATATTGATGGAAAATTACAAGTTATTTAAAAAACTACTTAAAATTATATTCTGGCTTATTATTGTATAATTAAACCAATCTAAAATGCATGACTCAAAATCTGAAAGCCTAGAAAAATGACTATTAGTACTAGACCCCACCCTAAACAAATAAAACTGTAATACACACTAATATTTTAGCTAAAACCAAAAATTCCTTGTAGTTACTTAACAGAGGTATTCAGGAAATTAATTGACTAATGATGGAAATTTGATTTGCCACTTCCTAAATATTAAGGAAAACATTTGCTGGGTGTGTTCAAACACTTCAAGGTACTAACCGAGGGGGTAGATATCAATAAATCATTAATATAGATTTTTAATCTCATACAAATGCTGTCTGAAAAAGTTATGGTGGTGTATATTTTTTTTAAATTTATAAAATAAGCACACTGGTTAAAACAAAACTTCCACCAGGAATATTTATAGAAGATTTGTAATTGGAGAACAAAGTCATGGAATGCAGAAAAAACAAACACTTACAAAAAAAAAAAATAAATAAATAAATAAATAGATAGATAGATAGATAAATAAGTAAAAATAAAATATAATAAATTATTTGAAAAAATAATATAAAACATTGTAATAAATTATTTGGAAAAAAAAATAGGTATGCAAAATCATGACATGGAAACATTTAATAATTACTAAAACAAAAAAATACTGCACTATAATAGTGGGAGAATTGGAAGAAAATAGTTTAACTGTGCCAGCACTTGTATTTGGAACACAAAAGTACATGAATTTACTTGTGAATATTTAAATTATTACAGCTTTTTTTTTTTTTATTTAGGATCAGAATATAGCATATATCCAGTCCGTGGTCCTTTTGAATTAAAATCAGTAAGACTTTATGACAAAAAAAAAAAAAAAAAAAAAAAAAAAAATCAATAAATAACATAAAAAAAATCAATAAATAACATAAAAAAAAGGAATAGGTGGGGAGTTAAAAAATGTACGAAGTAAAAGAATTAGAAAATAATGAAAAAAGAGACCAGGCGAAAGAAAAAAGTATATGCAAAGAGGTACTGAAAGGCTCCCCACTTGAACAATTTTCTAAAGTCAGTATTCTGAGGTTTAGAAATTATTATATAAATTTATGTGAAACAGGAATAACTGTGCTGTGGAGAAAAGTATTTGCAAAAAAAAAAAAAAAAATAAGCACTTCCAACCAAATAAGCACAGTGCATCAGAAAAATTTGAAGGAAATTATTCAAATCATCACTTGTGTTCCTGTTATGTAGTGTGAAAGGTTTTTCTTCCTCCGTATGAGTTCGAATCCCTCGTCGCCAAAGTTGTTATATAGTGGTTTCATAGTGGAGGCTTGTATTTGTACTAAGTCGGTCCTAAAATAGGTTCGACATACAAAATGTTAGGAACTTGATATAATAGGTAATGACGCAGTAATCTAGTTGGGGTGGCTGATACTTTAATATCCGACTAGTGATTTTCCAAGCGTAGCTTAGATGCGGCACAGAATGAGAGAGCAAGAGATAGAATGGGAGGGAAGAGAGAAATGTCCCACTGATATCCGAAGACGCGTTAGAATTGCCAAAATGTTTTCAAAGGCGACGTAAAATATTAATACACGTGTGCATTTCGGTAGAAATAAAGAATATGGTTATTAGCAAGAATTCTGTTTCTTCTAACTAGATTCGTAAGTATTCTTTGAAGGTGGTCGGTTATTTAAGATGACGGTTAGTAATGTAGATTAATATTTTCTTTATAAAATACCGTATTTACACCTGTATAAAGCGGAATACTTAAGCAGAAATTCCCAAAATCATTGCGATTTATTCTCGGACTGTTGCCGTCTGTTTGTCTATCTATCGATATATCTATCTGTTATGTAGTGCGAAAGGTTTTCCTTCCTCCGTATGAGTTCGAATCCCTCGTCGGCAAAGTTGTTATGTAGTGGCTTCACAGTGGAGGCTTGTATTTGTACTAAGTCGGTCCTAAAATAGGTTCGACGTACAAAACGTTAGGAACTTGATATAATAGGTAATGATGCAGTAATCTAGTTAGGGTGGCTGATACTTTAATATCCGACTAACGGTTGTCCGACATCGACTGACTGACCAACTCTCTGTCGACTGACTTGTTACTCTTGCTACTCCTACTTATTATAGGTCGGAGAGTCTATTAACAATAGAATAGGTGTGTTTCACTATAACAGTTCCGTACACAAGACTACATCATGAAGACTTCTAACCAAAAAGTCTAACATCCATATTTTGGAAAATATAAAACCAATAAATGGATGAAATTCCAAAAGAGTTATGTCCGGAAACAAGACAATGTTTAAAAACCGAAACCAAGAAAAAACTTTTTTATTTAATAATTTCAATCCAAACAAGGTAATAAAGCCACTAAATTTTCAAGGGGTTACTGAACCTGAAAGAATGAGAAAAAGAAATCATTTCGAGGGAACAAAAGAACAAGAATTAAGATAACGACTGACATTACATTGAATTTTTTTAAGAGCAAAGTTGATTGGAAAGCAAGAGACCAGAAGACAGTTCTACAAGCAAAAAGTGCAAGAAAAGAAACTGTTAGCATATAACCTACGTTTACATCTAGCCATTTCAAATGTAATAATGATGAGACCTAGCTGCCAATCTAGTACTGCACTCAAATGTCTACTTGAGGTACCAAAGAGGAAAGTTCATTAGAACAATTACCTTGAAAGTATTTATAGAAAAGTTTCATGGAAATTATGTTAATGGAAAGTGACTGAAGCTGAGATGCCACATCAGGATAGATAACATTGCAGATTGTTATGTATTTAGAGATTTTTGCTAAAATACAAACAGAAGCACCAGACTGCATCAGATGTGGCAGCAATATTCAAAGCATAGATGATACTTATAAATATGTTAAGATTCTGGCAAGAAAAATTGTGTAGCATGACACAGTGAACCAACTTTCCTCCCAGAAGACTGAGCAATTGATTAAATATAATCATGGTAGGGTAAAACATTAACCTGAGACAGTTAAAAAAAAACAAAAAAAAAAACAAAAAAAAACAGGTTAGCATCAGCCATTCTGATGGAAGGTAAAAAAGTTTCTCTAAGAGGATTAATAGAGAAGCACATCAGTTTTGGAGGAATTAAAATTAACAAGCCATTCCTTGCCCCAATTAACAACAGATTATAAGCCACTCTTGAGATCAGCTGTCAATTTGACCTTATCAAACCCATCAGACTTACCATTAAGACAGGAGCAAATAGTTATGTCATTATCATAGATACCGATTTGATAACTGATGACATCTGGAAGGTTGTTGATGAAAATTAGGAATGACATAGGTCCAGTGACAGAGTTCTGGGAACATCCACATTAATGAAAAAAAAAAAAAAAAAAAAAAAAAAAAAAAAATAGATGAGTAGCCATTCAAGACTATTTTCGTTTTGTGGTTTGATAAGAAATATTGAATCAGATCAAAAATTCGGCTAGAAATACCATAAGCTTTCAATTTATGAAGAAGACCAGCATACCAAACCCTGTCAAATGCCTTTGAGATAAACAAAGCAACCACTTAAGCTATTCTCATCTAAAGCCATAATCCGAAGTAAAGCTAAGAAGTTGGGTATAGCAAAGTCTAATTTTTTAAAAAAATAGATTTTTTTTATCCATAATGTGATTGATTTATTTCGTTTTTTTTTTTAAGGGTTTGTCAAGAGTATTTGCCTGTAAGTGAATGTAACGAACCCGACTGGAATTGGAACTTCACTCTTCGATTTCCAATTCCTATACATTCATCCAAGTTTACAGTACCTGGCATTCCCAAACTGTCACCCATCAAAGTACTGACCAGCGTCGACATTGCTGAACTTTCAACGTAATATTCTAACATTATACTTAGTGGAGACGTGTTTAAGTAATGAGAGACGTGTTTTCCTTGTTATGGACACATCAACTTTCTTTGCCGTGCAGTCCTTCATGGCTGTGACTATCAAAAACCACAAGCAGTTAGAACGTCCTGGGTATGACGGTAAACTACATCCGCGTCCTGGGTATGGCGATAAACTACATCCAACAGCAAGGCCTCAGATAATGTTTTCAGAAAAATAGTGTTGCCAGCTATAAGTTTTTGAAACAATAGTGTTGCCAGCTATACATTTTTTGTAAAGAATAACGTTGCAAGCTATATGTTTTTTGAAACAATAACGTTGCCAGCTATACATTTTTTATTCCATACAAAATAGGCATTTAAAATTCATATAAACTGGATTTGGCATTAAATAACCCACAGTGGTTGATATGCCATAAAACCCAAACAAACAAGCAGTTAGATGAAAATATAATGTTTAGAAATTAGAGGCATCCACCCAAAACACATGCATACATTAAATATAGGATATGTAGATATACTAGCTTAAAAGCAACTCTATCGAGCGGCATTCACGCTAGCTGCTGCGGAGGTTTCTTGATTGGGCCTTCATCACAATAGTTAGGGAGGAGTAGACGTGATAGGCAACAATAAACTACAGAAGAACTCAAAACTGATCGCTGCATTTAAGTATTGCATTAATATTTAAGATTACCTTTTAAACTTCAACAATAATTCTTCTGCTGCCATTTGATTTAAAGACAATTTGATGTACGTAGGTCCTTACTTTCCATACAAACAATTATTTTTAGTTCACTGGTGACTTTCGCTGGATTTCGAAATTGATTTCAATTATTCCCAAATTTATTTCTAATTTATAAAAACTGGAATCGTACAAAAAATTCGACAAAAAAAAAAAAAAAATAAAAAATAAAATAAAATAAAATAAATAAGTAAAAAAAAATAAAAAAATAAAAATAAATAAAATAAAAATAAATAAAATAAAATAAAATAAGTCACTGAAAACAATCGCAGTAATGAAAACTTGAGAATCCAAAATTTCAAAATTGCGGGTTCGTATCCAGCCCGGAATGTTTTTAATTTGCTCACGGAGTCGGCCTGATTCCAATATGGTATTATATGTTGGGCTACAGGGTATTTGCGTGTAAATGAATAAATCGAACCCGACTGGATTTAGAACTCCGCTTTCCGATTTCCAAACCGTTGTTCATTGCACCACGCACACATCCAAGCTTACAGCACATGGTATTCCCAAGCAATCACCCATCCAAGTACTGTCAAGACTTAACATGGCTTAACTTCGTTGACTGAACGAGACAGAAGTATAAGCCCGATATGAAAGATCGTAACAAGAGTTTTGCTTTCCTTCATAAGTATAAACTTTTAGACCAACTCAGCCACGAAGGACTTTATAGTCAAGCAAGGATATATTATTCTTACGATGGATGATCTCCTATATGGCAGTGAATTCTAATTAAGCTCGTAGATGAAGAAGAGACTTGAAGCAACAGAAATTTTTGATCTGCAGAAGGATGCCCGTCCTGGGTGTGACGATAAACTACATCTGTGTCCTGGGTAAGACGATAAACAACGTCCAACAGCAAGACCTCTGATTGGGACGTTTTGGGAAGCGTGGTACCGCCTCTTAATTGCTGCTGTTCACATGTCCAATGTGACCCAGGGTGGTAGCACATGGTATGGTCCCAGCTGTGGGCAAATAATTAACCCCCAAACTGGGGTCAAAATACTATGAAAATGTAATATTTTGTAAAAAATTATTACTAGCATTATATTTTTGAAGAAAAAAAAAATATTACCGCCAATAAAAATTTTGTCGGCATTAAATAACCCATTGAGGTTGATATACCTTAAAACAAAAACCAAATCAACAGAAGGATGCCAAGATAAGATGTGATTGAACATGCAACGACGGGGTTTTAAGGAACATGCAAACAAACAAAAAAAAAAGACACTTATACGTGACATCAGAAAGAGAGAGTTGAAATTTCCAGGGCCGCAGGTTCGAATCCTACTGCACGACACATTTTCCTTATTAAATACTCTCGAAAAATCCAGACCGTAGACAAAAGTATGCTGTTTAGAAAACAGAGACGTCTACTCAAATGTATTTTGTAATAAGAAATAGTGAAATAAAAGTGTACTAACTGTATCCGTTTAGTCGTGTACAAGGCCATCACAAGTGCAGAGCCCCCCATACAAAAAAAAAAAAAAAAAAAAAAAAATCATTACAATAGACACTAGCTTATCAATTGCTTCACAGCAAGGTAGCCATGTTTACTCAGGTTGGCTTAAAAGGTTATTATTGTGAGATACACGGTTAGGATCAATTTCATTATACTTTTGAATAGGTAATTTGGTTTGGTTTGGTTTGGTTTGTTTTACGGCATATCAACCTCAATGGGTCATTTAATGCCGACAACTTGTTTTTTTTTTCCGGTAATATTTTGTTTTGTCAAAAATCTATTTCTGTTAATATTTTTTTTCCTCAAAAATGTATAGCTGGTAATATTTTTTCAAAAAAGTATTGCTGGTAATATATATATATATATATATATATATATATATTTTTTTTTTTTTTCAAAAATATTGCTGGTAATTTTTTTTTTTTTTTTTTTTTTTTTTTTTTTTTAAATATTACTGGTACTATTTTTTTTCTTCAAAAATTTATTTCTGGTAATAATTTTTTTTACAAAGTATTTCTGGTATTAAAACCTATTTTTACACTTTTATAATGCCTTTTACCTCAGTTTCGGGGTTAACTATTTGCTCATAGCTGGGACACTAACAGGTGCTACCACCCCGGGTCAGGGTGGACCTGGGAACACCAGCGATTAAGAGGTGGTTCCACGCTCCTCAAAACCTTCTGATCAGAGGCCTTGCTGTTGGACGTAGTTTATCGTCTTACCCAGGACGCGGATGTAGTTTATCGCCATATTCAGGACGGCAGGTAATTGGGATTATTTAACATACTTTACCAATCGGGCCAAATGTAAAGTTTAGTAACCTTTAAGCATAAAAATCCGTTGAGGACTTCCATAGATAAAAATATGATATCAGAGTATTGAAAAAGCTTAGCTTAACCAGGCAAAAAACTCGGTGTCAAAGGGACGTTTTTCGTTTGCCATCGCTATATTCTCCCAGTATTTTTTATTGTTTAAAAGATATTTTTAGAATATACCCCTTCCATTTCAATACATCTTTACTGTTAAAATTGGCGTGGTTGAAGATAAATCGTTTTTAAGGTTTTATAGAGAAAAATCCTTGAAGTTATTTGAATGAACACAAGACTTGGGCCAAATCAAATTAGAAAATCTTGTACATTTGTCGTGGGGCCTTACAAAAATAATTCCATAAAAGTCAAAGCATAATATTAATATTAGAAAATGTTATTTTTTTTCCCCAGTTTTGAGAAGATAAAAAAAAAAAATCTATGATGAATATTTATATCGGAAAAAATTACTTTAATTTTTCAGTGCCGTCTTGAAATCCTTTCAGTTGCTGATTAAAAAATGAACTTTTTATTACCCGAATATAAGAGACCCGGATATAAGAGAGAAATGGAATATCTCTTCTCTTACTGGCTGTTATCGAAGGATTACAAAAATGTGTGGGTAGTAAACACTGGTTGGGGTATAATAAAAATAAAATGAATCACTAGTAGCAAATATAAAATTTTTTTTTCATTAAAAAGTTAAAACTAGTTTGTTAGGTATCCTACAAAATGACTGCGTTTTATTTTTTTTTTTATTGAAAGGAAAGCAACATAAAAAAAAGAGACAATAAAGAGAAAAGAAAAAATACTGCTTGCTTAAAAAAAAAAAAAAAAAAAAAAAAAAAAAAAAAAAAAATGAAGACATTTTTAGTACTTATTTAATATTTTATTAGAAGACTGAAAATATTTTCTTGGTCAGTTTCACACACGCACATCGTTTTTTTTTTGTTTTGTTTTTTAAATTGTTGGGTGATGACAAATATATTAGGTTGGTGCAAAAATAATGACGTAATAATGTCGGTTTTTGACGTATTTTTAACGTTAAAAAACGACATTATTACGTCATTATTTTTGCACCAACATAATATTATAGTTTTATAAAGGAAAGCTTCTGAAGATGTAATTTTAGTAAAAAAAAAAAAAAAATTCAGTAAAAAAGTAAAAAAAATTTACAAAAATTAAAAAGTTACGCAATCTGGAAACCTTCCAAGACATAACTGAATAAAAAAAACTCTTTAAAAATATTTTTGTGAACAGTTCCGGCTTGCAGAATTTATTTTCATTCCGTTTTGACAGGGGAGGGGGAACAATCTATAATGAATATTTATTTTTTTTTTTTAAAAATTACTTGTTTCAGTGCGATGTTAAAATACTTTCATTTGTTCATGATCACTTTAAAGTCCTGGGTATGACGATAAACTACACCTAGAAGCAAGGTCGCTGATCGGGACATTAGAAATTTTGAAGAGCGTGGAACCACCTGTTAATTGCCGTGGTTCCCAGGTTTACCCTGACCCGGGGTGGTAGCACCTGTTAGGGTCCCAACTTTGGGCATGTAATTAACCCTCCTTAAAACACTATGAAAGTATAAAAGTACATTTTAAAAAGTAAATATACTAGCAGTACATTTTATATATATATATATATATATATATATATAAAAGGCCGACAATATATGACGTTCTGGGTATGATGATAAACTACATCCGCGTCCAGGCTAAGACGATAAACTGCGTCCAGCGGCGGGGGCCTCTGATCGGGGAGTTTTGAGGAGCGTGGAACCGCCTCTTGGTTGCTGGTGTTCAGGGGCCCACCCTGACCCGGGGTAGTAACACCTGTTAGGATCTCAGCTATGGTCAAATAGTTGACCCCGAAACTGAGGTAAAAAGCATTGTGGAAGTGTAAAGGTGGGTTTTAATATCAGAGATACTTTGTGAAGGATTATTACCAGAAATAAGTTTTTGAAAAAAAATAATAATTATCAGCTATACGCTTTTGAAAAAAAAATATTATCAGCTATACGCTTTTGAAAAAAAAATATTATCAGCTATACGCTTTTGAAAAAAAAATATTATCAGCTATACGCTTTTGAAAAAAAAATATTATCAGCTATACGCTTTTGAAAAAAAAATATTATCAGCTATACGCTTTTGAAAAAAAAATATTATCAGCTATACGCTTTTGAAAAAAAAATATTATCAGCTATACGCTTTTGAAAAAAAAATATTATCAGCTATACGCTTTTGAAAAAAAAATATTATCAGCTATACGCTTTTGAAAAAAAAATATTATCAGCTATACGCTTTTGAAAAAAAAATATTATCAGCTATACGCTTTTGAAAAAAAAATATTATCAGCTATACGCTTTTGAAAAAAAAATATTATCAGCTATACGCTTTTGAAAAAAAAATATTATCAGCTATACGCTTTTGAAAAAAAAATATTATCAGCTATACGCTTTTGAAAAAAAAATATTATCAGCTATACGCTTTTGAAAAAAAAATATTATCAGCTATACGCTTTTGAAAAAAAAATATCAGCTATACGCTTTTGAAAAAAAAATATCAGCTATACGCTTTTGAAAAAAAAATATTATCAGCTATACGTTTTTGAAAAAAAAATATCAGCTATACGCTTTTGAAAAAAAAATATTATCAGCTATACGTTTTTGAAAAAATATTACCAGCTATACGTTTTTTGATGAAAAAAATATTAACAGAAATAGATTTTTGACAAAAAAATATCACCAGGAAAAAAAGTTGTCGGCATTAAATGACACATTGAGGTTGATCTGTCGTAAAACAAACCAAACCAAACCGACAATACATAGCCAGCAATATATTTTATTTTTATCTGTAGATGAAGGTATACAGTTGCCTTCGAAATATTTAGTTAAAGCCATATTGTGTTCAAATTATTTTAGATTTTAGAGAAAATAAAATAACCCATATAGGTGCGGATATTCCGCTAAACAAAAAAAAAATCAATCAAACCAAACCAAACCAATTTAGGTGTTCAAAGAATCCTATAAGGCTGCTGATTTAAAATATATAATTGGTGATTGCTAGAGAACGAAAAAAAAAAAAAAATTAAAAAAAAATGTAAGATTGTGTTGCGTCAAATAGGAAAGCGGTCACTACCTAGATACAGTAGCGTGCAGAATAAGGGTTGCTGGGGATGCGATGGCCTCGGGAGGGCACCCGATCAAAGACTGAAATAAAAATTTAGGGATGTTTTCTGTTATTTCACCTCAAAATAAGATTTTATATTTACTAAAAAAATTCACACCAAATTCTCCCAGAGCGCGGCACTTCCATTGCACTCTGGACGGTTTAACCTTTGCGATTTCCAAGTGTGGGGATGACGTTCGCGCTCATCCCGATAAACAAACTTAAAAATGTACTTTTTTTTTTTTTTTTTAAATTGTAAAAAATTCCTTGTAAATACCTAGAATATCATCCGCACATACGAAATGTGAATAACTCCCAGATTTTTGGTAATTTTTAATTCTGAGGGTTGGAGTTGTGGCAAAGCAAGCTAAACAAATTTTGATTAAAAAATTTATAATTTCTAGGGGTGAATTACTATTTGCTATAATTAACTTGACATTATTTGGGGCGAATTTAACAGAAAAGATCCAAACTTAGTTTTTTGAAATTTTAAATGGTTTCCATTAATTTCTTTGTACAAACGCACTACAGTCCCACAAGCTGGTGTGAATGTGGATCCGGGTTTTGATAAGCGAGAACAGAGTAGGGACCCAACTCCTAATTGAGTCTTAAGGGCATGCAATCAAGGAGATGGCCCCAGGAATCACCAAACCTCTGCATTTCACTGCCTAGGTAGGTGACCGCTTGGGAATACCAGATACTGTAAGCTTGGACATGTAGTTGGGGTAATGAATAATGGTTCGGAATTGTTAATCGGAGAGCCGAGTTCCAATTCCAGTTGGGTTCGTTATATTCGCTTATGTGCATATACCATTGGGAAAGGCATGAATCTACCTCTTCTCCCTCCAACTATGGGTTAATTAATAAGACTTGTATCACTCTAAAGCCATTATCTCAAAAAATTAAATTTAAAACGAATAAATTAAATTTAAAACGAATAAATTAAATTTAAAACGAATAAATTAAATTTAAAACGAATAAATTAAATTTAAAACGAATAAATTAAATTTAAAACGAATAAATTAAATTTAAAACGAATAAATTAAATTTAAAACGAATAAATTAAATTTAAAACGAATAAATTAAATTTTAAAAAAATATCTGTATATTTCTGAAATGAGGAATTATATACCCGATTTACATTGTTCAGACTATCGTCCTCATTTTTGTTGCCATATTTATCACAACGTTTCGGCCGTTGTTCGTTCTGGCCTTCTTCAGGTGGTTGGTGGTTTATTTCGCTCGCTGGGGTAGACTGTTCTAGTTCCACGTGCCATATCTAATGGATGGAGAACTTGGGGGGGGGAGTTTAACAGAAGATAACTGATAAATAACACTGCATTTAAAATTTTTGCAGGTTAAAGTTGGCTGGAAAGCATGGAGCCGGAAGAGAATTCCACAAGCAAGAACTGCGAGAAAGGAAACTTTTAGCATAGAATTTACTCTTACATCTCGCCAACTCAACTCTAAATTTTGATGAGATCTCGAAGCCGGGTCTAGTAATACGCTTACATTCAAAAACTCTAGATACCATATTGAAGAGCTCACCCGAACAATTACCATGAAATTATTAAAAAGACACAGAGAGGTAATCTTGCGCTAGTGGGAAAGTGAATAGGGCCGAGCCGTCAGATCAGGACCAATAATATTGCTGGTTCTTCTTTGGATCTTATCAAGGAGCACAAGGCAAACAGCAGGGGCACCGGACCGTCTGTGGCAGCAATATTCTAAGCAATGGTAGACTTATAGATATGCAAAATAGATTCTGGAAAAAAAAAATGTCCCGCACAACTTAGTGAACCGACTTTCTTAGCAGCTGACCTAGCAAGGGACTCAATATTTTTACTTCATGTCAGCTGAAAACGTTAGCACAAGAAAGCGCAATGATTCCCTCTCCTGGAGGTTAGCATCAGCCATGCTGTTGGAAGGCAGAGAGGGTTCTCTCAGACGATTAATAGAGAGAAGTTTGATTTGGGAGGCGTTAAAGTTAAGTCATCTTTTGCTCCAGTTAACGATGGACGTAGAAGCCGTTTTGGCACTTAAACATAATGGTCTACTCGTAAAAAAAAAAAAAAATATTTCGAAATAATTTTTGTAGATTAGCATTGGTTTAATATTCTTTAGACTGTGACATTTGTCAAAATCGAAAAATGTCAGTTTTAGCATTTCAAGAAGGGCCATGTTCATAATATCAGCATACAGAGGATGGTAAGTGCGACACCGAGATACGTAGACATATTGGAATGGCCAAGGACACATTCCAAGCTGAGCAGAGTATTGCGAGACAGCAGGATTTCTTTGGTAACAAAGAAAAGAATACTGAACTGTTATGTGACATCTGTCCTTTTTCGTGGTGATTTCCTCAAAGATGAAGAAGAGACTCGAGGCGACGGAGATGTGGTTCTACAGAAGGATGATAAGGATATCATGGACCGAGCGTGTGAGCAACGATGAGGTCTTAGAGAGGTTACAAACAAGGAGGAAGAAGCAGCTGAAGTTTCTGGGACACATAATGAGGAAGGAGGGCCTGGAGAATCTGATACTCACGGGTCTAATGAAGGGAAAGAGAGAAGGAAAAGCAGCTCGTGACATACCTGACGAGCTTGAGCAGGTGGAGAACAGAATGTGGTCTGGGGGAGATAGCAGAGGGAAGGAACTTATTTAGATCTGCAAGGGATAGAGGGGGGTGGAGAGCCATGATCGCCTACGTCCTGAAAGCACATGGCACATAAAAAGAAAAGAACTCTGTGTTACTGTAAAATCGATCTCTAGCTTTTTACAGAATTATTGAACCTATCCGAACTTCTGTGATGAGAAGTTACACTAACTATATAATGTCGGTTTTTGACGTTTAAAAATACGTCAAAAACAGACATTATTTTGCACCAACCTAATATTATTAGGTTGGTGCAAAAATAATGACGTAATAATGTCGTTTTTTGACGTTAAAAATACATTAAAAAACGACATTATTACGGCATTATTTTTGCACCAACCTAATATTTATATTCGAACTATTCTCTTCATCTTTGTTGTTGTTCGGGACAATGGTCTAGAGAGAGAATAAAGGCGTTGGTTTGTGAATTTGGTGGGATAGTGATTGAGAGTTCAAACCCTGGGTCGGGTAGTAAGTGTGTACTCGCACTCCATGAGAACGGACGAGCAACAGACAGATGAACAGTAGTAAAAATAAGAACTAGACAATATCCCTGGATATGATCAGTGGAACGAGAACAGTCTACCCTCGGAGATTTAAAAGGTTTCAGTTAGGAATTCCCTCCAGACAGATAAACACAGGAGGAGAGCTTTTGAACGTTACCCACCGGTACAATAGTCTGAAGAATGTTGTAAATTATTAGACCTAGTTATTCACAAATGTCAAATTTAACTGTCATTATTACATCACATAGCTGTTGGTTTTTTAAAATTTTTCTGAACTTTTTAAAAATCGCTTTTAATTAACTTATTTCTTTATTTGATTCTTTTTGGGAGAACACGCAAAAACATTAGGGTGAATAATTATTTATTTAAGATAAATAACGATTAACTTCAAATGTTAAAAAAATATTATCTTAAATGAAAACTAAACGACTGCATAATTTTAGTTTGTATTTAATTGTATCGTACTTGAATTACAAATATAATATATATATCCGTTAGTTCTTCATAAAAAAAAAAAAAAAAAAAAAAAAGCCTCCCACTTCCAGTTTGATTTCGTATGCAAAACAACTGAGTTCACTGAAAAACTATAAAATTCAGGGGTCGATTTTTAACACTGTATGTATTGTATTGACTTTCTAAATTCAGTATTTTCCAGTTCTGAAAAATGTAGCCTAAGGAAGTTCTAAACTAGTGTAAAATGTAAAAATTATTTCTAAATTTTTTTTTTTCTTTACGAGTGGACCACTATATTTAAGTAGTTCCAGCCTTCCTAACACCACTCGTTGAGGCTGGGTGTAAAAAAATAAATAAAACCGCATTTTTAACCACAAGGCAGGCATATAGCGCACTTGCGTGTGTACTTAAAATACATATATACACTATTATTGTAATAATGTATTACAAGTGAAGTCAATATACGCCGGATAGATACGCAATTAATTAATAATACTACAGATACGGCTTACGTTTTCTTATCGAGGCATTCACTGACAAAAGTAAAAGTAAAACCTTTAAATTAAAAACATAATAAAATGAAATGAAAACTATTTTTTTTTTTTTTTTTTTAGCAAGAAATGTGCAGTACCAACCTGTCGCTATGATGATCCTATAGGTTTCAAGTTCAACAATAAGAAGACAAATCCTTAATGTTTTTTTTCTCCAACCTTTTCGCTTTCTCCCGGCAGGGTCGTGAGCTGAATGATAGAAAGACAAGTGAAGTCCATATTTCGGAGACTCAGTCTCGGCTCGACGTAACAGTTGGAGAGTGCGTGAGTGCTGTTTTTAAAACGTCGACTTGCTTAGCGTGTAAACAAACCCTTCGAGCCAGCGGCGAGAGGAGAGAGACACAAGGAGGAAACGAACGAATTGCATTCTGTTAAATATAGATTTTTACAATAATTTGCGCAACTTGTTATTTTTAATTTACTTCTTTCTTTCTTTTGGACTTTTTTTTTTTTAATAATATTATAATTATTTATTATTATGGCGCTGTTGCCTTTTTTTTTGTTTTTTTTTGTTCCATTAAAGAAAAGTTAGTCCCGGTAAACTCAGCTGTTGTATAGATGTTGTTTGTAAATGAAATGGACAAGTCCAATAAAAATTCCGTAATTTTTATATACATGGTGTCCATAAAGTCTGCGTGCAATTTAAAATACTTAAGTATTTTAAATTGCACATAGACTTTATGGACATCCTGTATATATATATATCCGCCTGATACCAATTCAGTTGGGTTTCGATCCTAGCTAGAGGCAACCGGATGTCTAGCTGCACTGATGAGCTGTGATACAGCGAAACAGTCTGTCTGTGGATGACATTATATATATATATATATATATTCGTGTGTGTGGCTTCTTAACTAATCATTCTGGGTTTGAGCACATTCGAGAAAAAATAATAAAATAATAATAATAATTTTTTTTTTTATTATTATTATTGTTGATATTATTATTAATATTATTTTCTTCAATTTTTTTAACTCGTGCGAGTGGATACGATACACGTCCGTATATAGAGGCACATCATTTTTTTTTTTTTTTTTTTAACTTAAAAGAGAAACGAGAAATATAACTAAAATTATTAACTAAAAATTATTACGTCTGCCGACAAATTTTAATAAATATCATATATTCTACAGCAGAGATCGAACCTGCGTCTCTCTTTTATAGGGAGAGTCCAGCCTTTTCCTCCGGCGTGCTCTTCGTGGTAAAGCATGCCGAAGCGAACGATGGTTTCTCCTACAAAAAAGTGGGGAAGGTGACGCAGGTTCAATTCCTGTCGGAGAGCACATTTTCTTTATTTAAGATTTCTCGAATACGCAGACAAATCGACATGAAATGCACTGTTTTAGGTAAAAATAAAAGTGTGGCGTCTGTTTCAAATACGAGTGTCCACTAAATAATAAAGTTTAAAGTCGAATGTATCCACTAAAAAAAATAATAACGTTTGTTTTGAAATTAATAAAAATGTCAGACTGAAACTAAATCCATTATTAATTCCTTAGAAATGATATATAATTTTACAGGAAAACCAACCTTATAGCTATCACGGTTTCGCCAAGCAGTGAGTGACGATATCAAAAGTGGCAAAACCTCGGTACTGGGGAGGTTGGTTTTCCTATAAAATTTTATATCTCAAATTTGCCCCATGTTATTCAAATTTGCAGGGAGCGTTTTTATTTAATTTATAAAACCGTTTTTTTTGTTTTTTTTAATTGTTGAAATTTATGTGTCTATATTTCTAAAAATATTCATAAAACATTCAATGATAACAGCAAAAGATTGCAATATGAGAACTGGTAAAAAAAGATGAAGAGATTAGAAATTCATACACAGATGTCCACAAGGACACGTGGCTTAGTGGATAAAGGCGTTAGTTAGATCCAGTGACAGGATCAATACCTGGTTAAGGCGGTGGAGAACTTGGTGAGGGGAATTAACAGGAGATAACTGATAACTTACATCCACTGGACATGGCACGTGGAACTAGAACAGTCTACCCGAATGAGCGTTCAGTTCGACGAAGACGGCCGGAGCGTTCAACGGCCGAAACGTTGTAATAAATTAAATATGGCGACAAAGATGAGGACAATAGTCCGAATAATGTAAACAGTTTATATACGGAGCCGGCTGTATTAACCCCAAGCCCTTTGACCGGGAGAGGGACACGGATAGCGATTATCAATTTTTGCTTTTTTTTTTTTTTTTTCTAGCTACATTACGTTACAAATTAAACTAAGCACAAGTGACTATTTAAAAGTGAAAGATTTTCGCACATTTTGACGTCTTTCGGTGTGTGTGTGTGTGGGGGGGGTCGTCCAAATCTGTTTTGTCTCGGAAAAAATTGTTTTACCACGAAAAAAACCCTATATAAAATTCTTTGTTTTTAATAATGTTGAATGTGTTTTAAAATTGTTCAACTTTTTAAAGACAAATTTTAAGTTTTGACTTTTGATGTTTATAAAAACTGCGACAAAACATTGATGGAACGATCTACATGTCTCTCTTTGTATTTTAGATACAGTGTATTTATTTTAAATTTTTCTAGTTAAATTGTTCATCAAAATTGTATATGATCTATTATTGTACATAATTAAGTTACTAATTCGTCGAGATTCGGTATAGGCTTAGCTCGCGAGCAAACAGACAATGTACAGCCGAGCGAGAAAGTAAAAAAACATATTTCTTTCTTTGTTTAGATTTTTCTTGGAAGCCCATACCTACTCAGCTTCGTATCCGAAAAGTAAACTAAAGAATTAATAGATTTATTTTTCATTCTGACATTTTTTATTATTTTAAAACGTTATTTTCAGTGGATACCCCTATTTGAAATAGGCGTCTCGTTTTTAATTTAAAACAGTGTTTATTATTAAGTCTGTCGACCTGCAAACACCAAATTAGACGATGGTTTCTCTTATCAATAGGTACTCAGGTTTGGACCCGGCCGGTGATCACATTTTCATTATTGAGATTTCTAGAGTGTACTGGATGATAGACGGAATACACGGTTTATAATAATAATAAAAAAAAAAAGGAACGTCTACTTCAAATACGGGGATCCCCCCGCCAAAAAAAATAACCTTCGAAGTATCACAGATATCGTTCAAGGAATAAAAATGAGTTAAGCAACGTCGAGCTTAGTTAGTACATAGATGGTTGATCGCTTCGGAATAGCAGGTGCAGTAATCTTGAATGTGTGGATGGTATAATAGGTAATGGCTGATAATTAATGATTTATTTAAAATACATTGTATTCATTTTCAATTTTTCTAATTGAATTGTTCACCTATATTGCATATGATCCATTATTGTATATAATTAGGTTACGATAAAATTTGTATTTTATATAAGTACTACTTTATGAAAATTGAGATGAAGTAGTGGAAGGGGGGCAGCGTATCATAGATTCGGGTGGGGGTACAAGCCCCTTGCAACGGCTCCGCCATTGAGTAATGAATTTGTTGTTCATTGGATTCTCTGCACTAAGCTAAGCATAGGAAAAAGAAATCATTATCCTTCGACCTCCCTATGATTGGTTGGAACTCCATTGACAATCCTTTTGACACACTGTTCAGTCCTGCATTGCTGTCTCCAGATCCCCAATGTCCAACCCCGAGTCCTGAGCTTACTTAGTACATAGATGGGTGATCGCTTCGGAATAGCAGGTGCTGTAATCATGAATGTGCGGATGGTATAATAGGTAATGGCTGATAATTAATGATTTATTTAAGATGAAATGACATGTCTCTAATTTGTATTTAGATACATTGTATTTATTTTCAATTTTTCTAATTGAATTTTTCATCTATATTGTATATGACCCATTATTGTATAAGGTAACCAAAAATGTCGTTGCCATTTCTTTTTACACCGCGTGGGAAGATGAGATCACTGATAACCTGCCGGAAAAGCGGTGGTGATGCGAGGACGGCGCTGTGCACACAGATCATTCTTAGTTCGAACAGAGGCGAGGAAACATAGCGGAGTCGAAGCAGGTCGTTCGGGCTTGTCTGCTTTATGACTGTAAGGTGGGATTGTCCGCAGCCGTATCAGATCGCCGAATATGTCAAGCCTTTGGCGATAAGGCTGTGAGTGAACGCATCGCCAGGCATTGGTTCCGGAAAATCAGATTGGAAGATCTGTCCATTTGTGATGAAGCTTGCCCAGCAACATGCCCAGGATGATGAGATCCTGAAAGCGATCATAGAGCAGGACAACAGCCAAACTTGTGGTGACCTTGCCGAGCGCTTTCTGATCTAGTCTGATACCCAGACGTACAAGTGGATACCCACACACTGTCGGAAGCCCACAAACAACAACGAGTGACAGCCTGTTTCTCTGTACCTCAATGCACCCATATTTGACCGAGTACTCACCAGTGACAAAAAGTGGGTCCTGTATGACACTCTCAAAGGTGCCAGACATTGGTTGTCACCACGTGACCCTCTGCCTCACGCCACAAGACCACCACTACACCCACGCAAGATAATCTGGTGCACTATGAGCTGCTACCAACGGACTAAACTCTCAATGCAGACCTGTATTCGCAACAGTTGGAAATTGTACAAAAGGCACTGAAGCAGTAGGAGCTAGCATTGGTTAATCGCAAGGGTTTACTGTTCCTCCATGACAATACCAGGCCATATGAGGGCGGGTGACCAGAGATAACATATGGTGACTTGGTTGGGAGACACTGTACCATCCACCTTACTCTCTAGAGGTTGCGCAAACAAATTACCACTTATTACCTGGTCAAACACTTTCATGAGAAATCCTTTGTAAATGAGGCAGACTTGTAGCAGTCAATCACAGACTTCTTTGCGTCCAAGATACCTGCTTTTTACCGCTATTGGAGGCACGTTGGCAAAAGGTTCTGAATGTTGATGGGGATTACTTTGATAATTAACGGTATGTCAAATTTGCTGTATACCCTTTTTTTTAAATAAATAAAAAACGGCCAGGAGTCTTTGGTTACCTTGTACATAATTAGGTTATAATAAAATTATTTTATACTAGCTCAAAAGCCGGCCTATCGGGTGGCATTTAAGCTAGCTCATGTGGATGGCTCTTGATTGGGCCTTCATCACAATAGGTAGGGAAGAGTAGATGCGATAGGCAACAATAAGGACAAGTCAAAATTGATCACTGCATTTAAGTATTGCATTTGTATTTAAGCTTACCTTTTAAAAGTTCAACGATAATTCTTTTGCCGCCACTTAATTTAAAAACAGTTTCATATACGTAGGTGCTTACTTTGCGTTCAAACAATTATTTTTATTTCATGGGTGACTTTCGCAATTAATTTCGAGTATTTCCAAATTTATTTTCAAGTTATAAAAATTGTTCTCGTACAAAAATCGTGCAAAACATCGCCGAAAACAATCGCAGTAATGAAAACTCGAGAATCCAAGATTGCAGGTCTGGATCCGACCCGGAATGTTTTTAATTTGCTCACGGAGTCGACCTGATTCCAAAATGGTATGCTATGTTGGCCAATGGACTCTAAGAGTAAAGTTAAAAAAGTGTGACACACTGACACACTGAAATTCGCATTTATTATGTAGATGAATATTACCTTATGAAAACTAGGATGTAGTAGAGTGAAGGATATATATATATATATATATATATATATATATATATATATATATATATATATATATAACTGCGTCTAGAGATTATATGCAAAAGAGGTATTGTCAAATATTTTATGTAAAAATCGATATGTGTTATCCAATGAAATAATTTGTACTAATATGTATAGCGAGTAAGCATGAAAGCAATTAAGTCCCAATTTTCAATTTCAGATTGATATTTAGTATTTTTTTCAGTAATTATAGCAATTTGCAGTGTCAAGAGATTATTTGCAAGAACTAGAATTTAGTATTATGGCTCGTAAAGAAAGAACTAACAATGAATGAAAAGAACTATATAATCAAAGAAATTAGCAAAGGGAAGACTTCGCTTCAAATTTCTAAGGATTTGAAAAGGGATCATCGAACAATCAAGAAAATATGTCAAATGTGAATGCAACCAAGGAAAAAAAGTCTCAGGCTCAATTCAGGAATTTAACAAAGCGAGATCTATCACATATCCGAAGAGAATTAATAAGAAACCCAAATGCGTCAAGTGCGTTCATATTTGAGGCCGCTGGAGCTCCTATGGTGTCAAGGGAAACAAGGTGTAAAGCATTAAGGAAGTTTGCTGATGTAAAAAATCAAATAAAGAAACCCATTTTTAACAAAAAACATAAGGAAAGAAGATTGCAGTGGGCAAAAAAATACGTGAAAACTGATTTCAGTAAAGTGCTTTTTACAGACGAATCAAGGATCACCCTCGATGGGCCCGATGGATGGGCTCGAGGATGGGTTTGCAAGCAACATGACTCAAGAAAATTTTTTAAACGCTAACAAGGCGGCGGTGGGACCATGATATGGGCTGGGATTATTGGTAATGAGCTAGTGGGTCCATTTAAATTGAAAGACAGGGTTAAAATGAATTCCAAAAGTTACTGTGATTTTCTAGAGCAATATTTCTTTGAATGGCTTGATAACCAGTCTTTAGCCAAGCGTAGATCTATGATCTTTATGCAAGACAATGCACCAAGTTATGCATCAAAGTTTACTAAATCCTCGTTGAAAGAAAAAGGGTTTGTTGAAGATTCATTTATGGACTGGCCTTCAAATAGCTGTGACTTGAATCCCATTGAGAAGTTGTGGAGCATCCTCAAGAGAAATATTTATTCTAATCGAAGGCAATTCAACAGCAAGTGTGATCTCTGGGAGGAAGTTAAAGTTGCTGCAAACAACTTACCAGCCGCTAAAATTGCAAATCTAACATCAGATGTTGACAATAGGCTGCTAAGAGTTATTGAAAAGAGAGGAGCATTTGTGCAATAAATTTTAGGAGGTTCTTATTATTTTTTATTAATATATCTTTTATTTTTAAAATAAATTTTTTTTTATGTTTTTTCCTTTAAGAAATTTCATATTTTTTTACATTCGTTTTACAAGGTATAATAATGTAAAAGTATCAAAATAAATAGTTGCAAATAAACTACTGACAGTCAAATTTGTCTGTTTTGTTAACTTAGTAAAATTTTTTCCAACCCAAAACAATAGTTTTCTCTATCACTATATATCTAAGTTAATAATATTGAGTAGAATCTAAAGAACATCATAACAGGACTTAACATTAATGACGCAACTCTTTATACCAATTCATAACTTGCATATAATCTCTAGACGCAATATATATATAAATATATATATAGTTGTGGATTTGGATAGCAATGACTCTTTGATACATGTTGCGTTGAACAAGTCTGTTGTTGTGTCCTTTATATATGCATAAGTGTGTTCTTTTCTGGACTTAATGAATGTAAAACAGAACAAAAGTCCGTTGACTCCAAGTGTTTTCGGCGAATCTATTAGTCGTTTTCAATGATTTTGTTACACTATTTACTATAGTAGTGTAAGTGCTGGTGTCGGTGGTATAAAAGTTGATGAAAGTATACATATTCTTAATTTCCGAACACGGCCAGTACATTTTGGCTGTGTTTATAATTGATAACGCTCGAAATCAACAAACATTTGGAAACTTTTTTCCATTAAGCCCAGAAAAGAATTGTAGCTTATGTACGAGATACATTAAAGATGTTTTAAGGCATTTTTTTGAGAGGCAATTATAACTTTCCCAAATTATTGTAGCTTTAGTATTTAATTGCCGTGTATCTAATAAGATGACTTGCCAATTTTTGTTATTCCCGATTGAAGGAGACGATTGTAAAAGGTCACTGGATACACCCTACTAAACAACTGCTTGTCACGACGGACATGTTTGCAGAATGCAGTCAGGACGTGAAGACAATTTGAAAGCTCACTATGCAATACAGTTTTTAAACTGAGCAAGAATGCTACAGAATCCTATGAAATGCTCCAGGCAGCTCATGGATTAATTTGTACGGGCGAGCATGATTTTCGCTGGTGTAAGAACCATGCGAGAATGCGAGAGACGATGATCGATGTGGGAGGGAGAAAATGTGGATGTGGGCGTCAGAACATCAGAGCTAGTTGAGAAAATTCGCGATTTTCTGAATGAAGATTGTCATGTGTCTGTAACGACAATAAGCGTTCAGTTTGGAGTTGGTGTGGAAACTGCACATAGAATTATTGATGAAGATCTGAACATGTGCAAAGTTTGTCCACTTCAGTGACGAATAGAAGGAAAGACGCGATGGTGGCAGCAGGAAGATGTTTGATGGTCATCAAAACTCTCTCTCGCCCTACTTATAGTCCAAAATCTGCTCCCTGTGACTTTTTGATCTTTCCCCAAGCCGAATAAGAAACAATGGCTGTTATTTTGAAGACAGAGAAGATGGAGTACTAAAGGAAATTTAGTACGATGAAGTACTAAAGGACGAAATGCATCACAAGAAAACATTTTTCCACTTTGTCATACATTTTCCCCATATATATATATATATATATATATATATATATATATATATATATATATGTGTGTGTGTGTGTGTGTGTGAAAATATATAGAAAATAGGAAAGAACTCGTTAGGTAAATAATCCAAAGTTCTTTAGTATTTTTGTTATTATTTTTAAAAAACAGTGCTCGATACAAAAGTAGAGCCTAAATAGAATTATTTATTTAAAAATATGATTCCATCGCTACATAAGAGTTCTCATGTTCCAAAACAAGAGCCGAAAACTTCAATATAATTATTTGAATTAAATTGAATTGAAGTACCAAGCTCTGTCCCATCTTCAAGCGAAATTTTTTCCACAAAAAAATTTCTTTTTGCGAGGCACATTGCTGCCGTTAGTGATAGGCAACAATAAACTACAGAAGAACTCAAAATTGATCGCTAAATTTTAGTAATGCATTAATATCTAAGCTTACTTTTTAAAAGTTAAATGATAACTCTTTTGTCGACACTTAATTTAAAGACCATTTGATGTACGTAGGTCCTTACTTTCTGTACAAACAATTATTTTAATTTCGTGGGTAACTTTCACTGGATTTCGCAATTAATTTCAATTATTCCCAAATTTATTTTCAAGTTATAAAAATTGTCATCGTACAAAAAATTTGTCTCAGAATATCACGAACAAAAATCGAAAAAAATCCTAGTTATGAAAACTTAAGAATATAAAATGATTATGTACAGTACAATTTAAATTTCATGATGTAAATGTCTGGGGAGATAACTAAGTTTTTGAAATGCCCCTAAAATTTAAAAAAAACTATTCGTTAAAACATTATCTACTGTAAACATTTTAAAACATTTGTGTAGTATTCATAATTAATTTTTATTAAGGGTTGGTTTCAATTCTATAATATAGATAGCTTCAACAGTTTTTTGTTTATTTTTATTATTTCCATGAAAAAGTATAGATGTGTTTTCAACAAGAATTTTCTTCCTAAATTGCGAATGTGGACAGGCATGCTGTTCTAAATGTTGTGATATGTTTGATGCATCATTCAAATGAAAAATCAACCGTTGAGACAAAGTAGTAGTAATATGACCAACATATATATTATTTTTCTGTTGCAATATAGGGGTAGAGTCTCTGACAGATGCCAAATCGGTCGAATTTCGATCCCGGCTTGAAGCAATCGGATGTCTAGTCACACTGATGATATGTGATACAGCGAAACAGGCTTCTATGTGGATGAACATGCTCTCGTTCGCCGATTGAGCACTATGAAGGAAGGAAAATTTTAACGCATCGCTCTTCAGTTATGAATTGAGTGCTCTAGCTGCTGCGTTTATATATATCACGTATATAATACATTAAAAGATTCCCTTTCTCTGCCGTGCACCGATAGTTAGGGGTCGAGTCTCTGTCAGTCAGTTATGTGACATGCGTGATACACGCTTAGGCGATCATGTATCTTTCGATACATGACTGACGAGGCAATTTTTTTCCGCAGTAGGTTGCCATTTGTTTCTGCGGTAGACCAGATACCATCCAAGGCTATAGAGTGTGTTCTTCTATTTACCAATACCTGAGGAGAGAAGAGGAGGATTCATACCTTTCCCAAGGGTATTAGCACGTAACGTGAATGTAATGGAATTCGAACTCGGCTCTCATTTTCCTCAATGCAAGCCGCTATCCATAACTCCACCGTGCCGTGTCTCTCTGATTCTGATGACAAATCGGTCGAATTTCGATACCGGCTTGAAACAATCGGAGGTCTAATCATACTAATGAGCTGTGATGCAGCGAAACAGGATTGTATGTGGATGATTATATATATATATATATATAAAATCAAATATATGCGTCTGTCGAATTTCTGTCACTGGTTATTATACCAAAATATAATCGAAATCTGGTGACTGGAGATTCGTTTCTCAGAGAGAACCTCCCCATTCCATTCAGATGGATTACGAGGTTTTCGCATCAAGATACATCCCGATATCGGTTTAAAAAGCAAAGGGGCCTCGTGTTATCTATTTTTAGGATGAATAATCATGAAATTCGATCTTTAAGTCTGCCTCGGTAATGCTTACGGTCAGCTCGCTCAAAAACAACTGATTTCGTTCAATCACCGGAGTTAAGCAGTGCCGAATCCGGGGACGTGGTGGGGGTGGAGCTTGAAAATACACGATACTGAAAGCAACTTCTTAAAACCCGAAATATGCTTCAGTTTTAAATAACATACAAACAGTTGGTAAGCTGTAAAAAAAAAAATAAAAATAAAAATAAAAATCGATCAAAAACACTGCGCTTGGTTATGTGTCCGAGTATCACTCTCACCCACTAAAACTGACCACGTGTCATTTTATTAAAGTTTTTCTTGTTCAAAGTTCGAAAAGATAACGTGACTATTGTCAGGGCAAGGCAAATTCATGAATGAACAAGAAGTGATATAATCCATACCTGTTTTTATCTCATCCACTTCAAGCCACACCTCCTCTCTCGAATCTCAAAGAAAAAATTAAAAACGAAATAATGGTTCGCATTTTATTAGATAAAGAATTTTATTTATATATTTTTCACTATATTTTATTTCATCTTATTTTTGGTTGCCGTATGTGTGTCTTGCAACGATCAGGTTGTTTTATGTTTTATGGCCATGAAGTGAATCAGAAAACACTTAAAATAATTGACTTCCTCGAGGTTTTAGTTCATAAGGAAAGATCATGCGCTAATAATCTAGAACCCCACTTCATATTACAAGCATCGTAGAGATATAGTCAAAATATAAAAAAGCAAGATATATATATATATATATATATATAAATGTGTGTATATATACATATATATGTTTGTGTGTATAAATATATGTATGTTTGTATATGCGTATATATATATGTATGTATGTGTGTGTATATATATATATATATATGTGTGTGTATATATATATATATATATATATATATATATATATATATATATATATATGTATGTATATGTGTGTGTGTGTGTATATATATATATATATATATATATATATAAATCAGCAAAAGTTCCATGGCGAATCAGTCATGAAAGCCAGATGTTTTATCGAATGTCTGGCCCTGATCAGTGTTTCGGGACGAAACTCTTGAGTCGGTCAATTAAACTTTTATTGATTTAATGAATATTTTAGCTGAAGTTATTTGCTGAATAATTTTTGGGAACAATTTCTACTAGTCTATAAATACGTTAAATTCTCGTAATTTTCCCGAATTGTTTCAGCAGTAATACTATTATTATATAATATATATATTCAAAAAATAAGCGTTACATATATTAAAAATATTAAAATCATATATATGTAGTATATTCAATATATGTTAAAAATATAAAAAACATATTTACAATGTAAGCAAACTGTTCTCGGTGATGCTGAGGTATGCCTTTCGTAATACAAAAACTGGCGTTAAATTTCATTTTCGAACTAATGGAGGACTGTTTAATCATCAGCGGTTTAAGTCAAAAAGACTTCTACGTACCAGTATTAATACGCGATCTACTTTTTGCAGACGACGCTGCCTTTGTAGCTAACTGTTTAGAGGAAGTTCAAGATTTACTCAACTGTTTTTTTGCAGCATGCAAGGCATTTGGACTTACTATCAGCATAAAAAAAAAACTGAAGGTATACATCAACCTTGCCCGACACCGAAGCAAATTAGAGGTGCAAAACAGAGACCCCCTATTGGCAAGTTTCCTCAGGTCCCTTTGCAAATTGATGGAAAGAATCTCAAGTATGTGGAATCTTTCAAATACCTCGGAAGCATGGTAAATTTAAATGTGTCATTTGATAATGAGATTGTTAATAGCATTGCAAAAGTCAGCGTTTCCTTTGGTTCCCTGCATCATAGGTTGTGGGACGAAAGAGGAATAAAGCTTTGTGCTAAAATCCAAGCATATTATATATATATATATATATTCGAACATTAGAAATAACCGATTTTGAGCATCTGGCGATTGGTCTATAGCCATAAAAATCTTTTGTAACGCAGATGCTTGGAACGTTGTTTATTAAGATCCAGAACAACGTAATAAATACACAGACTATATATATATATATATATATATATATATATATTGTAACCCGGATATAAGAGAGTTGTCGGGACCGGAGTAGAAGTCTCTTATATCAAGGTTTGGTCTATTATATATACATTAACACAGACTCTAATATGGGATCAGAGAAAATCTCTTATATCCGGGTCTCACTGTATATATATATATATATATATATATATATATATATATAATTATTAGGAGATAATTATATAATAATTACGTAATTCATCGAGTCTAGAAGAAACCTCAACAGAATGCAGAAAGCACTGGACGGCCGTTTCGTCCTATATTTGGGACTAGTCAGCAGTGCACATCCACTACAGAGAAACCTGGATAGTTACGTTATCAGGCAAACGTCATTCCAACTGTACCAACGGGCCTCGATGACGAAGAGATAGCGAATTAGACTCGATATAGAAGAAGGATGGAGCGGCTTGTCTTAAAAACCTAAGGTACTGGACGATGTTTCGTCCTATACGGATTCGGATATCATTTTGTAGTTTAATAACATAGCCAATTCTCGTTCAAATGAACTCAAATTTTAACAAAATGTGTAAAAACGGACTATTTAACTGTGCGGATTTATCTCAATCAGAATCTGGGCGGAAGACGGATCAGACGTGCCACTGATAATGACAGTGTGCTGTTGAAATGACCACCGCGGAAACCTGACTTTGACACCATGTGATTTTTTTTTTTCTATGAGGCTATAAAGGACAGGTCTATATCCCCACTCTTCCTACAAGATGATTTTTTTTTCCTTTTGTCTCATATATATATATATATATATATATTCCAATAACCAACAAATACCATTCTTAAAAGAGTGCTCAATACAAAGTAATTATTTATTCGAAAATTATAACATAAAAATGTTATAAAATCATTACAAAAATAGCCATTTCGTTTCAACACTTCCGGTGTCTTATCAAGTGATGGTGATATTTTTGTAGTGATTTTATAACTTTTTTTATAATTTCCAAGTAAATGATTATATATATATATATATATATATATATATATATATATATATATATGAGAGAGAGAGAGAGAGAGAGAGAGAGATCCGTAGATAGAAAACCTTTACATGAAGTTACGTATAAAATAAAAATACGAAGTCTAATTTTCCCAGAAATTTGTTTGGATGAGTATTTCTGTGTAAGTGGAAGAGATTGTCTTTTTTTTTTCTTTTTTTTTTTTCCCCCTCGTCACTGCCCAACCAGTTGGCATCGTATTGAAGGTACTAATTGCAATTAATAGTTTACTGTTAGTTTTTCTGATGACTTTCCGTAGAATTTCTTTTTCTTCTCAACGGTTTTAATCCAAATAGTTAAATCGTGTATTTTTATGATAACTTAAAACAAATTTTTCTCTCCAGAATCTATCAATTTTTTTCTAAGCAATTCACCCCAAACATGGCGGAAGTGCAACTAGTCCGTAAGCGGCTACATAGAGTGTAACTAACGGAAAAGACTGTGTATAGTGGTGGAGGTGGGGTAAAAAAAAGTATGGAGGAGGATAAAAAGAAGATGGGCGATCAAGGCAACAGAAGATGTCGATTAACATTACGTTTAAATTCTTGAAGATTATAGTTATCAGGGAAGCGAGTAAAAGGAAGTGAGTTCCACTGTTGGGATGTGCGAGAAAAAAAGCTGTTGGAGTAGAAGAGGTGGTTATATTTAACTGTTTCAACAATAAAAGGGTAGGAACGAGATGCCGACCTAGTAGCACGCTTAAATTCATACAATCGGGGCACCAGTGAAATTAGCTCGTCAGAGAAGTTGCCATGAAAATATTTGTAGAAATGATAGAGGGAAGCCAAATCACTTTTGTGAGAAAGCGACTGGAGTTGTGATTCCAAGTCAGGGCAGATCCCCTTGGAGATCCGTCTTTGGATTTTGTCGAGAACCTCGAGATGAACAGTAGGGGCACCAGACCATATATGGCAACAGTATTCCATTCATGGACGAATGATATATTTGTAGATGTGAAGGATGGACTCAGATGAGAAAAACCTTCTGGCGTGACACAGCGAACGAACTTTCCTTGCACTAGATGCAGCAATTGATTCAATATAGTTGTTCAACGTCAGGTCAAGGGAGAACGTGAAACCAAGAAGGCGCAGCGAGGCGCTCTCGTGGAGTTGAGCATCAACCATGCTGATAGGAGGCAGGGACATTTCACTGTGGTGAGTAAATGACAGCAGTTTCGTTTTGGATGCATTAAAATTCAGAAGCCTTTTCCTGCTCCTGTCAGCCACAGATTGGAGGTCGTTTTCGAGACCAACGGCCAGGTTAACTTTGTCAGCAATGCTGAATTTATTATTAAGACAGGCGTAAATGGTAGTGTCGTCTGCGTAGATGCCGACATGAGAACTAATGACGTCAGGAAGATCATTGATGAAGATCAGAAACAGTGTAGGACCAAGGATAGAGCGTTCGTAAGGAAGGAACTGGAAACGAACTTGTTCAGGACAACCTTCATTTCACTGTTAGACAGGAATGATTGGATTAAATCAAATAATCGTCCTGTAATACAGTACCCCTAAAGCTTACGTAGGACAGCATGCCAAAACCCTGTCAATCGCCTTAGAGATATTTATATCCACAGTTCGAGCTTCGCTGTTATTATCAAGAGCTTGGTATACATATTCAGTTATGGCCGTAAGCACATCAGCGGTAGACCGGGCAAAGCGTAAACCGTATTGTTTGTTAGATATCAGATCGTGGGAAGCGAAATGCTTAATTACTTCGGCATGGATTAAAGCCTCGAAGACTTTGCTGAAGAGAAGTAGGAGACTGATATGACGGTTGTTAGATAGGCCAGAATGGTCTCCAGAATTCTTAAAGGCTGGGACGACAGAGGAGGACTTCTAACAGGTTGGCAAGCAAGAATCGGCGCGGCGATAGTTGTATAGTTTAGTGATAACTGGAGCCAGCTCAAGAGCATATTTCTTTAGGACTACGGTTGGTATCCAGTCACCACCACTTGCTTTTTGAGAGTCTAATTTCGAGATGATGCCTAATATCTTCGACGGGGTTATGCACATCACACTCAGTATAGCCTCATTTCTAGGGGGTAAAAAATCAGGTGTGGGTACTCTGGAGGAGTCGTGTGTTAAGTTGGATGAGAGTTTCCGAGCAAAGCATTCAGCCTTATCAGCTGAGAATGTTAAGACTTCGAAGTGATTGAAATAGCGGAGGGATTTGCCAATAATCTTTAGAGCCTAACTTGCGAGATGCAATACGTTGTTTCATCCTATCAGCAAGCAGTAAACATTGCTGACACGCTTGCACACATTACAAGAAGACACAAAGGATCTGTTTCAATCAGACATGTCACTCCGGTACAGACGGAAGAAGTGATTCCTATGGGCTATAGCGGAAAAGCAAGAAGGTGAGAACCAAAGAGTTGAGCACGATTTAACTTTCTGGGTTGAAAACCTCGATGCCGGCTTTTATCCAGGAGGAGACCTCAGACACACTTTTTTGTACGGGATGATTAAAAACTATATTCCAAGAGACGTCGCAAAGGAAATCATGGAAGGAGTCCCAGTCTGTGTGTTTGATAACAGAAAGATATTCTGTTAGTAGGAGGTTCATGGCTAAAGGGTGAGTCGAAGGAAATGTTAACAGACACCACCGCATGATCAGAGTTGCCAAGAAGGCAGAGCTGCGTAGCGAGACAGGAATGAGAGATGGAAGTAAAAACAGGGAAGCGTTACCGTCAGGGTTACTGGGGAAACGCATCGGAAAGTCAACCGCTTGCGTGAGGGATTGAGTGATTGAAAAGTTAAGGGTTTGGATGGCAGCGATGTCAGTCACAGACTGTTTAAGCCACATGGTATGGCGGGCGTTAAAGTCGCCGAACACGAATATGTGCGCAAACGGGTGAAGAGAGATGGCCTTGTCTATTTTATCAGAGATGAGTACACCACAGTCTTGGGAGTAAGGGGAACGATAGAGAAAGAAGAGATAGCTCACTGAATTGAGGAGAGATAGACGCGGAAACATATACGAATGGTCTGGAGATTCAAGAGAGAGTTCCATAGCCAGAGAGAGATGATCGTGGACATATACTCCCAGGCCATACATGTGGATTTTAGAGTCCTTTCCTAGGAGAGAAAGGTAGACAGGAATCGAGAAATCAGAGGAGGTGATTGACGAGTTAAGGTTAGTCTCGCAGAGAGCTAGCATCTCAGGAGACTTATCAAAGAGGGACGATTCCACGCTGCAGTAGTTGGTAAGAATAGCACTGATGTTGGAGAAGGAAATGTTAAAATGTTTAGGTGAATTTTTTGAGCTGGTTTAAGTTTATATTTTGAAGTCACGCTAAGAATATTGCTCCCACATATGGTCCGGTGTTTCTGCTATTTACCATGTACTCTTTTATAAAACCCAAAGAAGAATCAGCAATATTATTGGTCCTGATATGGCAGCCCGGCTTTAGTCACCTACCCACCGCCGTAAGGTTGCCTCCCTTTGCCTTTTCTATAAATACTTTCATGGTAATTGTTGGGATAGAGCCCTTTATTATAGTACCTAGATTTTTTTAAATTCAAATACAGTACTAGACTGGCGTTGAGATCTCATCAATCTACAGTTGAGCAGGCTAGATGTAACCGTAAATTCTATGCTAAGACTTTCTTTCTTCACACTTCTCGCTTGTGGAACTCCCTTCCGGCTCCATGTGGAGGTACACTCAAATCATAGCAGCAGAATTTAGCCTTGTGTTCACGGAGATAAAAGCATACTTGACAGGAAATAAAACGTACACAATTAACAGGAAAATTATGATAAATTTATCTATATTTTCTTGTGTGTATTGGTGTGTGTATTTTTAGGTTACAACTGTTTTATGGTGTATAAAAGGGAGAAATTACTCCGTAGTATTACAAGCCATATCACAAAGAGAAGTCAGACACATGTTGCCCGTACCAAGGTTCGTGATGAAGAGATTAACGTCTTTTGGCAGGATGTCCTTATTTCCAGCAGGTACAATTTGGTTTTATTGCTGGGAGAGTTTTTTTTATTTTTAATTTGTATTTATTTTATATAACGTTTTTCTGTTATTGTTTTATTTTATTTATAATTTTCATTATTATTACTTTTATTTCATGTTTTATTTTTATTTATTTATAATAAATAATAATAATAATAATAATAATAATCCAACACTTTCTAGTTAACTTTAATCTGCAAAAATTTAAATGCAAAGTCAATTGAGTCTACTGTCCCCCTGATTACTAATGAATGGGACCAAAAAGAGTAATGTTTCTGTTTCCAATTCTTCCACATGCCAGTAACCCGTTGTGTCTTAGTGGCTTTAATGCCTTGCATAGGGTGAAGTCAATTTAAAAAAAAGATTCCCGGTGGAACAAGAGACTTTGGCATAATATTCTGTTAACAGTGTTAATGAAGGTGATGTCGAGAAATGAAGACGAATATTTAGAATGAGGGACAATATAATATTAACCTTGTGTTCACTGTCAGAATTTGGAACAAATTTCTAGTTTGAAATAATAACAAATGAAAAACAACAACAACAACAAAAAAAAACGAAGTTGTATATATGGTAAATATCAACGGTAAACTTACGTATTTGCAATCAAACAAAAACCAACCATAAAAAGGTTCCGAAAAAATATGGTTTAGCATTCACGGATATAAATGGTGTCTTTAGTTAATTAAAATAGTTCTGTGTGTGTGTGTGCGCGCGCGCTAAGGAAATAGTATAGGTAGATAAGAAAGAGATGTGTTCATTTACTCATATATTTGTTCAGAAAGAAGGGAAGACAGACAGTCAAGGACTGGTGTATCTGCGTCCGTAGCTAATGTTATGGGGACCAGCGGATTGTCAAGAAGCAGTGCAGACTAAGGGCCATCGGTCAATAATGTGTTTAGGTGTCCAGTCCATGACACGTGAGAACACTCCACACAATGGCACAATCATCAGTCTACACGATACCTTGCTGACAACTGGGCGGTGTGGGGGGGGTGGCACAACCACGTGAGGTTTGCACCACGCCTTGAAACAACTTGAACTGCACTAGTCTAGGGATCAATTACCCATGTCACGAACCGAGGTGAGGTGTTGTATAAGGAGTTGTGGTATTAACAGCCTATAACCACAATATAATTTGTTGTTTAACTATTAGTTTGGTGCAAAAATAATGACGTAATAATGTCGTTTTTTGACGTTAAAAAACACGTCAAAAAACGACATTATTACGTCATTTTTTGCACCAACCTAATAATTCTGATGAGATATGAATACACATTTTCTCCCTCGAAAGTTATAGGTTAATTAGCAAGACTAATTGATGCAACTATGCTGTATAAATTTATAAGATCCAATTAATATGCAATTTATGTCACTGACCCATATAAATTTACAAAATCCAATTTATATCACTGACCAATATAAAATATAACTTCAAGAATCACGCACACACACAAAAAAAAAATCGTGTTACTTTTCAGCAGCTAAAATCCCTAAAAAGGGATTCAATGCAACAAATTTTATTCTTTCGCAATATCCAGCAAGTAATAAAGCTCTCGAGTTATTGGTGCCAAACTTAGAAACATATGGCACTTGAAAATGGTGACAAAATAATTGTTGTAAGTAGGAGAAAACAAATGGCCAGTTGTTACAAAGAGTTAATGGGAAGGCGTCAGTCTTTGAGGAAGGGTCAGATGTCAGGGGTAATGACATAACCTTGTATTCAATCAAAGTTTGGTCCCACTTCTGATGGATGAATCTAAACTTGAAATTTTAACCAGGTGCCAAATCGACGGAAAAAAAAAAATCAAAAAAAAAAAAAAAAATCTGTTAGTCGTACTTCAAGAAGTATGAGAGAAATTCACATCTGCAAAAGATAAGTTTCCCACTTATGTCATTGTTTTAAGTATTAGATGAAGTATTTTCAGTTTTATTAGGTTGGTGCAAAAATAATGACGTAATAATGTCGTTTTTTGACGTATTTTTTAACGTCAAAAAAACGACGTTATTACGTCATTATTTTTGCACCAACCTAATAATAATAATAAAATCTAATAATAATAATAAAATCTAATAACGTACAGTGTACAGAACTGGAGCGTTGGGATAAAAAGCAACAACAATAAGATTGATTAAAACTAGTAATAAAACAAAACATAATAATGAAGAGTGTATAGAGTCTGAGTGTTGAGATAAAAAGTAACAATAATAAGATGGATTAAAACTATTTACACTGTTCGGATTATTATCTTTGTTGCTATATTCACAATGTTTTGGCCATTGAACGCTCCAGCCTTATAAAGGTGATTGAAATTTCGAACTAAACCTCTTGATTTCGTTCACCGGAGTAGATTGTTTCACATGCTATGCATCTTCCAGATATCTCAATATGAGTTATCACCCTTTAACTCAGTTTTTGCAGCCAGGTATTGAACTCTTAACTCTTTGGGTCAAATTATTCTATTCACCTAAAACTTTTATCCACTGGGCTGTGTGTCCTTGAGGACATCAGTATATGAGTTTTGGGGGCTTATAAGCCTAAAACCAGAGTTCATATTACACTTTTTTGTTATCATTGTTTTTCTCTAGCACTCCATATTATTGGTTCCCATATTGCATTCATGTCTATTCTTGGCAGGCTTAGGAGATTTCTATAGCCTAGCATATACGCTGATTCCTTAAGTTTTCATATTTTCCAGTGATTTTTTCTGTATTATTTCAACCTCATCCTACGGGGAGTGGTGATCTCCCTTTTCCCTCCAGATATGGTCAGCCATGCCTAGTTTTTCTAGTTTCCCTCCTATTACAGCAATTATAGTGTTCCTGTCATCTTAATGAGGCGGCTTGTTTCGTCTTTATAATTCTTGCCACAGCTGCAGGGGATGGTGTACATACAGTCATTTATCATGTTCACCACTATGGGAGGTCATACTCGGAAAAGGTGACTGCAAAGTGTTGATGTCACATAGACCACAGATCTTTTGTATTTTTTCCGATAATCCCTTAATATAGGCAGGCCAAGTGTTGATATCCTCTTGCACCCATCTGTCCCAGTTTGTTTGATCTGCTGTCATGATTTTGGACTTTTGAATAGAATTTTCATTTTCATTTTTCTTAAAAATCGTTTCACCCCAAGCAAGGCAGTAAATCTACTAAGACACAGGGGCGGTACAGGAAGTGAAAGAGTATGTGAAGACTTTAGTGTGGAGAATTGAGAAAAGGAGAATAAAAGGTTCTGGAGGACAGAAGATGGCGATTGATGTTGCATCTAAATTTGTAAATTATAAGTGGTAGGGAAGAAAGAAATCGAAAGGAAAGAAAGTTCCACAGGTGAGAAGTGTGAGAAAAGAAACATTTAGAATAGAAGTAGCGGTTGCATTTAGCTAGTTCAATAGTAAAACGGTGAGACATAATTGCCAATATAGTAGCATGTTTTGATGTACTATCATAAAATAAAGTGTGTATATATATATATATATATATATATATATATATATATATATATATAAAAAGACATTTTTATGTTTATACATTCTTTTTTATAGGTACAAATATTTAAGTAAATGCTTTGTTTTATAAGGAACAGTATTAATAACATTTACCGGTCTGAATGTCCGTGGCACGTCAGGCTATATTACGATTCCGTATAGCATACAGGTTCGATTCCCGTGGGCGGACGATATTTTCTATGAAAATTTCTCGGACATTTAATACTGTTATATATATATATATATATATATATATATATATATATATATATATATATATGTGTGACGTCATTTGTTTACATTTGGATACGCATCGAGGAGATATGAATGTACGTAAGAAAATCATGGAAAAATTGTAGTTTAAAAACAGTAAAATCGACCTTGCTAACCGAACGCTCCTCTGTGGTGAAATCGGGAAAAAAGCACGTTCCGTAAAGGATACAGGTTCGATTCCTGTCGGAGGACGCATATTTTCTATGACAATTTCTTCGACATTCAGGCCGATAAATGTTATTAATACTGTTTATTATAAACAGAGCATTTACTTAAATATTTGCATCTATGAAAAAAAGAATGTATAAACATAAAAATGTCTTTTAAAATATATATATATATATATATATATATATATTATGATAGTACATCAAATCATGTCAAAAAATGCTACACAACTGTAGTCGTGTTCTGATGCGAATCAACACATCTCATCAGGTATTAGTAAAATAAGCCTTTTATTAATTAACATCTGATGAGATGCGTTCATTTGCATTGGAACATGACTGCAATTGTGTAGCTTTTTTTTTTTTAACATTTTTTGACAAATTATCCTAACAAAGAATATTGTTCTACTTTGTATTAAGCCTCTTTTAAATTAAATGGTACGAACGTTGGAATTTAATATATTCGTTCTCATTTTACATGTATATATATGAAGAAATATAGTTTTAAGGTGTGCTATATTTATGGGATAAAGTGCTCAAAATCAGAGATAGAGCGTATGTAAATATAAATATAAAAGTGAACATTGAAGTCAACACTCAGAGGTGACAGGCTGTTTCATGCTGGACGATTGCGTCCAGCATGAAACAGCTTGTTGCCTCTGAGTGTTGACTTCAATGTTCACTATATATATATATATATATATATATATATATATATATATATATATATATATATATATATATATATATAGAGAGAGAGAGAGAGAGAGAGAAAGTGTTAGAGAGTGATGAAAAAATTACCGGATAAATTATGCAAAAATAGCAGATCTTCTGTTATCATAATGTGGGATACTTAATAAAAAAAGCGATAGAGATATAAAAAAAAATAAATAAATAAATTAAATGAAATTGGCTAAACGTATTTTTTAAAAAAAAGATAAATATTAAAAATTTCAATTTAAAATTCCATTCTCCCCTCTCCTTCATGCGCATGTGTAATCACATAAACATAAAAATCACTTTAATTCAGTGAAGTCATAGAGGATGAAACGTGATTACACAAAAAAATTATTCACAAAATTGATTCATTCATTTTCTACAGTTTATCAAGCCTTTGCAGCTTATTTAAAGCCAGAAAATATTTTTAGTTTCCAAGAATAATTTTGTTTGGAGATAATAATGATTTAATGAAACATTACTAATTAACCCATAGATGGGGGAAGAAGAGGTGGATTCATGCCTAATCAGAATTTGATAAACAAACAAGAAATTATAATGCAGTTATATATTGGGAAATGAATTCCATATCATAATCAATATATAAACTGATCCCTCAATATGTGTCCATGGTAGTTTCTACACATTTATATTCCAGTGAATGTAAATAAATCGAAGACATGCGTGTGTAGCTAATCAGTATTTGATTGATTGATTGATTCGTTTTCTTCAGCTTGTCAACAAACACGAAGTTATAATGTGGATATAAAGTGGGGGATCAATTCTATATTACATTCAATATATAAAATCATCCCTCATTTTGTGGCCAAGGTAGTTTCTATACATCTAGATTCCAGAGAATGTAAATAAATCTAAAAGACATGCCTATGTAGCTAATCAGTATTTCATTCATTGATTCGTTTTCTACGGCCTATCAACAAACAAAAAAATTATAATGTGTATATAAAGTGGGGGATCGATTCTATATTACATTCAATATATAAACTGATCCCTCAATATGTGTCTATGGTAGTTTCTGTACATTTATATTCCAGAGAATGTAAATAAATCTAAGACATGCTTGTGTATCTAATCATCATTTCATTGATTGATTGATTGATTCGTTTTCTATGGCCTATCAACAAATATGAAATCATAATGTGGATATAAAGTGGGGGATCAATTCTATATTACATTTAATATATAAAATGATCTCTCATTTTGTGGCCACGGTAATTTCTATACATTTCTATTCCAGAGAATGTAAATAACTCTAAAAGACATGCCAGTGTAGCTAATCAGTATTTTACTGATTGATTCATTTTTTTTTTTTTTTACAGTTTATTAACCCTTTTCAAGTTATTTAAATCCAGAAAATATTGAATGTAAGCTGCCACAATAAAACGAATACCAAAAGTAAATGACCCTTTTCGTTGTTACTGTTTTTATTGATTTCATGGGGACCCCGGGACGACACAGAATGCGACAGATGGTGTCTTGATGAAAGCACTTCGTACAGGAAGGGCATCCAACCTCAAATGTTTAGAACAAATCCTTTTTCAGACAGGACTCACCTTACTTTGTGCATGATTAATCCCAGTCCTGCCTCAACAAAAAACACAGCTATGTGCATGTATGTATTGCAGATCAAAATATTCCTAAAAGAAATTATTTTTTTCTGTACATTTCTGCAGTCATCATATTCTTCTAACAGAAAATGCATTTGCAAATGACAATATTGTTTGCAAAGCAGTTCTTCAACAAAGAAAAAAATATCAAAGACAAGAAAAATAATTGAACATTAATCAGAAAAAAATATTATAATCTGTTTTATGACTGTACAATTGACAGCACTTGCTTCAGGCTTTTAATATCATTTCTGTCGAAGAGAAATCAGTGGACAGTGGATTAAGAGATGGGATTTCACAAATCTTTTTTGTATAAACAGATTAGTTATTAATCCTTGTTTTAGATGGATTAAAAAAAAAATATTCCGAAAAAAATTGGTTCCATTTTGAGACGAGGACTATTTATTGCCTTTGTGCAGTGGTTAGCATGCAAGTTATAAGATTTACCATTTAAGTGTTCAAACTTTAGTTAGTAATTTCCAGATAAATTCTTCTATGTGCTGTGTCCCTTCAGGACATTGACGATCATGGCTCTTCACAATTTCCGGTCCTTTGTATCTCCCAAGAAATTTCATCATTTTTTTATCCTTTTGAAACCTTGTTCAACTATCTATATACTCAAACTCATTCTTCTTCTATGTGCCATATTCCTTCAGGACCTAGGCGATCATGGCTCTCCACAATTTCCTGTCTTTCCCAATAAATTTTGTCATTTTGTTACCTCTCCAAAACCTTCTTATACCATCCATTTACACAAACTCATTCTTCTACTTCTATGTGCTGTATCCCTTCAGAACATTAGCACTCATGGCTCTCCACAATTTCCTTTCTACTCTAAAGATTTTTTGCCATTTCTCCTAAACCCTGCTCTGCTATACATCCACTGACGTTCATCAGGTACGTTATATGTTGCTTTCCTCTGATTTTCTTACCTTCAATCTTCTCCTGTGAGTATCAAATTTTGCAATCCCTCTTTCCTCATTCTGTGCCCCAGAAGTTTTCCCTGTCTTCCTGATGTTACACATAAGTGTTTTATTTGTTTCCATTTTCTCGAAAACTCTCTTGTTGCTCACATATTCGGTCCATGGTATTCTCAGTATCCTTCTGTAGAACTTAATTTTTGTTGCTTCAAGTCTCTTCTTTATCTTCGAGGAGACTGTCCAGCATTCACAGGACAGATATTATGTAACAGTTCAGTACTCTTTTCTTTGTTTCTGCTGCTTCAAGACTCTTTTTTCATTTCTTAGGAGACTGTCCAGCATTCACAGCCATACAGGAGGACAGATATTATGTAACAGTTCAGTACTCTTTTCTTTGTTTCTATTGAAAAGAACTTGAACTAGAAAATCTAATGGCAAATCACTCCTCCAATATGGCAGTGAATACTGGACAATCTTGTCACAAATGAAGTTGAAACTGATATTACATAACAGTTCATTATGTGTTTCTTTGTTTCTAACAAACATAATTTGGCTCAGCACTCAACTTCTTTCATGCATCAAGTTTCTTCAGGATGTCAGCGATAACAGCTCTCCACAACTTTTACCCTTTGTAGCTCTTAGCAGCATTTGTCTCCTTGCTATTTGTCCCTGTCCTAACATTCATTTACACATGTTCTTTTGGTAGGTTAGTTATTGTTTCCATCTGCCCCACTTGCCTTTTAATCATTTCACCCCAAGCAAGGTTCTAAAGTCACTAAGACACAAGAAAGAAAATGAGAAGATTACTTACATTATTTACATAATTCAGACTGTTTTCCTCATCTTCATTGCCATATTCATAATGTTTCAATTGTACGCTCCGACCTTCTTCAGAATTTTGAATTGAACCTTTTATTTCATCCACTGGGGATGATTGTTTTAGTCCCTCTTCTGGATATCTCAGTTATTTCCCTTTAACTCTCCAAGTACTGTTTCACCACTGCTATAGCCTGATATTGAACTCCCAACTCTTTGGGTCTAGTCACTGGATCTAACCAAAGCCTTTATCCACTGGGCCATATGTCCTTGAGGATGAAATAAAGGATCTGGTTTGAAATTCCAATAACCTGAAGAAGTCCAAAGTGTACGATGGCTGAAACATTGTGAATATGGCAATGAAGATGATGTAAATAATGCAAGTAATCATAACACCTCATCTCAGAGATACAGAGGCCGAAACGTAAGTAATCATAATACCTCATCTCAGAGATATAGACAAAATAAGAAGATATTAGCAAGGAGAAAGAACAGATTCCAGAAAGACCAAGTTCTGATCATCTAGATTTTGGAAGGTGTGCCCATAAACTGTGGTTTGGTTTGGTTTGTTCTATGGCATATCAACCTCAAGGAGGTTATTTAATGCCGATAATTTTTTTTTTTCAAAAATGTATTTCTGCTAATAATGTTTTCCTTCAAAAATTTATTGCTGGTAATAATTCTTTACAAAATATTTTTGGTATTAAACCTATTTTTACACATTCATAGTGTTTTTACCCCCAATTTTTTTTTTTTGGGGGGGTTAAGTATTTACCCATAGGAAGGACCCTAACAGGTGCTACTACCCCAAATCAGGGTGGACCTGGGAACACCAGCAATTAAGAGGTGGTTCCACACTCCTCAAAACCTCCTGATCAGAGACCTTGTTACTGGATGTACTTTATCATCTCACCCAGGAGACAGATGTAGTTTATCGGCGTACCCTGGATGGCCATAAACTGCGGTATCATCTGGATAGATATTTAGTAATGATCTGATTTTTTTCACCCCAAGCAAGGCGATAATATTACCAAGGTGCAAGAAGTTACTTTTTAAAGGCATTATTGGCTACATGCTGACAGAGAAAAAAAAAGTAATATATACACAAAAATGTCAGATCGATGCAAAAGATTGTGCCCCAATTTTCATTGTTGATATAAAATGTCAGCAACTTGACATTGGTGTTTGGTTTGTTGCTGATTTGTGGTTCAATGTCGGATCGATTTTTTTTGTTTAGCAGAATATCAACCCCTCTATGGATTATATTATATATATAATATATATATATAATATATATATAATATATATAATATATATATAATATATATAATATATAATATATATATATAATATATATATTATATATATATATATATATATATATATAATATATATATTATATATATAATATATATATAATATATAATATATATATAATATATATATAATATATAATATATATATTATATATATATATATATATAATATATATATATATATAATATATATATATATAATATATATATATATAATATATATATATATATATATTATATTTGGTAGTGTGATCTAAATATTTTGCATACAGTTTTATTTTATTTATTTATTTTTTGTGGGGAGATAAAGGTTTCAGTGAGGCAAGTCTTACTAATTAATCCATAGCTGGGAGTAAAACAGGTGGATTCATATCTTTCCCAAGGGTATTTTGCACTTAAGTGGATATAACGAATCCAACTGGAATTGGAACTCAGCTCTCCAATTAACAATTCTAAGCCATTATCCATTACACCACCTGCACATCTAATCTTATAGCACCTGGTATTCACATGCGGTCACCTATTTAGGTATTGATCAGGCTTGATGTTTCTTAACTTTGGTGATCGTAACGGTTTTTCAACATGATATGGCCGTAAATTTCTGGTATGTTCTTGATTGCATTGTTCAGTTGCGAGTCAGACTTTGTTGAATGTTGAAGTTGTGCCCAAAAATGAATGGCTTAAAGATGGAGGATGAAAAGTTGAATTTTCGACGTATTATGTTCTATGAATTTCAGAAAGGGGTAAATGTCGTAAGTAAAAATGAAACTTTCAGAAGGTTTATTTCCAGGTCTTCGGGTGGTTAAAAAGTGGTTTGGCAGATTTTGTCAGAGGGATTTTAAACTAAAATATGCTTAAAACTGATTGAATATCACCCGGAAATTCACAAACTTTATCGTCTACTATCATATCAAGAATCAGAAATATTTCCCATTTCATATATATATATATATATATATATATAATGCCTGGCCGTTCCTCTCCGAATATGCTTATTTACTAGTTCGGTTAGCCAATCCTTGTTGCAGATGCACATTTGTGTTTGTTTACCATCCACAGAGCCCATCTATAGTTTATACTGTAACTCACCTGAGTGGACAATAGTTACGGTATATGAACAAGGCCAGTACGCTCATACCCTCAGTCACGATGACTTATGACAATTCTAGTATGCGGAAATTAAATAATAAAAAAAATCACAATTGGTTTCACAATAAGAAAAATTCAATGGTGGATGAAAATGTCACCGTATTATGCTCTATGAATTTCGAAAAGGAGTAAGTGTCGGAACTGGGACAAAATATATTCCTCATTCAGTTACCCTTTTGAGATTGCAACAGATTATATATATATATATATATATATATATATATTAGGTTGGTGCAAAAATAATGTCGGTTTTTGACGTATTTTTTAATGTTAAAAACCGACATTATTTTTGCATCAACCTAATATATATATATATATAAAATGTCTGGCCATTCCTATCCGAGTATACTTGCCCACTAGTTTGGCTAGCCAATCCTTGCTACAGATGCACATTTGGGTTTGTTCAACACCCACAGAGCCTACCTATAGTTTATACTGCAACTCAGCTGAGTGGACAATAGTTACAGTTTCTGAACAAAGCCAGTACGCTCATACCCTTGGTCATGATGACTTGTGACATGGCTAGTACGTAGAAATAAAATAAAAAAAAAGAAACAATTAATTGGTTTAACAATAAGGAATATGGCGAGTTCCAGATTGAAACCACGCATCGTTCAATTGCAAGTCAAACTTTGTGGACAAAAGGGTCAACATTCAACAAAGTGAATCGGAACTTTTTAACTTTGTTTTTAATCATTTCACCCCAAGCAAGGTAACAGTACCACTAGAATGCAGAGGGTTAACGGGAGTGAAAGTAAATAAAAATGAGAAGATTGAAAATAGGGAGGACTAAGGAAAGGGCAAAAAAGAAACAGGCTTAGACAAGACACAAGATGGCAATTGATGTTGCATTTAAATTTTTGAAGATCATAGGTGGCAGGGAAACAAAAGCCAGGAATGAGTTCCACAGATAAGAAGAGCAAGAGAAGAAAGTGTCAGAATAGAACTTACAATTACGTCTAGCTATTTCAACACTAAAATGATGACAGTTAACTGCCAATCTAGTAGTAGGCTTCTTCATACAGTTGAGATACCAGAGAGGTCCTGCAGGTGTTTCATTTCAAAATTTCAACTATTTTTCTTATTCTAATAAGAATTGTCGCTTGTTTTTCTGTTTTCCTTAAAACTTCCTCTTTATCCAAATTCTCAGTCCATGGTATTCTTAGTAGTCTTCTGTATTTTGTTTGTTTGTGTTGCGGCATATCAACTCCTTACGGGTCATTTAATGTCAAAATTTAATTTTCTTGAGATCATGAGTAATTTTCTTTATAAAAATGTATTGCTGGTAATTTTTTAAAAAAAATGTATTGTTGGTAATTTTTTTTACTATGAAAATGTATTACTGGCATTTTTACTGTCAAAAAATAATTTTTTTATTTTCACAGTCCTTTGACCCCAATTCAGGTGTTAACTATTTGCCCATAGCTTTAGGCGATAATAGGTGCTACCAACATGGGTTAGGGTGGACTTGCACACAACAGCAATTATAAAGTGGTCCCACCCTCCTCAATCGTCCTGGGTAAGATGGTAAACTATGTCCAGCAGCAAAGCCTCTGATCAGGAGGTTTTGAGAAGCATGAAACCACCTCTTAATTGCTGATGTTCCCAGGTCTACCCTGACCCGGGTTGGTAGCACTAGTTAGGGTCCCAACTATTGGCAAATAGTTAACTATTACCAGCAATACTTTTTTTTGAAAAAAATTATTACCAACAATACGATTTTGAAGGAAAAATATTACCAGAAACAGATTTTTGACAAAACAATATTACCAGCAATAAAAAATCTTGTCGGTATTAAATAACCCATTGAGGTTGATATGCTGTAAAACAAAATAAACCAAACCAAACTCCTCAAAACCTCCAATTTTCTGTTCAGAGGGCTTGCTGTCAGATGTAGTTTATATCGAAGATGAGAATTCTGTAAAAATGACATTACTCTTGCATCAAGTCTCTTCATCTATGAAAAAATTGTCGAACATTTACCGTCATATAGGAGGATTGATATTGAACAGCATTTCAGCATTCTTGTTTTTTGGTTTCTAATTAAATTTTTCTGCTTCTTAATGTTTTGCTTCTGGAACACATCATTCACTATTCTAAGGGGCCTTTGAATTTCTTTATTGCATTTTCTGTTGTTGGTTTAAACAATTTCCAGATATTTCAATTCTAATAATGGCTTCATTCTGAGGTTTCCAATTTGGTTGATTCAATGAATTCTTTAAAGAATTTTAAACTTGTTGGAATTGCTGACCCAAAAAGATGGGATGATTAGAATAAAGATAAAAGAAAATAAAATTAAAAAAAAATTAAGAAAACAATATTTTTTCTTTCTTTCCTCTTTTTATCTATTTCTTTTCATAGATTCTCTTTTCTTTGCTTTCTGTTTTTTTTTTCTTTTCTTCTAATAACAAAATAAAAAAAAAAACCTTCTTTATGTACATTGTTTTCGTTGTTGTTTTGTTGACTAACCCTTTGTAATGACAAAAGTAAGCAGTTGTAGGCTTTAAGAAAGCTTTATTCAACTGAGAATACAAAGTTTGCATATAGTGTCCTTTTATAGTCCCAGTAAAAAGAAATAGCTCTCTCAAAGAGGAGAGTAACAAAACAACTCTTTCATTCATATTACACACATCATTTGTCATAACTATTCTAACAATAAAACTACCTTCTTTTGGGATTCTATTTTATTTATAAATTTATAAGTATTTGCTGAATTATTAAAATTTGTGAACAAATTATAATGACAAAAATATAGGGGTGTAGGCTTTAAGAAACCTTTATTCAACTGAGAATACAAGGTTCGCATACAGTGTCCTTTTATAGTCCCAGTAAATGGAAATAGCTTTCTCAAAGGAGAGAGTAACAAAACAAGGGGAGACCACACTTTATTATTCATAACACACTTGTCAAGGTTAACTGTAGAGGAAACAGCTTTTTACTGTGACTTCAAGCTAAGGTCAGGAATCTAATAGTGACATATTAGTCACAAAACTTTCAGTCAAGATATTTGACAGTGTCCAGTTTTTAGGCAGATAGATAACAAGTTCAGTGCATATGCAAAAACAGAAAGAAAGTGTAAAACAAGGATGCATATTCTTACCTGAATATGGCAAACCAATATGGCAAAATGATCCTTAGAAAACTGATTTATTAATTACAGACATAATCTTAATTATATAAGATCATAAGATGGCACTCATAAAGAAAACCAAAAGAACTTAAAGTAACAATAGAAAGCATGAAGAAAGGGCTAACTATTAGCTGGATGAAGATAGAATGCATGGTTGTCAGTAAAAGAGACAGATCAAATTATCTGTTATGTAACTGAGACATCAAACTCAAGCAGGTGAAGAAATTTACTTAACTAATTAGTGTCATAACACCTGATGCTCTTTCAAACAGGAGGAGACGTTTTTCCTTTGTTTAGATTGATTTCATTTTCTATGGCTTATCAAAATTTTTCAGGTCATTTAAAGCCAGAAAATATTTTTTTTGAGATAGTAAGAATTTTTTTTTTCTCGAGTTGGGAGTGAGATAATTGTTTTGTGATACATGTTTTACTAATTAAGCCATAGCTGTCGGGGAGAAGAGGTGGATTCATGCCTTTCCCAAGGGTATTTTCACGTAAATAAATATAATGAACCCAACTGGAATTGGAACTTGACTGATTAACAATTTCGAGCCATTATCCATTACACCACCCGCACATCCAAGCTTACAGCACTTGATATTCACAAGTGGTCACCCATCTAGGTAGTAAACAGGTTTGATGTTGCTTAACTCTGGTGATTGTATAGAAACTAGTATTTCAGTGTGATGGGGTGATAAGCCTTTTCTTGTATAGAATTGGCTTTCTGGTTTCTTCCAAAATGGAGTAAATTGGATAGTGTTCTTAAAATCAAAAACATGTGTATTCCTACAAAAATATGCAATAATATTTTTAATAAAAAATATAAAGACATGTTTTCTGGCTTTTTTTTTTTTTTATTTTCAACTTTTCGTATTTAAAGATGATAGCTAATCATGGTAGTGTCATCTTTGTTTCACTGTTTTCAACTTAAAATCTCCCAGAACAAAAATTCCCATTAGGTTTGTTTTTTTGCTCCTATCAATTCTGTATTTTGGTTTTGTCTATTCTTGTCAATCATGACGATCCTATCTCTGCTTGGAGATACACAAAAGTGTCATGACACTCCACTTTGAATGCACTGCCTCATTCCTTTTTCTCATATGCAATTAATGCATATTTGTATGATGTACAGGGTGCGATGGATAAATTCTCGTCTAAATGATGCAGAAATGGAAATAATGCTGACATCTCCTTTTAAGAGATAAATTTATCAAAATTACCCCCTCCCCCCCAAAAAAAAATATCTTGAAATACAAAAGAGTAAATTTATTCTATAAAATCACCATTGGCTTTAACCACGGCTTCCAGGTGACTTTAGAATCTCCTGCAACTCTTCTGGACGGTCTCCTTATTTAAGTTGGTGAATGCTGCCATAATCCTTACCTTCAGTTCATCTTTGTTGTTACAAGGAGTTTTGTTGATCATTTGCTCAACTGTATCCCACACATAATAATCAGGGTTGTTTGCAGTCTGGAAGGTAGATGTAAGTGGTGATGTGGCCGTAGAAATTATCTGACAACCAGATGGCATGGTGCAGAGTCCTGTTGCCAGACATAGGGTCTTCCAGCAGCCACTCTCTTGGCCCAGGGCAGCACTACCTCCTCAAGGCCCTTGATTTAGGCTTCCGTGTTAAGTCTGTGGCCCTGTTGCAAGATGAATGGAGGCATAATGTCACCATCATTAGTGATCACTTCAAAGACCTTCATAATCACCATTAAACTCCACCAACTCTTTCCAAATCCTCTGCACTGTCATCAAATTGACACCCAAACAGTCTGAAATGTTCGCATTGGAGCTTCCAGTACAAATGCTAAGCTTTAGTGCATGCCATTTCCAAAATTTCTGGCAGAGTGTGAATTGCATCATGGTGCTCTTTTTCTCACAGACAGTGCCTAATTGAGCCTACTCTATTTTGCACTCAATAAAACCAAAAAAGAATGCACATGTGAAAAAGTGAAAATATGAAATGGTAAAAATTTAGTCATCACACCCTGTACACACAAACATTGATGGGTAACACAAACTGTTCAACCAGTGGCTGGGCATTAAGTCATTTTTCTCTACCACAGTTCAACCGGTGGCTGGGCATTAAGTCATTTTTCTCTACCACAGTTCAACCGGTGGCTGGGCATTAAGTCATTTTTCTCTACCACAGTTCAACCGGTGGCTGGGCATGAAGTCATTTTTCTCTAACCACCAGTAAAGCAGTGGTCAGAGCTCAAAGGGTTAAGACAGAATGAATCTTCTATTCTAATGAGATTTCATTTCCTGTTTCTTGCCTTTGGAACACACTTTCATTTTCTTGCTTCCCCACCACCTATGATCTTCACAAATTGAAATGCAATGTCAATCACTATCTTCTGTCTTCCTGAATCCTGTTTTTCTATTGTCCTTTTCCTCACTAAAGTCTTCTCATTCTCTTTCACTCCCTGTTTCTTAGTGGCATTTTCATCTTGCTTTGGGTGGAATGGTTAAAAAAAATAAATTATTGTTAATCTCTTATAATGCCTAATAAGATATATGGCAAGAACAAATCTTCTGTCACCTAAATTCTATTACAATATATTGTTATAACTGTTCTATTTTATTAGTAGTTATTGTTGCAAAGCTCTTATTGTACCTAATTTATTAATTAGACCTTATCATAAAGCATATGTATAGGAAAAGCAATATAAATACAGTTCCCTATTATCTGCTTGTTGTCTCAGAACAACAACTCAGAGTGCATTTTATCTAATTAGATACATTTTATTGAATTTATAAATGTAACAGTCATGGATTATGAGAAGCAAATGAATAAATAATGATTCTGTTCCCAAAAGATTTGTTCCATAATGTTTATTGTTAAAGATAAGAACAGTGACCTTCCGCTCATATTGAACCAAACAGAATTTCTCATCATATCATTTATTAAGTCCCGCATGTCTACTTTTGAGGAATTTGTCCACATGTCTAACTTGGTTTAGGAAAGTCAAGTAAATGTGTTAGGCAGGGCCGATGCATACTACCCCACCCAACCAGAGATGGGTGCAAATCCTGACAGAGCCCTAGGCGTTGTAACCCTCACTATCTTATCAGCTTTTGTATTATTTTCTACCTACATTTATATACATTGCAAATCACACTAACAACAACTATTAAAGGATGAAAAAAATGTCATGGATTTTGACGTCATTCTAGAGTCTTGTTTTTTTTTATTTTTTGTGAAACCTGTGAATTTATTTTGCTTGTAGTGATTCATAGATAAGAAGCAAGAGTTGTGTCCCCTGTTTTGTTAGGTTATAGTAATGGGAGGGA
>OZ010584.1:24356355-24366355 GCA_963932145.1 Acanthosepion lycidas
AAAAAAAAAAAAAAAAAAAAAAATTATTTTTTCAATTCAAAATGTTTTGCCTTTAAATAACCCATATTGGGTTGATAACAAATAAATCAGTATTTATTTTTGGTTACATGGAATATACCAGGTTTCAATTCCATCCTCAAAAAAGACCCATGTTTTAAATGAGAAGGATTTAGTGAAGTTCAATAGTGCACATGACAGTGTGTATACGCACACAAAACAGAACAAAAAAAAAAAGAAAAAATCTTAAGTAATATCTTAACCACTGAAAATTTACTCAAAGAATGCTGAAAAGTTCTGGGATCAACTTCAATTCCCAGGGCTGGTTTTGAGTTCAAATTGTTGGCAACAATGGCTCTCCACTACCTCCTGTCCATTAAAAGAACATTTTACTACCTGTTCTTGGATATATATCTTTCATAAAATCTTTAATAAAAATAAATAGTTTAAATTATCAGGTCATCCCATAAGTTCTGTCCAAATTTTAAAATTTTGTTAAAATGAACGAAATTTTATAATGTCTAATGGAGCTGAACATTATTTTTATGTTTAGATGCATTTAAATTGATCAAATTTTATTTCAGAGAACAATAAAATTAAATTTTGTTTGATTAAAACCCTGTTAACATGGAAGTACCCAAGAATCATTTGAGGCACATAATGCTTTATGAGTTCAAGAAAGGGAACTCAGCAGCTGAAGAGGCTAGAAACATTCACTCAGTTTATGAAGAGGAATGTGTGAATGAAAGAACTCGCAGAAGATGGTTTGCAATATTCGGAGGTGGAGATTTCACCCTTGAAGATGAAGATTGAACCGGACGTCCAATTGAGATTGATGAAAAGCTTCTTGCAGCAGCCCTTGAAGAAAATCCTGATTTATCAGTTGAGGAATTGGCAGTGATTCTCAATTCAAACCATACAACTGTTCATCGTCATCTTCAACAACTTGGAAAAGTTCCTAAACTTGGAAAATATGTGCCTCATAAATTGTCTGAAAACAACCTCAAATCCCGAGTTGACATCTGCTCTTCTCTCCATTCTCGCCAACTTGTTTCACCTTTTTTGGATAGACTTGTGACTGGCGACGAAAAATGGATCCTTTATCAAAATGTTAAGCATCGTAGACAGTGCCTTGGTAAAGGGAAAGGACCCTAGCCACAGCTGAGAAGGGAACTTCATGGGCAAAAGGTTCTTCTTTCAATCTGGTTGGATCGCAAATCCACTTTGAATTCTTACCACCTAATGCAATAATTAATGCTCAAATATACTGTCAGCAATTAGAGCGTTTGAACCAAGCTTTGAGGAAAAAAAGACCTGCTCTAGTGAATCGAAAAGAGGTGAGGTTTCATCAGGACAATGCGCGACCCCACACAGCAAGAATCATGTCACAAAAGATCGAAGAACTTGGTTGTGAAAAAATTCCTCATCCACCTTATTCTCCCGATCTTGCTTCTTCAGGCTACCATTTGTTTTGTAGCTTACAGAATCATTTGGAAGAAACAGCTTTTGTAACACAGGAAGAGGTTAAAACTGACATTTGTGAGTTCTTCGAATCAAAGCCAAAAGAATTTTACAGTAATGGAATTAGTAAGCTTGTTAATAGATGGAAGGAAGTCATAGATAATCAGAGAAAATACATTGTTGATTGAATCTGTAATTAAATGTAACATTTGGTCACTTGTTTTCTTCATTCAAAATTCAAACACAACTTATGGGATGACCTGATATTACAATAATAATATTTATTATTATACAGTTCCCTTTTTCAGGTCAACCCTCCTCCCCATTCAAATTGTTACCCTCCCCCATCTGGGGATGTGCCTCAGTTGCACCCAAATATTGTTGCTAATGTTGATTTTCAGGTGGGCTGAATTTTAATTACTCCAAGTGAATGGCAAAAATTCCCAGTAATGAAAGACTCGGTCAAAGACAGGTTATATTGCTCGTACAAAATATATATAAACAGACATAATTCAATTGATAATTTTGTTAATAGAGAAAGAATGGGTAATGATATTAGGTTGGTGCAAAAATAATGTCGTTTTCTCACATAGTAAGAAAACGACATTATTTTTGCACCAACCTAAATACTAAAGTGTAGCTAGACATGAGTTTTGAAAACTGTTTGCTTCTGATTGACAAATTTGTTTTTTATGGTTTATCAACCTTTTTTAGGCTATTTAAAGCTGAAACATATTTTTGGATTGTAAGCGTTTTTGGGAGATAATAATGATTTTCTGATAATTTTGATTATTTATCTGATAGCTGGGAAGAAAAGAGATACATGCAAGTACCCTTGACAAAGGTAAGTGAATTTAACAAACCTGACTGAAATTTTGAACTCAGCTCTCCAATTTTGCAATCCAAATTGTTATCCTTGAAACCACCCACACATCCTGTTACCAATGAATTGTGCTTTTCTTGACCAGAATAAAAAAACAGTTTACCACAAAACCAAAAATATTTCAGCAGAAATCATTAAAAACAGTTGATTGAGTGTCTTTTTTATGGTTTATCAACACTGTGTGGTTTAACATTGAAACATGTTTTGTATTTGTTGTAGCATACCTATGGATGATAATGAGTATGTCCCCATTCACATAAATACATTAGTAATACTGTATGTCGGTCTGCAGTTCGAGATTCATCTCCAGCTGTGATGGTCAAACTGTTTCCCAACAGAGAGGATACCCAGATGAGGCTATATTAAGGGCAGAGTCTCGTCTTGGGAAACAGATAAAGGATCCCATTTTATATGCAATTAAAGTGGAATTTTTTGACCGAGCCTATGGGCTCAGATAGCCCACATTAAATTCAGCCTTGTGCCACATCTGACCATGTGGGGCAGTTTGTTGATATCAGTTGGAGATTTATTGTGGAATTCACTTGACTCACTTCTAGCAGTTGACTACCTCTTCTACACACCGCTGGTGAATCTAGTATGTGATATTCTTGTCCCAAGTATTATCTTTCATTACCAACCTTTATGCTGTTATTCTAGTCAGTAAACTTCCCAGTATTGTAAGTAATCTTTTTTTTGTGAGTGAATATTTTGAATTTTTGGGAGATAACAATGATTTTCTTACAAATATAAGTCTTACTATTTAACCCATAGCTGGGGAAGCTGAAGAGATGGATTCATAGAAGTTGCACATAAGTGAATGTAATACATTTAACTAGAATTTGATCTTGGCTTTTTGATTTTTAATTCTGATCCACTATTCATTATTCTGCCTGCATGTCCTATTAAAAATAGAATAGAGATTGTGTCGAAAACAACCAATAGTTCCGTGCTCGTTGCTTTGCTGATGGCAAGATGATAAAATTTCAAATCTAAATTGTTTGTCCATGGAAAATACCACATTTATGAGAAAATATTTTTTTTTAATCATTATCGCCTAAAGCAAGTCAGTAAAGCCACTAAAACACAAAGTGGTTTACAGGGTGTAGAAGAATTAGAAATGGAAACATTAATGATGAATGGAAAGAGAAAAGAGTAATCAGGAGGACAGTAGATAGTGATTGACAATGCATTTAAATTTTATCAGAAACTAGAAAGAATGAATCCAGAAGAGAGTTCCACAAGCAAGAAGTGCAAGAGAAGAAACTGTTAGCATAGAACTTACAGCTACTTCTAGCCAGCTCAACTGTCGACTGATAAGATCTTGATGCCGGTCTAGTACAGTGCTTAAATTTAAAAAAGTCTAGGTACCATAGTGAATATCTCATCTGAAGAATTACCATGAATATATTTATAGAAGAAGCACAGAGAGGCAACATTGTGGTGGTGGGTAAGTTTTGTGACTTGAATGAAAACTCAGTTGACACTTTTGAATACTCATTTTAACTTTAATAATGCACATTGTAGTAGAGACTTTGTAATTGCAGATACAACTATAATAACACCTTTGAACAATGCTGGTGTCAGATGCGTTCGAATAATATGCGCACTAATAGTACTTGCTTGATAATACTCACTTGAATTTTCAGAAGGTTTATTTCAATCGTACTCCAGGTCTTCGGGTGGTCAAAAAGTGGTTTGGCAGATTTTGTCAGAGATTTTAAACAAAAATATGCTTAAAACTGATTGAATATCACCCGGAAATTCACAGACTTTATCGCCTACCAAAAGATACCTAGCAACCTATCATATCAAGAATCAGAAATATTCCCTATTTCATATATATATATATATATATATATATATATATATATATAATACCTGGCTGTTCCTATCCGAATATGCTTGTTTACTAGTTTGGTTAGTCAATCCTTGTTGCAGATGCACATTTGTGTTTCTTTACCATCCACAGTGCCGACCTATAGTTTATACTGTAAATCACCTGAGCGGACAATAGTAATCCATATAGTGATCCAAATAGAGAAATAGTGAACAGAGTAGAGAATAGCGGTCCATATGGTAATAGAGGATAGATTAGAAATAGTGATCGTTAGTTGGCAGTTACTCCCTTCATATATGCGTTTCCTGTATGGTCACGTGACCCACTTAATTCAATAATGGGGTCGCCTGTGTTTGCTCACTGGTGATCTATGTTCAAACTCAAGTGTCAGCAGTGACACTTTATTCCTATATAACAGAAAGTGACTGAAGCTGAGCCAAGCTGCCAGATCAGGACCAATGATATTGCTGGCGGATAGACTTATAGATATGCAAGATAGATTCTGAAGAAAAAAATTGTCTTACACAACACAGGGAACAGATTTTCTTAGCAGCTGACCTAGCAATGGATTTGTTGCAGACTGGTGAATGTGTTTAAATTGATCAGAAGGAATTTCGAGGTAGTGTTCTACAACATTCGTCCGCAACAATTATTTAGAACAAATACTTGGAACAAATCATGCAAATAAAGTTGAAAACAAGACAAAAGTTGAATGCATGACAATAACATGAATTTATATACAATTTAATTATACAGTGGGTTTAAGATTTGATGAATAAACGAGGAAAAGAGGAACGTAAACAAGGCTCTGCAAAATGGCAGAGTCTCGTCTAGGGTGGTAGACAGTCACCTGACCTTGTGTATTTGGGGGTCTACAGGGAATTTTTGCCCTAGGTCGTGTTTGGAAAGCCCCATGTTTAAATCCGGCTTTGTACCACATCTAGCCTTGTGGAGAGATGTCAGGTAAATACAAATTTCTATTGTCTGGTGAAGTGCTGTCACTCAGTATATTGATCATGAAACTGTTTTATTATTTTTTCTGAAAAAAAATTTTAAATTATTTAATTTTTTTTTTTATATTTTTAACCATAGGCATTATTTAAGAATAATTTAAGAAAAGAAATTTCAATAAACTTAAATAATGCCTCAGGGTAAAAATATAAAAAAATATTTCAAGTTCAAAAAAATTTTATAAATACCTGATTTTTTCATGTTTAAAATTTATTTATTTATTTTTTTACTTGTCCCCTAAATTTATGATTATGTTGCTTAGCCCAGGGTAGGGGTTATCTAGACTGAGTGGAAAGTGGAAATTGTGGTGTTCTTGTCATCTTTTAGACTGTTTATGTCATTACCAGAATGATACTGCCTCACACACATACATACATGTATACATGTACATATATTTCTATCAGTCAGGGCCTTATATTGTTTAAAATGGGTTCTGTATATGAATATAACTGTGAAGATGATATTTTTATTTTTAGTGTTGCTTGCTTGTGTATTAGAGATGATTGCACTTATATAAATAGCCAAATTCCTAATTTATATTATTGGTATGTTTACGGAAAATTGGTACTAATTTTGATGTGGAAGTGGGTTAGGGTTAGAAAAGGGATGTGACAATAGGAATTATTGCAATGGAAGTAGCAAGCATGAAGATGATGGTGAAATAGTAAGAATGAAATAATAATTACAATAATGAGAGTAATGACAATTGTAAACAATAATGAGTTTAATGGCAATTGTGGAGGATATGATGTAGAAATGATGGTCGTAGTGAAGGTATAATGATAATAACAATGGAAGTACAGGGAGTAAAACATAGCAATTCGGATTGAGGAATCAGAGAGCTGAGTTCAAATTCCAGTTGAAGCCATTACATTCACTTATGTGGAAAGGTATGAATCCTCATCTTCTTTCAGCTATGGATAATTAGCAGGACAGACATGGATGGCAACTGGTCTACTGCAGAAAGAAATGTATCAAAAGATACATGTTCGCCTAAGTGTGTATCACGCATGGCACATAACTAACCACAGATCAGGTTCTATAGACTTGGATGGCAACTGGTCTACCGCAGAAAGAATTAGTAACCTACTGTGGGGAAAAAACTACCTCATCAATAATGTATCAAAAGATACATGATCGCCTAAGTGTGTATCACGCATGGCACATAACTAACCACAGATCAGGTTCTATAGACTTGGATGGCAACTGGTCTACCGCAGAAAGAATTAGTAACCTACTGTGGGGAAAAAAACTACCTCATCAATAATGTATCAAAAGATACATGATCGCCTAAGTGTGTATCACGCATGGCACATAACTAACCACAGATCAGGTTCTATAGACTTGGATGGCAACTGGTCTACCGCAGAAAGAATTAGTAACCTACTGTGGGGAAAAAAACTACCTCATCAATAATGTATCAAAAGATACATGATCGCCTAAGTGTGTATCACGCATGGCACATAACTAACCACAGATCAGGTTCTATAGACTTGGATGGCAACTGGTCTACCGCAGAAAGAATTAGTAACCTACTGTGGGGAAAAAAACTACCTCATCAATAATGTATCAAAAGATACATGATCACCTAAATATGTATCACACATACCACATAACTGACTGAATGGTAATAATAATAGTAGTAGTGACAGAAGTAGAATAAAATAATAATAATAATAACAGTAGTAAAAATAAATAAATAAATAAATAAATAACAATAATAATTAATGATAAATTAAAAATTAAAAGTTAAAATAGCAGTTGTGAATAGTAATAAATAAATAATAAATAACGATAGAAGTGGTAATAAATAGTAATAGTGATGTTAATAATGAAAGAAATAATGAATAAAAAATAAAAATGAAAATAAAAAAATAAAATAAAAAACAAAATGGAGTGGTCATAACTTAGTAATGACAATAGATGGTGATCATAATCTTAATAAATATTAGGTTGGTGCAAAAATAATACGTCAAAAAACGATATTATTTTTGCACCAACCTAATAAATAACAGCAATATTAAAACTAAAACAATGGTAAAAAGCATTACTAATCTTGTGCGGGAGGGGTATGAAGTGATAATAATGGTAGCAGTTATTTTACATTAGGTACATACGATGGTGGCGAAAATCTTGGTAACTAAAGTAGTGATAGTCATTATAAAATGATATTGAAGTATTAGTGGGGTTTATCTTCTCATGTCCATAGGGGTGATGGTAGTTTATGTAGCTATGCTGTTAACAATATTGATCTGGGTTAATTCGTATGGTGTTTTTAGTTTTTTTTTTTATGTATTATTCAATATATTATTCATTTGTTATGAACTGTGATAAGAGATATTCATTTTCATGCCTGCATTTTGAAATTATTTCTGATCTTAGGTTTAGTAATTTCTTTTGTTGGATGTGGGAAATTATTGCTACTATTTTGTGTAGACAAAGTAGGCATTATATATATAATATATATATATATATATATATATATATATATATATAAAAAAAAAAAATGTACAGTGTAACCCGGATATAAGAGAGATTTTCTCTGGTCCCAAATTAGATCCATACTTACCTAAACAAAATAGACCAAACCCAGATATAAGAGACTTCTTCTCCGGTCCTGACAACTCTCTTATATCTGGGTTACACTGTGTATATATATATATATATATAAAAATGTGTGTGTGCATATATATATATATATATATATATATTTTTCTATATATTATTTATATATTATATATGTGCAGTACTTATTAGAAAGCACTCAATATCAGTGATAGACCTGACATATTTACAACATCAATCTAACTAAATGAATAAATATATATATATATATATATATATATATATATATTTATTTATTCGAATATTACTGTGAGGCTGTCACCCCGAATATATCATTTTGGAATCAGGCCAACTCCATGAGCCAATTCAAAACGTTCCGGGCTGCAATCCTGAAATTTTGGGTTCCCAAGTTTTCATTATTGCAATTGTTTTTGGTGTTTTTTTTATGCAATGATTTTTTTTGTCCAATAATTTTTATAACTTTGAAATAGATTTAGGAATAATTGAAAGTCACAAAAACGAAAGTCATGCATGAAATAAAAATAATTGTTTGTCTGGAAATTAAGGACCTACATACAATCAAATTGTTTTGAAATTAAGTGGTGACAGAAGAATTATTGTTGAACTTTTAAAAGGTAAGCTTAAATACTAATGCAATACTTAAATGCATCAGTCAATTTCGAGTTCTGTAATTTATTGTTGTCTATCACATACGGCAGTAGTATGCCTTGCAAAAAGAAATCTCCGTCAACAGAGGACCAGATTGCAATCAAAAGAGCCAAGGCTGCAGCGAGGAAAAGTGTTCCGTGCAAATGAAAGCCCGGATCAAATGGCAGCCAGGAGAACTTCCAATGCTGAGAATATGCAAAGACTTAGGGACTCTCAAACTCCTGCACAAGGAGAAGGCCCAATCAAGAGTCCCCTGCAGGAGCTAACTTAAATGCCACCTGATAGGGTAGCTTTTAAGATATATATATATATGAAAACGAAACCTAAAGAGCCAGGAACAACCTACCTACGTTTCACCTAAACGGATCTATCCCTGCTCTACTTAGCATATTGAGCACTCTACATTTTAGCTTTATTACTCGCTTGGGGTTTTTTGTTTAGACTAAAAACTTAAGGCACTGGACGATTTATTTTGGCCTGTTCGGATGTTTCTAGTTCTTTCTTTTTTTTTTTCAAATTTATTTTTCTCGGGTACCAATTTGTTTTGATTGGCTTACAAGTTGTGATATCCGAGGTTTTTTCCAACCGTGTATTACTAGTAGTACACACACACACACACACATATATATAAGGAAAATTACATAAAAATTCCCAAACTTATCTATCAGTAAAAAATGAAATAAGCTTTTTTTTTTTTCATTGTACAGTTATAGAAATCCACCCCCAAAAATTCAGAGTAAAAATTGGTCCAAGAGTAAAAAAAAATGTTGAACGAACCATTATCTATCCTGCCTGTCTTCATAATGTACGATTCTTCCATCCATGAAATAAAACTCCCCGCCCTTCACTAAATCTTTACTCTGAGTGGCTCTTGGGCCTTGTATTTTGTTAATAATAATGTAAAGGATTAAAGGTTGGTTGCTAAAAATAGCATCAAGGCTGCACAACCAGTTCTGGAGATATTCAGAATAACTTGATAGAGACTTTGTATGTGTTTAAGAGATTTTCTTAATTGTGTCAAAATGAAAATACGAGAAGTTCGAACAAGCACTATTAAACAATCAAGTCTGGGCAGTTGGAGTGGAAAGAGAAAAAATACAAACATCCCTTGGTATTATTTCCCTGCAGGTGGTTGCAAATCATAAGAATAATTGCACCTGATACTATTGGCAAAATTACCCCAGTTCCTGATGATTTTGTTCTCACAATTCTTAACCCCACCTCCACGTATCTTGTCAGGTAGCAATGGTAAACAACGGGTCGAACCAAAATATCAAACTGCTTAAGTGCCAATTATTTAACGATTCAGCATCGGGTAAAATTGCTTCATCTGCACGCCGGAAAGACAAAAATAAGCTTTATCGCATTTTTTTTTTCTTTTGCTTACACTGCAAGGATACATTTTCACAAGGAAGTTGGGAGAAGAAAGAAATCCATTATTTACACTACAGATAAACATAATGGAGAAAGAGAAAATTCATGAGTGTATCTTCTTTTATGTGTAATATCCGTTCAGGATGTGGCCAATTATAGCTCTCCACATCTTCCTTCAATACGGGATGTGAGGATTAAATTTT
>OZ010584.1:24371355-24373855 GCA_963932145.1 Acanthosepion lycidas
GCTTTCCTCTTTGGTACCTTGATTTTATGAAATTAAGTGCAGTACAAGATTGGCAGCTAGGTCTCATCATTTTACAGCTGAACTTCCTAGATGTATCTGGAAGTTCTATGCTAAGAGTTTCTTCTCCCTTGCATAACTCCCTTCCAGATTCCTACTTTCCTGTCAACTACGCTCTTAAAAAATTTAAATGCAATGTCAATCATCATCTGTCTCTTTGAATAGTGTTCATTTCTTCTCTCTTTAATAATGTTTATTCCTAGACTCATTCACTCTCACTAACTCTCTATGTCTTAGTGGCTTTATTGCCTTGCTTGGGGTGAAATGATTTAACAGACTAAACTGGAATTTGTACTTGGCCCATCAATTCCCCTTTCTGTGCTGATAACACTTTTTGCTGTTAATTTCGGTTCCAGAAGAGAAACTCACCCATTTCTTTCTTTTAACAAATAAAGAATAAAATATAAAAGATATTAAAAGAAAACTTACTGGAAAGCTAACTTTTCAGACACCTGACTACACAGATCCGACTAAATAAATTTTTAATTATATGCTTTACTATTTGGACCAGCAAGCAAAGCTTGGTTATTATACTCACTCCCACTGTTTCGGCTGTTGTGTTCACTGACCTTCTTCAGTTGTCAGTTGTATTATATACTTTACTATTTGGACCAGCAGGCACATATTGGCTATTACAGTAGAGCAAGGCTCGACTTTTCATTATCAGGAAAGCACACCCCTCATCAAGAAATTATTCTTGAAAACCTGTATCATCATAGTTTTGTATCTGAAGCATAAACAAAGCATTTTTTAAAGAATTAATGGATACTTTTTTAATCTGACATTTTTTTATTACTTCAAACTTTATTATAGTGGGTACTCATATTGGAAACAGATGACTCATGTTAATTTTTATTAATTTTTACTTATACAGTTTATATTACATTCTATTGAACTGTATCTATTTAGATGATGAATATACATTATAATAATGTTTGAGATAAAAATGTCAGATTAAAAATAAAACCATTAATTCTTTAGAAATAATTGTTTTGTTTTCAAGTTCCTCACAGCCTATGAATTGCATTGATTGCAATACGAGTCACGGTCTCGGCATAGAAATGCCAAAAACAAAAAAAAAACAAAAGATTTCTAGAAATCTGAGCAATCAGTTTTAAATTTTAAATCAAACCGTCTTCAACTACATTCACCAGTGTGTATAGAACATATTTATTTACATAGTAACACTCAACATGCCTTTCAGAAACTAAGCAGAGAATTAATCTATAGGAATATTTTATTAGAATAAAGAAAGAAGTTCTGAACTGTCATATGACAGGCTATAGTTATATCCCATTAAAACACTTGTTCTCATATAATCACCAAAGTTAAGCAATGTCAAGCCTGGTCAGTACCTAGATGAGTGACAGCTTGGGAATATAGGTGTTGTAAGATCGGATGTGTGGGTGTTGTAATGGATAATGGCTTGGAATTGAAAATCGAATAACTGAGTTCCAATTCCAGTCAGGTTTGTCATATTCACTTACCCTTGGGAAAGGTATTAGGTTGGTGCAAAAATAATGTCGTTTTCTCACATATGTTACTATGTGAGAAAACGACATTATTTTTGCACCAACCTAATATTAATCCATCTTTTCTCCCTCCAGCTATGGGTTAATTAATGGGATTTATATCAGCAAATCATTATCATCACCAAAAATATTCTTCACAATCTAAAAATATTTTCTGGCTGTAAATAACCTGCAAAGGGTTGATAAGCTATAAAAAACAAATCAATCCACCTCTATAGCAGTGAAAGCAGAGATGAAGAATAGACTTGAAATAACAGAGATATGCTTTGTTGCAGGCTTTGAAGTTTATTCATTTTATGCTTCTGGGTATATTTGTCTCACAAACAATATTTGGTGAACTCATGTGAGTCCAAATAACGTAGAATTTAAACAAACAACGATTAATGTATTAACAAGACAGTAGGGTAATATAACGAATGAGGTTGAAAATAATGAAGAGTTCAAAGCAATTTTCAGGATGTGTCTCTCAATTATTCAAATGGCCTCAAGCAAAAAAAAAAAAAAAAAAAAAAAAAAAAAAAAAAACTCGTCTTGTTGCTCCCAAATTCAAAGAGGGACAGGCTTTTAGATTTCATGTGATCATCATCAGGGAGCAGTTTTTGTTTTAGTTTTTATTTAGCAGCATATCAACTCCTATAGTCTATTTAATGCTAAAACTTAAATATTGTGTACACAATTTTATGGCTTCAACTACAGATATTTTCCTTATAATTTTATACTTTCATGGTGTACAGGACCAGGGATTTATGTGTGTTGTTGAATTAGAAACACGTGCTGTTTATTCCTGCTAGAAGGTCCAACTACAAGAAAATGGTGGACTCAAGTTGAGTCCAACCGAAGATGTAAAGAAAACAAACAAGCGTTTGTATTTTGGTGAAGGTTCATACGTACGTGTATGTGTGTTTCATGGT
>OZ010584.1:24393085-24485585 GCA_963932145.1 Acanthosepion lycidas
TCCATTGAGGTTAGTGTGTCATAAGATAAAATAAATCAAACCAGACCAAAGCTAAAATCAAACCAGACCAAAGTTAAAATCAAACCAGACCAAAGCTAAAATCAAACCAGACCAAAGCTAAAATCAAACCAGACCAAAGTTAAAATCAAACCAGACCAAAGCTAAAATCAAACCAGACCAAAGCTAAAATGTTCACTGAATGTTTTCCTTTCTTGTTCTGATATTTTTGTTGGAATGACTTATTTTCTATACATAAAACAAGAGATTTTATAAACTCTGTCCAGAAAGCATCTAACCATTTTGAGGCTTATGACCATACTATGTTGAAACACCATTTAACATATAATCTCTGAAGTTAAGCAGCATCAAGCCTGGTCAGTGTGTAGATGGGTGACCATTTGGGAACACCTGGTGCTGTAACATTAGTTATGCAGATAGATAATAAGGAGGCACGGTGGAGTAATGTATAGCAGCTTGGATTGAGGAAGTGGAGAGCCGAGTTCTAATTCCAGTCAAATCCATTACATTCACTTACGTGCTAATACTCTTGGGAAAGGTGTGAATCCTCTTCTCTCTCCAGCTATGGGTAAATAGCAGGACAGACTTGGTTCTATAGCCTTGGATGGGAATTGGAGAAGGACAACTCTGAATTCAAAACCTGTGGATGGTCATTTGGAGACCTTGTGGCACGTAGTGCACCAGGTCTCTGTAATCGGCCCTTCAAAAAGTGTGGATGGTCCTGCACGAAACCTTCACCACTATAATCAAATCTCATGTGCTATACATGCGGGTTGGTGACCGCTTGTGAATTCCAAATTACCATGAAACTCCAATATTGGAGCTGGCTCAACCCACCCCAGGTGAATGCAGGTACAGATACAGAGTGTGATAGATAATGGCTCAGAATTGGAAATCAGAAAATCTAGTTTCAATTCCTGCTGGGTTGGTTATATTCAATTTTTTTAATAGCAGAGGAGAATTAATTTGGATTATTTACTATCGATGATATACATGGAAAATACTATATGTGCTTACACAATGGGTTAAAATACAATTCATGACTCATCAATTTATACTGATTTTTGGCAAATTTTGCAAGCAGGTTCAAGCACTGAAAAGTGCTTGAACCTGCTTGCAAATTAAATTATTCAAAATCGTAATCCTTTTTTTGGTAGAATTTTTGATTTGATAATTGCCCTAAGCAAATGAATCCAAAGGGGTTCAATTTGCATATCTAGTCATTCAAGGTTTCTTACTTATAGGTCCATTCCATAGATTTTAAAACTGTTCTGATAATCCCCCAAAATAGTGAGACTGTGGTACCATCTTGTTAAAACAGGATATTGCTAACTGTGTCATCTCCAACCAACTGAGGTTCAAGCAATTACAGCTACACACATATATAAACAGATACTGTGACAAAGACAAAAGGTCTATAAATCATGCATTTTTGTCAACCATCCAGACATTAAACTAAGAAAAAATATTTAGATATGAGTGAAATAGAAAGATAGATGGAACTCTATTGCCTTGGGTAGCAGCCAGTCTGAGAGAAGGTTTAATCTGAATTGAAAAGTGTGAATACAATGAGAAACCACTTGACTATCTTTCCCAAGAAGTCATGGCAATTCACAGATAATAAAGAAAAGGAATCTGTAGAGAAGGCACTGGGAAACTGTTCTACTATTTTTCCCAAGATAATATAGAAAAAGAATATGCAAAGAGCCAGGATTGCCAGTCTCTACCTAGTGTGAATTAAATAGCAAAGCAGGGTTCTCTAGCTTTGAGTAGCAGTCATCTAAATCTTGCATTTCATGAAGACAGGGACTTAATGGACACTTTGCATTTGCCTTTCTTACAGAAATTCTGATTCCAATTTTGTGACAGGAACAAAATTGACTATCACACAGAACTGGCATTTCAATGCCAGTAGTTTGAAGCAAGAATAACTTACCCTATTTAAGAAATGCACATTTTTTTTTAACCTTTTGAAGTCTATATCAGTTAATTTTATTCTTGTACTTGAATCATAAACCAAGTCATGTTTTTTAATAATTACTATTCTTTTTTCTTTTAAGCCAGCATTATTTCATATTACTATAAAATTGTACTAACCCGGATATAAGAGAGTTGTCGGGACCGAAGAAGAAGTCTCTTATATCTGGGTTTCTCTTATATCCGAGTTTGGTCTATTTTGTTTACATTAACACAGGCTCTAATTTGGGACCAGAGAAAATCTATCTTATATCCGGGTCACACTGTAATACGAAACTTTGATGTGGTCAAACAATTAGCAAGCATGCATCGCTAGACCAATTACAATTGAGTAGTAATTTCAATCCTCATTGGGTACTCCATATTTTTGGTGTGGCTTTGGGCCACATCTAAACTATGCTTAGTAAATTGCTACTAGGAAATAATGTCAGTTTAAAAATGCAACTTCCAGTCATTTGTGTTAGGAGCTACAAAGGACAGGAAATTGTGGAGAGCTATGATTACTAACATCCTGATGGTTGATTGATCGATAAATTTGTTTTTGATGGCTTGTCAACCATTTGCAGGTTATTTAAAGCGATATTCCCAGCACTTACCCATCTAGGTACTGGCCAGTCTTGAAATTGCTTAACTTTTGTGATCATACGGGAACTGGTATTTTAATGTGATATGACCATAAGTTATGTCCTGAAGGGACAAGGCATGTGTAACAAGATAGAATTAATAGCCCGAGTAGAGCTGCAATTATTCACTAATATATTTCAAATATATATTGTTAAATATAAAAGAGAGATGAATGTCTATTATGTTTGATCATGAGCCATTCTAACCTTTGTATAGTTGCTTTAATTTCAGGAGATAATAAAGACAAAAATTGTCACTCGATCTAAGCTTTCAGTTCACATGAGCCATCCTCAGATTGGTTATATCAACATTTCAACAAAAATATTCACCATCAAAGATGATATTCTGTTGTTGACATAGAAGTTTGCTATGCAATGATAATGGTTGCAAAAACGCAGATGCAAGTTGTAATTTCATGATGATGGCTCATGTGAGCCAAAAGCTTAGATCGAGGAACAGCATAATAAAAAAATATCCAAATGTTGAACAGTTTTTGTCTTTATTTTCTCCTGAAATTAAAACGACTATACAGAGTTTAGAATGGCTCATGATCAAATATAAGACATTTATTGTCTGTTATATTTAACAATATATATCTGAATAATGATCTGCTATCCCAATGCCCTAAATATATATATATATTAATGGATCATTGAAGACATAAACAAATATTTACTTTGCCATTTAAGCATTAATTTAAAAAAGTAAATACTTAAGCAAGAAAAAAAAAAAAAATACAGAATATTTTTCAAACTTAAAAGCCCAGAATATTTGAGAAAAACTACTAAACTTGGCTGTGGTTTTAACTAGAGAGGGATGGGCTCCACCAGGTCTATGACACCAGACATAACATGGCTATATTATCTTTGACATTGTTTTTTAACCGTGAAAGGGTTACTGAATGAGGAATAACCAAAACAAAGGTTGTAAATAAAATTGTAATCTTTATAACATCAACAAATACAATGCTCACCAGCAACATGAAGTAGGTAAACCACTGCTAGTGGTCGACTACTCAGACAGTATATTACCTACACTTACAATAGTGTCCAACATATTTATAAGTATTGGGACATATCTGTTAGTTTTCATAGGTATGGTAATAACACTCCGAACTGAAAGAGGAAGAAAAAGATGGAAAAGGATAGGGAGGAAGTACAGTCAGTCGGTGATGCACCATGTGGGGTACAGGCTTAGGCGATCATGTATCTTTCGATACATGACTGACGAGGTAGATTTTTTCCCCACAGTAGTTTAACATTTTTTTCTGTGGTAGACCAGTTACAATCCAAGGCTATAGAATCTGATCTGTCCTATTTACCCATAAATAGGAAGGGGGAGAAGAAGAGGATTCAACTCTTTCCCATGGGTATTAGCACGTAAGTAAATGTAATGGATTTGACTAGAATTTGAATCCATTACATTTTGGTCTACCTTCGCAAAAGAAATTTTAATGGCTCATTCACAAAGTTTGATTGGATTGGATAACATAATCCAATTAAAATGATTTTAGGTAATAAATTAATGAGTGTAGTAAATATGGTATGTAAAAATGTTATTTGCTGATTTAACCTGCTCGTTTTAATAGTTTTTCATTCAGACAAAAATTGTAATGGATTTTTTCATAAAAACTGCCTTGTCAAATATTGCACTCAATCATTTATGTTGGGTATTGAAGCACAAAAGAGAAAGGGATTATCAATGATAGATAACGAAAGAAAATGTGACTGACAATAGATTGATTTATTTTTTACAGCTTATCAACCCTTTGCAGGTTATTTAAAGCCAGAAAATTAGATTGTAAGAATTTTTTGAGATAGTGATGATTTTGCAATACGAATCTTACTAAGTAACCCATTTCATTAACAAACAAGAAATTATAATGTGAATATGAAGCAAGAGTTCAAATCTGTTATAATCAATGTATAAACTGATCCCTCACTTTGTGGCCACGGTAGTTTCTATACATTTATATTCCAGAGAATGTAAATAAATCTAAAAGACATTTCTGTGTAGCTAATCAGTACTAATTGAGTGATCAATTCCTTTTCTATGGCTTCTCAGCCATTTGCAGGTTATTTAAAACCAGAAAATATTTTTAGATTGTAAGAATTTTTTTGAAAATAATGACATAATCAAGATTTTTTGAGATAAAATTTACTGATAAAAGTCCTACTAATTAACCCATAGCTGGAGGGGAGAAGACGTGGATTCATACCTTCCATGCAGATATTTACATGTAAGGGAATATAATGACCCTAACCAAGAATTGGAACTTGGCTCTCCATTCTCTAATTCCTGGCCATTATCCATTAAATAACACATACCTCCAAGCTCACAGCATATGGTATTCTGAAGTGGTTACTGACCGGGCTCAACATTGCTTAACTAATAATTAAGCAAAGTATTCATTACATTTCTCCAGAAATAATCAGTTTTTTTCTCATATTATCGATGAGGTGCTCCAGATCATAAATATCAGAATAGCTGTCTTCTTAATCCCTGATTTTTTATTGTTCTCTCTCCTTAATGTTTTCTTTCTCTCATATTCTCTCTCATTTACTTATTCCTTGTATCTTAGTGGCTTTATTGCCTTGCTTGGGGTGAAATGAATAAAAAAAAAAAATTTATTTTGATAATTGTGATCTGTAGTGCTTATTTGATAATATACAAAAATAATTTGTAAAATGAAGATCATTTCTTGGAGAGGTGCATTTCTGTAGAAACATCATATTCACTTCAGACACATGCCTAGACAACAGAATGGATACATTTGGATATGCCCTCACAGAAGAATTTGTAATGGCCCGTGTACAAACTGATTAGTTTGGATAACATTATCTAATCAAACAAATCTTGAATCATGAATAACCAAGAAAGTGTGAATCTATTTTAAAAATTTATTTTCACTCAGACTTTTAGCATTCTTGTTGGCATTTAAATCAAGAAAAGAAAGCATCTAATGTTATCAATGCTGTAGTGTGGTTGGTTGAAATATGCAGCTGCAGTGAAATTGACGTTGTGTCTTTGATAGATATTTTCTATGGTTATTGAACCAAAGATGGAATTCTGTACATGTTTCACTGATATAATTTCTGTTTATGCATTTATTGCAAAAATAAATATATATTTGAACTGTCACAAGTCAAAGAAGGCAGTTTGATTAATGTGTGTGTGCCAGGGTGGTGGCGGATAAAATATTATCAGTGATAATATGTTTACAAACTTGGCATCGGTGTTTATTGCACATATTACCTTGGTAAGCAGGCGATTCTTTTGTATTCTAGTAAGGAGTGAATGTATATTTGGAGGTTGTCAATTGTCACTAAATATGCTCTCACTAAATATTTTATTAATTGTGTGGTCAAGTATATATAGCATGAGGCAAAAAAAAAAAAAAAAAAAAAAAAAAATGGATGGACCCATAGAAAGTCAATTTTTTGTATTTTTACCAAGTAAGTGAGTAATAAAATTCATTTATTAATAAAGGGTATTAATACAGATGTACATTATACAATTAAGAAAATGATTTATTAGGTTGGTGCAAAAATAATGACGTAACAATGTCGTTTTTTGACGTATTTTTAACGTCAAAAAACGACATTATTACGTCATTATTTTTGCACCAACCTAATAGTATTTTATTGAATAGCCTTTTACTTTAATAACGCCCTTAATTCTTCATGATATCCTAAAGATTAAATTCTTGAGTAAGTCAACATTCTTTGCCATTTTTTCAGCATCCCTTTAACTCATGAAAAAGCTCATCTTCTGTGTTAGCTTTCCTTTTATGGGCACGCTTGTCCATTATCGCCAAAATTTTAAAAGTTAGGACTCTGATTAGGTCACTGGAAGAGTTACAATTTACCCTCGATGCACCTCCTCTCTAGATAACGTTTATTCTTTAAGGCAGTGTGGTTAGGATTGTTATCATTGCTAAATCATTTTTCGACTTGAATAATGTACATATGTGCCCTGTATTAATAAAAGAATTCTATTACTCACTCGTCTTGGTAAAAATACAAAAATGAACTTGCTATGGGTGTGTCCATTTGTTTTTTCCCCTTGTACAGTATATATATTTGCACGCATTCAAAAGAACACCATAACTACAACAGATAATTTTAAAATAATTATAACAGAGCCTGTGCATGCATTTTTACAAAAATCAACATCACAATGACCAGTTACATTATGTTTGTCTTTGCAATTCACCCCTGAGGATGATCCTGGAGATCAAAAGTACTTAACATCAAGAAGCTGAACAGAAAACTATAAACGATTATTATAAAAATAAATAGACATAATATGTCTATATTATTCAATGAAAAATACTTTAATGAATATATATCTTATCATCTGGAATTCATGTCAGGTGATACTATTTGTTGTACTGGTAACCATGTAACCTAGTACTACCTGCTTCATGGTCAGGTCGTTTGAGACTAACCCGGTCTTCCACCAGGCTTTTTGGGGGAAGAGTTTGCTTTGCTTAACAGCATATCAACTCCTTTGGAGCCATTTAATGATGAAATGTAATTTTCTTGGGTGCTTTTTTTTTACTATTAATTTGGTGCAAAAATAATGTCGTTTTCTCACATATGTTACTTTTATATATGATTTTGGAATTAATTCATTGTTATATATATATAGCCATGTTGTATATCATTTTGAAGCGCGTTTTTCGCTCTATCGAGTCGTGTTATTCGTTAACGTTCTCAATCTCTTCATTCATTTTTTTTGCAGGCTTTTCGACAGCATGGACAAAATTCAAATCTGCACGATTTTCTTGTTCCAGTTCAAACTAGGCCGAAAAGCTGCCCAGACAGCTCGTGATATCAATGATGCATTTGGCCCAGGAACCACTAACGAACGTGTGGCACAACGGTGATTCAAGAAATTTCGCAATGGAGATGAGAGCCTCAAAGATGAAGACGGTCGCGGCCGGCCGACTGCGGTTGATAACGAACATTTGAAAGCCTTAATTGAAGCCAATCCTCGCAAAACCACACGAGAAGTTGCTGTTGAACTCGAGGTCGACCACTCAACAGACGTTCGCCATTTAAAGCAAATAGGGAAGTTAAAAAAGTTGGATAAGTGGGTGAACGATAATAAAAAAAAATCGTCAAAAAACGACACTATTTTTGCACCAACCTAATATTAAAATCTATTGCTGGAATTTTTTACCATAAAAATGTCTTTTTATACTTTTAAAGGGTTTGAGGGTTAACTATTTGACCATAGCTGGGGACCCTAACAGGTGCTACCACCATGGATCAGGGTGCACCTGGGAACAACAGTAATTAATTCTATGCTCCTCAAAACCTGATCAGAGGCCTTCCTGCTGTTTGTAGTTTATCATCACACCCTGGGTGTTCTGGTGAAGAGGGTGGTAGGATTAAAACAAAAGCCTGTAAAAAGATAGATAGACCTTCTTTGAGTGTTAATGCTTCTCTAGCATAATATGGGGCTAGCTGTTTCTGTAATAATCTATGCAGCCAGTGCACTGATGACATGGCATCACATTGAGAGAAGGTTTTTCAAGAAGTCAACAGCCAAGGTGGATGATTCTCCTGATGGAATCAATAACCATGTGTCATTGACCAAGAAGAGCCTTCATTCTGGAAGACATTGGCTGTGGTTTTAACTAGAGAGGGATGGGCTCCACCAGGTCTATTGTCTAAGACATAATATACCTGAATGAATACCTTTCCAGTTTTCAAACCACCTATGTGAAGGGGACTGGACAAGTGCTCAGGTGTGCAGCAAATCAATGACCACACCTGGTCATGTGACTGACGATGGTACTGATGATCTAGAATGCTTTTTTGATAATCGTGTGAACAAATTTTTTTAAGAAAATGATTAATTCTTAAAGAATTGTGTTTCTGTAGAAACAACTTTAATTTGATACTTAGCAAAAGAAAATTAAATGGCATGGATCAGTTTATAGTTAAACCTTTACAAATGAAATGAAAATACAATCATTGTCAAACAAAAAAAAAAAAAAAAAAAAAGAAAAGGGGGAAAAAATATTCAATTTACAATAGGGAAGAAAAATGGCTGTCATGGTTTCAGTCGTAGGTTTTTCACAAAGGTGAAACCCTGAAAGAGACAATCTAATCAGATTGCAGTCTTCTGGCAAAAAAATAATAAAAACAATAAAAAAAAAATAATAATAAAACAATTAAAAAAAAAACAATAAAAAAAAATAAAAATGCCAACAGAAAATGGATCCATAAAAATTCTTGACATGTTTTTTCCTAATTTTTCGATTGTTCTTTTCCGTTATTCTTTTCCCAACTTGTTCAGAATGCATCACCATATGGGAGTGTTTTTAGCCTCAAGAATGTAAAGAATTGCAAAATAAACTACCATTTTTGTTTCTTATTGTTTCATACCAAACTAGTTTAAAAGCCGCCCTACTGGGTGGCATTTAAGCTAACTCCTGTGGAGGGCTCTTGAATGAGCCTTCATCACAAGAGGTAGAGAGGAGTAGATGTAATAGGCAAGAATAAACTACAGAAGAACTCAAAATTGATCGCTACATTTAAGTATTGCATTAATATCTAAGCTTAGCTTTTAAAAGTTCAATGATAATTCCTCTGCTGCCATTTAATCCTATATTTGTATTTATTTCTGTTCATAAATACATACATCAAATTGTCTTTAAGACAATTTGATGTACGTAGGTCCTTACTTTTCATACGAACAATTATTTTTATTTCTTGAGTAACTTATAGTGAATTTCACAATTTCAATTGTTCCCAAATTTATTTCTAAGTTATAAAAATTGTTATTGTACAAAAAAATTTGGTGCAAAAAATCAAATAAAAGAAAAAAAAATTAGAGTTGCCAAAAACAATCACAGGGAATCCCAAATTTCAGGATTATGGATCTGGATCTGGAATGTTTTTAATTTGCTCATGGAGTTGGCCTGATTCCAAAATAATATATGTTGGCAACAGCCTCTAAGTGTAAAGTTGAAAACATGGACAATTTTATTTTGAAACTATTTTTTTTCATTTGAATATGAGCTATTGAACGCTAGAGAGTTGTGTCCCTTTGTTTCATCAGCCAAGATGGCATAGTCTGAAAACAATTACCGTAATGAAAACTTGAGAATCTCAAATTTCAGGATTGTGTTGTCTGGATCCAGCCTGAAATTTTTTTTAATTTGCACACAGATACAGTCTGATTTCAAAATGGTGTATGTTGGGCTACGGCTTCTAGGAGTAAAACTGAAAAAGTGTGACACAGTGACACACTGACATTCACATTTATTATATAGAAGATATATTTTGAAAATATTAAACCTTGAAGGTTGAAGAATGGAAGTAGATGCAAACATAGGATTAATAATTTTTTTTTATTTACCCCAATTGATTAAAAATCTGCATCTTTGTTGTTATTATCACAACATTTCAACCATAGTACCCTCTGGACTTCTTCAGGTGTTTGTTGATCACAAAATTTTTTAGCTCAGTGATTCTCAACATGGGCTTACTTTTGGGCTTAAGGGCCTAAGAAAAATATTTTAAATGGGCCTGGAGGTACTGATTGAAAAGTCAGGAGACATGCCTGAAGGTGAACCAATGCTTGGAAGTTTAATTTGACACGCTGATAGACAGACACCAGGAGAACTGTAATCATTAGTCAGAATTTATAGTTTTTTTTTTTTTTTTTTTTTTTACTAGATTTGGCTTTTGTATTTCCCATTACATTGAATTTCTATTTGTGCTTATGTGGGCCTGAAATTTCTTTTGACACCAAATATGGGCCATAAGGAAGAAGAGGTTGAGAAACACTGGTTTAGATATGCAGATAAATATTAGATAAATATAGATTTAAATAAGCTCCCAGTCCAAGATTCACTGAAGTTTACCCAAATCCACTGACATCTGAAGAAGACCAAAGAGCATAATAGCCGAAACATTGTGATAATAACAACAAAGATAAGGACATTAAACTGAATATGAACAGTGTAAATAATAATAATTCTTATCCTGGAAATTAAGATAGTAATACTTTTTGCCTTTTCTTTCATATTATTTCAATTGCAAGTTTTTTTTTCTTTTAACAGCACCTCTCAAAACATGATTTTACAATTTAAATAAGCAGCAAAGATAAGAATTAAGTCTGTAGCAAGATTTGAACTTATCCTTCATCCTTGAGATTAGGTGCTAAGATCAGTTTGGCTATTATGTAACCAAGTACTACTTGGTCAGGACACTGGCAACTGAAGCAATTTAACTGTAATGACTTTACTGTCTAGCATAGTTAAAAAAAAACAAAAAGAAAACAGTTTTTTTTAATATCTTTTAATACTGGAACTCATCCCTCCCCTGTCACCATGTAATGGTGGAGGAGCTTGCATGTCTTGAGGAACCAAAATGTAATATCAAGAGCTCAGTTTTCTAGTTTGGACACCCATGGTGGTAAGGATTCAGGGAAGAGCTGGACTAAGCACAATCCAATTCCCATGGACCACCTTAAACAATTTGCAGCCAAGGCTTTCATGCTCAAAGACTTTTCTTCTTTTCATGTCTCATGGGAGGGTCAGATAATGAACAACGAAGTTCTCCTCTGTGCAAAGATGGAGAGCCAAAAAACCATCATGCCTCGTAACCAACTACAATGGGCTGGACACCTTACCTAAATGCTAGACATCTTCCTACCCAAACAAATTCTTTTCTTGGGGCTAACATCTTGCAAGTGATCACACAGCATTCCATGTTGTCAATTCAAGGATTAACTAAAAAAAAAAAAAAAAAAAAAAAAAAAAACCTTGCTGAGAACAGAAATCGATCTAGTCAACTGTGAGATGGAAGCTGTGGAAAGAACAAATGGGATAAGAGGAGTCTATGAAAAATAGGAGAATCAAAGAGAGCCCAAAGAAAAGACAGAGTTCTCATCCCTTGAACACTCCTACGGTGGCTGTGGACATCTTTTCTGATCCAACATAGGACACATTTCGCACAAAAGTAAATGTCAATGAGCACCCCAATACTCGGCAATGAGTTCCATTAACGACGAGAATTCATTCAATAAAAACTTGAGAGTCATTTAAAGTAGAGAGTTAATCTTTTGAATATAAATGATAAATGAGGTGAGTGATATGAATTAAGTAAAAAAATAGTAGGAAGTAAAGACTACGAGGATAATGGGGACAAATACTGATTGAGCCTTGGCTTGAAGAGGTTAAGAGTGTAGGGTTGAGGGAAAACAACCATATGAGAGTTTCTTCATGATCACCAAAGTCCCAGGCAAGGAATACTCATGTTCTTTCATAGGAAGCATATCTTCCAAATCAATCCCATTCAGATGATCACTTGCTTTACTCCATGATCCACTTGAGAAGAAAGAAAAAGTTTTATCATGTCAACAGTTGGTCATTTATATGCCATATGTGATAGATGCTTAGGCGATCATGTATCTTTTGATATGTGACTGACGAGGCAAATGTTTTCCCTCAGTAGGTTGCCATTTCTTTCTGCAGTAGACCAGTCGCCATCCAAGGCTATACAAGCCAGTCTGTCCTGCTATTTATCCGTAGCTGAGGGGGAGAAGAGGAGGATTCATACCTTTCCCAAGGGTATCAGCATGTAAGTGAATGTAATGGATTTGACTTGAAAGTCAGTCAGTTATGTTCTATGCGAGATACACTCTTAAGCGATCATGGATCTTTCGATACATGACTGACGAGGCAGGTTTTTTTTCCCCACAGTAGGTTACCATTTCTTTCTGCAGTAGACCAGTTGCCATCCAAGGCTATAGAACCCGGTTTGTGGTCAGTTATGTTCCATGCACCTTTCCCAAGGGTATTAGCACATAATTGAATGTAATGCATTCGGATGGAATCCAAACTTGGGTGTCTGACTCCTCAATCTGAGTCGCTATCCGTTTCTCCCCCATGCCTGCTTATCATGTCATACATACCAGAATGGCATCGAAGGATATGCGACCCAAGTTCAAATCTCGTCAAACGCTACTTCTGATTTATACTACCTGCTCAAACCAGGAGAAAGCAGCAGAAAATAACTCCACTCTCTTTATCAAGAAGTCATAGCATTTCTTCAGGACTGAGGGAGATTATGGCTCTCCACAACTTCCCCTCCTTTGTAACCCTTAGTAAAATTTGTCTTCACTATAATCCCTGTTTTACCATATATTTATATAAGCATGTTAAGGAGGTTATATGCTGCTTTTATCTGTCCCTTTTCTTGTGAGTGTTAAATTTTCCAAGCCCTCTTCATTATGTGTCCTACTAAAACTTTTTTGTTGCTGATGAATTTAATCTTCAAAGATATTAAAAAGAAAAGGAGGTTGAGGAGTGCCATGATCACCTAAGTCCTGAAGAATACCTATGTTCTCTGAAGATAAATTCTTTCATAGGAAGCATATCCTCCAAATCAATCAGATTCAGATGATCACTTGCTTTGCAACATGAATCACTTGAGCAGAAAAAAAAGTTTTATTGTGTCATGCATGTCAGAATGCTATTCAAGGATATGCAGAGGACCGTGATAAGGCAACAAAGCCACTAAGACACAAGGATGATTATATGGATGATGTTACTATGAATATGAGAAAAAGATAATTATTATTAAAGAGAGAACAATGAAAGAACAGAAATTAAGAAAACAGAAGATAACAATTGACACTGATCTTCAAAAATTTAAATGCAAAGTTGACTGGAAAGCAAGAAACCAGAAGAGAGTTCCACAAGCGAGAAGTGCGAGAGAAGAAACTGTGAGCATAGAAATTATGGTTATATTTAGCATTTTCAACTGTCTAATGATGAGACCTAGCAGCCAATCTAGTACTGCACTTGAATTTGTAAAGTCTAGGCACAAAAGAGAAAAAGCTCATCAAAAAAATTACCATCAACACCGTTGTGGTAGCAGGAAAGTGACTGAATCTGAGACACTAATATCGATAACATTACAGATACTTCTTTGTATGTCATCTCTAAATGCATAGCAGAAGCCTCAGACCAGATATAGCAGCAATATTCAAAATGGTAGACTTATAAATATGTACGACAGATTCTGGTGAGAAAAATTGTCTAATACGACACAGTGAGGCTAGTTTCTTAGCGGCTGAACTAGCAATTGCTTCAATATAATCTTTCCACTTCATGTCAGAGGAAAACTCTCCTGTTTCATCTTTTATATGTCCCCCTCAGGGATTCTATCCAGTTCCTGATATTTGAGTTGATGGCACCCTGAACTTATTTGCCTTCTGTACTGATGCAGTAGACCACACCCAACAGTCATCCCAACAATGAAATCATTACTATTTAATAATCAATGATTCTGCAGGCATTGATAATATTTAAATCAATTATAAGTCATTATTTTGCAACATAAAATTCAATGAGATAATGAATTGAGTAGTTGCACAAAAATAGAAACGAATACAAGACAAGGATAGGTCTTCTCTCCAAGTTTAACATCTACAATGAGGCTATCTTTAGGAAGCTGAAGACCCTATCAAGACATATCATTAGGGGCACATTCTTAACAATAGAAAATACACAGATGACACTGTGTTTACTGCAGTCACAGAGAAAAAAATACAGGGCCACCCATAAACTCGGTGTAAGTCTAAGAGTTCAACATTTTGAAGTACATTCATTTTTAATTGTACTAACCAGAAGAAAAAAAACAGGAAAAGAAAAATCATTTGGTGTAGCCCTCCATTCAACCAAATGGTTAGTATTAAACTAGGACAGAAATTCCTAGCTTTAATTGAAAAACACTTTCCTACCAATAGTAGACTTAGTAAAATATTTAATAAAAACACCCTAAAATTGAGTTACAGCTGCACTGAAAATCTAGAAAGTATAATAAAAAAACACAATAATAAAATCCTGAACAAACCCCCATGCCTGAATAGTATTAATAAAAACCCTACACTTAAATTAGTCAAAAGCAGTGAAAAATTATGTGATTGTAGAAACCCAGAAGACTGCACATTGGAAAATAAATGATGCATTAAATCTGTGGTATTCCAATGTACTATCTCATCCATTGAGAGTCCTAATACTAATATGATATATATTGGGTCTACGAAGAATGAATTTAAAGCAAGATGGAGGTAGCGTAAGTGCTCTTTCAACAATATAAATAAAAGACATCTCTAAATATTTTTGGCATTTGAAGGAAATGAATAAAACACCAAAAGTAAAATGGAAAATTATAAACAAAACTAGAACTTTTAAAACTTGGGATGACCCATGCCCTTTATGCCTACATAAGAAACTACACATTATTAAGTTTCTAAATAATAAAAATCTATTTGATGCTGCATCTGTGAAATTTGAATAACCCATTTCTTGATTGAATAGTGAACTGTCATGAGAAAAGGATTCTTTATGAAAATCATGAACAATTTGCTCAATAGTTTGATCATGACAAAACACCCAAACACTTTTCAAAACTGAAATTGTATCAACAGAATATTATGATGACTGTCTGGTTGTCTACCAAAGGTGTTATGCTTTACAGCTTTCTGGAATCTAACCAGAGCATCACTGACAACGTTTAATATCAGCAACTGTATGAAATGTACATTCAGTTAAGCAAACTGTATTTGACGCTAGTCAAGATAACACTAGGTTCAATTCTGCAATTCATGCTCTGCCACATATTGCCAGGATGACACTGCATAAGCTCATCGACTTGGAATACAAGACTTTGCCACATCCAACATATTGCTCTGATCTCTCTCTCCCATGGACAACTTTTTCAAGCACCTTGACAATTTTTTTAAGCCAAAAGACATTCTGTTGTATAGAAGATGTAAAAACTGCATTCAAAGATTTCTTGGCATCCAAACATTTAGAATTTTATTGTAAAGGCATGAATAACTTTGTATCTCAATGTTAAAAATGTATAGATGTTCAAGGTTTTGTTCTGATTTAAATTGTAAATATATAAATTCAGGAATAAAAATTGATTCTAAAATAGGATATTATTTTTTGAGTAACCTAATATAACTTTAAAGCTTGTAAATAAGATATACAGATGACACAGTGTTGATGGCTGACATGAAGAGAAAACTACAAGACCTCCAAAGAGAAAGAACTTTCCATTGTAAATTATCTTTTTCACCAAACAAATCCTCTTCTCAGAGCTCACAACTAACAAGCGACTATGTGGTGCCCCACGTCATTGATTTAGGAATAAGTTAAGTAACAGAAATCAATTTGGTCATTTGAGAGATGGAAACTGCAAGAAGAACCATTTTGAGAAGAACAATCTCCAAAGAAAACAACATCCTTCAAAAAACACCAGAAGGCAAATAGAAGAGTCAGACAAAAGCTCAAAGAAAAGGCCAGAACTCTCATTCCCCTTAATCCTACCTTACTATTTGGCAGCTGCGGTCATCTCTTCAGTTCCAACATGGGACTTATTTTGCACAAAAAGAAATGTTGATGATCACACTAATACTTAGCAATAAGTTCTGCTAATGATGTACATTGCCCATGTTGCAATTAATGGTCATGACTTTCTTCCTGTTTTTCTCATTTACCTTGACTAACATGAGAAGGTGCTGAAAAATTCTTACTCATACCCATATCCCAAAATCTGACCAGATAATAGATTTACTTTTAGGGATTTCTGGTTGGGACAAGGTCTTTTCAACACCTTCTCATAGTTCTTTCATTTTCCCAACAGAATCTGCAAAGCATAAATTCTTAATTTTATACTCAATAGTAATAAATCCTAGTATATCCTAATTTTTAAAATGTTCCATTTTATTTTAAATTTCCCAATATTTAAAAATGGACCACTCCCCTTATATTATTTTCATTTGAAATTTTCTAATCCTTAAAATGCTTCCTGTTTTATTTACAAATTTCCCAATATTTAAAATGGACCACCCTGCTTATATTACTTTCAATTGAAATTCTTTCATCCTTAAAATGGTCCCTGTTTTATTTACAAATTTCCCAATATTTAAAATGGACCACCCTGCTTATATTACTTTCAATTGAAATTCTTTCATCCTTAAAATGGTCCCTGTTTTATTTACAAATTTCCCAATATTTAAAATGGACCACCCTGCTTATATTACTTTCAATTGAAATTCTTCCATCCTTAAAATGGTCCCTGTTTTATTTACAAATTTCCCAACACTTAAAATGGACAGCTCTTTATTTTTAGGTTAAATTCTCTAATCCTTAAAACAGTCCATCATTTTAATCAAATTTCCCTAAAACTTAAAAACGATTTCTGCTTCTTTTTCCTTTTTTATTTTCAGGCTTGGCTATGGTGACCAGATTTTGGTGAAAGATCCGGAAAATGAAGTAAATGAATACTTGAGTCGGGCTATTGATGCTCGCAGTGTGGATCAGCTTCGTGCGGATCATGTGAAGCCGATCTCTCTCAAGTTTCTAAAGAAAGAATACGAAGAAAAGGTAAGCAAGCCAAAGTGTATATTGAGGTTTCTGTCTCTGCATCAACCTCACTTCTGTACACAGAACCCAAAACTGAAATTGTTTCTTACTTGAAATATCGACATGACTTGATGTTTAAACTTTATTATCCAAGCCTTAAATCACCCAAAATACACCCTCATCAGGGATAAAGATTATCTCTGAGTCTTTGAGAAATATATATCTGCAAAAAGATTTAATACTACACATATTTTTTAAAACTGTAATTCAAGGAATTCCTGACCTGAAATGTTTATACCTCTTTTTGGCTAAATCCAAGTTTCAATTCAGCCAAATCACATAATTGCACAAAATATCAATGCATAATCATTTATGTGGTCTTGTATGGGAAGACTTTCTCCTCTCTGCAGCCTTTTTCTCATGGGTAATGTTCAGATGAGCAATCCATTCATTTTATTCTACCAGTTCAGACATTTACCACTAGGACATGACATGCTACTTCCACGGAATTGAATCACTGTCATTTCCTCTGTATTCCAAATGCAAGGCTTTTTTTTTCTTAATAGAGTAGACTCCCACGTGGATGCTTCCCTGAACAGTACAACCTTATGCTTGTTGCACGGGCTACTGCTGATTGTTGCTGGCTTTGCTGTGACAATCAAATCCCCTTTAGAGGATAAGAGAAGGGGATATTTTGACTGGTAGCAAACAATCCTTCCTTACTCCAAATGTAAAATAAAACAACATTGTTGAGTTTGAATACAATTTAATAACAACAATGGTGACAAGTGAAAGTGAAAGTGAAAATGTTTTCTTAGAATGTTTAAGAGAGTTTATAAAATGTCTAGCAAATTTAAGGAAAGCCAATGTCCGTGTCTGTACAAACGCTTGAGTGTGTGCATAATATATGTAGATGTAAAGATTTATAAATATGTATGTGTGTAGGTGTATGTGGATATATTTATGGATAAACACAATTTACTTAAGATGTTCCCCTTTTCTGCTGTTGATGTAGTTGGATGTTCAGGAAAGTATTTTATTTTGATTTCTCTCTATAGCATGAATGCCAAAATGAGAAGGCTTTCTTTGGTGTGAAAGAAAAAAATTGGAAGGGAAAAGGTTACCAGTAATACATTTTTGAAGAAAAAAATATACTGCCAGCAATATATTTTTTTTAAAAATTATTACCAGTAATACATTTTTGAAGGAAAAGTATTACCAGCAATAAAAATCTTGCCAGCATTAAATAACCCATTGAGGTTGATATGCCATAAAATAAAATAAACTAAACCAGACACTTGACAAAAACTCTCTTTACAAAAATACATCAATGAAACTGGACCTACAAACTGATTTCTTACAAAGAATACATATTCTATTCATATCAACCTAGCCTCAAAATCTTGTCAGCATTAAATAACCCATTGAGGTTGATATGCCGTAAAATAAAATAAATCAAACCAGACACTCAACAAAAACACTCTTTACAAAAATACGTCAATGAAACCTGATCTACAAATTGATTTCTTATAAAGAATACATATTCTATTCATACGAACCCAGCCTCAAAATTTTGTTGGCATTACATAACCCATTGAGGTGTTGATATGCCATAAACCAAACCAGTTTAAATTTTCAGACCAGTCACATATTTCTACACCTGAATGATTTTTCTTTTAATAATTTCACCCCAATTATGGCAAGGAAGCCACTAAGACACAAAAGGTTAGTGTGTGTTAGAAAATATGAGAAAAATATACTATAAAGAAGAAAGGACAATAAAAGATCAAGAGTTAAGAAGACAGGAGATAACAAGTGTCATTGTATGTAAGTGTACTCCTGGGTGTGTTGTACGTACTTTTTGAGTGGCTTTTGGTACATTCTTATATAGGTCAGAAATAAGCTCCAAATGGAAGCTGAAATTTAATATTTTTTTGTTGTATCCCTATTGAGAAGCGTCAAGTGGTGTGCCTAAGATATGTGAGGCAGCACCAAGTCTTCTTTCACAAGTCTATTTTTAGACTCAATTAAATTGTCGTTGTAGAGAAAATTTGAAAATGTATTTTTTATTTATGTGTACTTTTGAAATCCTGACAACCTCTTCAAGTCAAGTGTCAATTATTATCTATCCTCCCTGTCCTCATAATCTTCTCTTCCTCCAACCTCCTTTTTTATTTATATCACGCAACTATTTTAACAGCCCTCCTCTACCTCGAGTATCTCTCAAGCCTTGTATTTGGTAAAAAAAAAAAAAAAAAAAAAAAAAAAAAAAGAGTTAAAAATTTAACGTGTACTTGTTATCTGGTTTGTTTTTTGAGATCTTAGTAAAGATGGAATTTAAGCTTGTCTAAAACTGCAGTAGCTTTTGTGATGATCAGTTGGTTATCATGTCCTGATCAGTAAACGCAGGTAACTGAAAAATCAGAGATCAAATCACAATGGGGGCTCGTTTTTATTTTTGATCTACCAAATATTATCCATGTACAAGGGTGAGTGAAAAAGTAAAGCAATTTCTTTTATTATATAAGAAATAAAATACAATCAAATATATTATGCATCAATATCTAGCTATACATCACAGTTTCACATCCCTATGTCCCAAATGAGGGCATATATCTTAATTCGTAAAACTCAGCTGACTGCTGATGTAAATTCGTTATAGCAGTTTTCACTCTTTCATCACTACCATAGTCTTTGCCCCTCAGTTCCATTTTCATTGGACCAAAGAGATAGAAGTCTGATGGTACTAAATCAGGTGGGGATGAAGAAGTGAAAGTAAGTAAGGTAAGGAATTAGCCACATCAGAAGCCAGTATGGTATGGTCTATTGTATTATCCTAATGGTTATTGGGTAGGTGTTAACAGCTATGTTTCATAATTATACTAGAGGCTCTTAAGAAATAAGAAACAATCATACATCAATATCCAGCTATACATCACAGGTTCACTTCCCTACATCTCAACATAGCCACCACTTCTTTCAATGAATATATACAATCTTTTTGGTTTGAAGATGCAGTGACTATAAATATAAACAGATGAGTGAGGGGGTCAAAAAAAGAAAAAAAAAAAAAAAATCAAAGACTTATCATGAGGTATTTTTTTCAGCAACTTAAGATCTTCACCGTCACTAAAATTGCCAAATTATGTATTCCTATTGATTAAATTTTTTTTTAATGCTTGAGTCTAATAAATAGAAAATAAGAAATTTCAATATAACTAAACTGGTTGGTTGGCTGACTTTGTTTAGCAGCATATCAACCTGTGGGTTATTTAATGCTGGAATCTAAATAATTTGGATGCCATTGTATTCCTTCAACTACAGATAAAATGTATTGCTGGTCATTTTACTAAAAAAAAATATATTTTTATACTTTCATAATGTTTTGCTTTTGTTTAAGAGTTCACTATTTGCCCATAGCTGGGACCCAACAGGTGTTACCACCCTGAGTCAGGGTGGACCTGGGAACACCAGCAATTAAGAGGTGGTGCTATACTCCTCAAAACCTCCTGATCAGAGTCCTTGCTGCTGGATATGGTTATTGCTATACTAAACCAAATTGGAAGAATTGGCTGAATTCATGAAATTAATTTTTCTTTTTTTTTAACATGAAAATAATGTACTGTATTATTAGGCAATATCCATTCTCTTATATCAAAGAGGAAACTGGAGGTAACAAAAATATAGTACTACAGAAGGATACTGAGAATTCCATGGATAAGTAAGTAACAAAAAAAAACACATACTCAGAATGAGGAAGATATAGCTGAAATCTTATCAGTGCATATTGAGGAAGGAGGGTTTAGAAAACTTAACCCTCACATGGAATATTGAATCCAAAAGAGGGGAATGCAGAGAGCCAACTACCTGATGAGCTTGCATGAATGGATGGTGAAACAGGCAATTTCCAATAATTTTTTCATAGGTAAAACAATTTTCAAGGCATTTTATAGGGAAAAAAACTTTCTAAAGAAAAAACAAATTCCACTCCATTTTTATAGGAAGACTTTCCAATGGATTTTTATAAAAAAGCAATTTCCTGTGCATTTTTATAGGAAGACAATTTGTTTGGCATTTTTATAGGAAAACAAATTCCCATCAATTTCATAAGGGAAAAAACAATTTACAATTCATTATGACAGTGAAAACAATTTCCAGAATCCATTTTCATAAGAAAAACTATTTCCAGTCCATTTTCATAGGGGTGGACAATTTCCAGAATCCATTTTGCATTTTTATAGGGAAAACAATTTCCAATGAATTTTCATTGGAAAAACAAATTCAAATCAATTTTTAGAGGAAAGCAAATTACTATGCATTTTATAGGAAAAATGATATCCAGTTTATTTTTATAGGAATGATTTCTGGAATCCATTTTATGAAGATAATTCCCAACGGATTCTTATAGGAAAAACAAATTTAAATCCATTTTATCGGAAAGCAACTTTCTATTCATTTTTATAGAAAAAGATATTGACAGTGCATTTTTATAGGAAAAACAATTTCCATTGCATTTTTATAGGAAAAAGATTTTCCAATCCATTTTTACAGGAAAGCAATTTCCTATGAATTTTTATAGGAAAAACAAATTCCAATTCATTTTAAGAAGGAAAACAATTTCCAGTAGGGAAAACAGGAAACATTTGGCACTGACTGAGCAGCCAATAGTACTATTAGTTGAAATTTACAAAATATTTCTTTGAAAACAATTTTTCAGGAAAATAGCTTTTTCAAATTGCACTTTACAGTATAGATTAGGAGTCATCTTTCTTTTAGTTCAATGTAGTTGCTCCTTGTTGTGGTGGAGGGCTTTACATGGTCCAATGACTCTGAGAACAATGTCGTTTGGGGTCCTTGGTAGCAAGGTAAAATATGAGGACACCAATTAAGCACAACCAACGAATCCAACAGATCTCAGCAGTTGAACTAGCGGATGAAGAGGGCTATGCATGATGAACATGCTACAGAAGATGCCTTTTGAAATTATAACAGAGTCGGTGGCAGTTTGTTGCAATAACAAGATTTTGCATATCTAATTCCATATGTGCTACAGAAGAAAGTTATGAAATCAAGCGTGCAGATCATGTCCTGGCAAGTTGAGGTCCACCTTATACAAATTTACGCCATTGGCATTTTCTTCTACTCTGCTTTTCTTTTGCCCCTAACCAATTCTTGCAAATCCAAATGGTGATAGGGAATGGATGACAGGAAAATGTTTGGGGGAAACTGGAAGCTTCTAGTTCTGAACCAGCAAATTTAGTCATCAATGTCATCATAAGCAATCAGCAAAGAAGAAGTTAAATTCTTGGATACAAGATAAAGCTGATGACAAGTGTGGTACCTCAACAACTTGTCATTGTTTTTTTTCTTTGTGTTTTCCTATCCATTTTAGTTGATGCTGCTGTTGAAAGTCTCCAAGTGATGCAGTTTTTGACATTTGGTACAGTTCTTTGTGATATTCTAGGACCATTTTGAAATTTGAAAAATGATGGTCCACTTACAGGTTAATAAATCAGATGTTTCTTTTACCAAATGTATCTGTCAGCTTTTGAAATGAAAAGATTACATAAAATGAGTATACAGCCAAGGCTTATTGTTCCTTTCATCCTGTTATTGTGAAAATCTTTCCGCAATTGTCCAAAATAGAAAATAAATTTGAGGGATTAAAAAAGGCTATTTGAAACTAACCCTTAACTTAGCAATCCAAAAAGGTTTAAAATTATCAACTCCATTTACCGACTGGTGTCCAGCTGCTTGACAACCAATATGAAGGTCAGTCAAGCAGGAAACAATTACCAAGCACAAGATGATTTAGATTTTAAAGGATGGAGCAAACTCATATCACTTTAAGAGTATTGGACTTGCTGAAGGGAGTTTGGCAGCTTAGTATTAAAAGATGAAGAAGTAATGCTACATTCCATTGATTCCCCAAAGATTTGTAAATCGTTTCTCATTCTTACGTATTAAGACACAAATGCTAAGTGCAAGAATTTGGGTTGTTAGGTATTTATACGAGTGTAAAATGATGAGCATTATTTACGTGGCTTGGCAAAATTGACCTTTGGTTTAAGGCTTGAAAAACACTTGGGAGGAAAGAAAAAGGGAAGTGGTAGTGGAACAGAGAGAGGGTGAGATGAATTGACAGAGAGGGAGAGAGAGAGAGAAAAGGCAAAAACAGAGAGAGAAGGGAGAAAATGGACAGAGATAAAAAGAGAGAGAGTGTAAAAGAAAAATGGTAGAGAGGGTGAGAGAGAAAAAAGTGAATGTGATATTGGAACAGAGAGATGGGAAAGAGAGGAATAGACAGAGACAGAAGGCAGAGAGAGGGAAGAACAGATAAAGAGGATAAGATGAGATAGTAAAGAAAAAAGGAAGAAACAGAGCAAGGTATAAAGAGTGAGGGGGAGGGAAATAGGAGAAAGAGAGTGAGAAATAGGAGAAAGAGAGTGAGAAATAGGAGAAAGAGAGTGAGAAATAGGAGAAAGAGAGTGAGAAATAGGAGAAAGAGAGTGAGAAATAGGAGAAAGAGAGTGAGAAATAGGAGAAAGAGAGTGAGAAATAGGAGAAAGAGAGTGAGAAATAGGAGAAAGAGAGTGAGAAATAGGAGAAAGAGAGTGAGAAATAGGAGAAAGAGAGTGAGAAATAGGAGAAAGAGAGTGAGAAATAGGAGAAATAGAGTGAGAAATAGGAGAAAGAGGAGGGAAATAGAAACAGAGAGAGAGGAGGGAAATAGGAGAAACAGTGAGAGAAAGAGAGACATGGGAGAAACAGTGAGAGAAAGAGAGACATGGGAGAAACAGTGAGAGAAAGAGAGACATGGGAGAAACAGTGAGAGAGAAAAAGGAAAGAGTGAGAGAAAAAGGAAAGAGTGAGAGAGAAAAAGGAAAGAGTGAGAGAGAAAAAGGAAAGAGTGAGAGAGAAAAAGGAAAGAGTGAGAGAGAAAAAGGAAAGAGTGAGAGAGAAAAAGGAAAGAGTGAGAGAGAAAAAGGAAAGAGTGAGAGAGAAAAAGGAAAGAGTGAGAGAGAAAAAGGAAAGAGTGAGAGAGAAAAAGGAAAGAGTGAGAGAAAGAGGAAAGAGTGAGAGAAAAAGGAAAGAGTGAGAGAAAAAGGAAAAGAGAGAGAAAAAGGAAAAGAGAGAGGAGGGAGAGTGATAAATAGAAAAGTAAGCAAGAGTGATAAATGCAAAGAAGAGAGTAAAAAGAAGAGGGATAAATACAGAAGAAGAGAAACATTGAAAAGAAACAAGTCAGAAAAAAAAAAAAGAGAAATCTGATGCCGTTTCGTTAGTGCTGATCAAATGTTTCATTTTGGTTGTGATTTGAGCTGTAATCTTAGTAAAAAATAGTTATTAATCTAAAAAAAATTAAATAGACTCACCAACCCAGCATTATCAAATCCTGTAAACTATTTAGCATTGATAAGGTTAATGCTTTCCTGAAAAGTTAATATATTTTAATTATTCTTATCTTCAAATTCTTCTTATTCTTTTTATTACACTGACATGTCAGCAATGAGAGTCATTCAATATTGAAAATCTTCTGGACACAGGACCAGAAACTTCACCAACAAAGTATACGAGCTGTATCTATTCGGTTGGTGCAAAAATAATAACGTTTTTTGACGTTAAAAACTACGTCAAAAAACGATATTGTTTTTGCACCAACCTAATTAGTGTTATGATACTAATTTTTCTAATATAATCTTCAAAAACATTTGTAGATTCTTTGGAAAGTTCTTGAAATAATGTGAAAGTATCAATAATTATAGACAAAGCATGCGAGTAACAAGGAAGACTTTTATATTCGGAATCAGAAAGAAACCATTAAAGTTTCTAGGAGGCAATGAGAAAAGAAGGTTTGGAAAATTTGACACTCACAGGACATACTGCAGGCAAGTGGGTCTGGGGGAAATAACAAGTCACCTACCTAATGAGCTTGTATAAATAAATGGGAGAACAGAGAGTAGGCTAAGAGCTGCATAGGATGGAAATTTGTGGGGATCCCATGATTGCCCAAGTCCTGGAATGGACATCGCAGATAGAAGAAGACTGGAGGAAAAAACTGAAAGAAGTAATTTAATTGGTTCTGATGTGCTGATAGTCTCCATTCTCCTACGGTTAAAAACAGTCATTTTGTGGAACAAGCTCCCGAGAGGATGCTTTCCTAATTTCTACAATCTTAAGCTCTTTAAATCCAGAGCCAACTGTTATCTATCCTACATATAATCTGCACTTACTTTCTTCTCTTACATTTGTTCAACAAATTCATTCAGTAATGCTCTAACTTGAGTGACTCTTTGGCCTTTTAGGTGAACATTTAGCAAATGAAAAAGGCTATTTAAAACTATATCATCCTTGTGCTAAAACATCTGAGGCCAAGATTCAAGCAAAATTCTTTTCTAAAAATACAGGCCAGTTGATAAGTTTTGAAAAATTGTTTTCTTTCTGTTTTATTTAATTTTTTAAAGATTTTCTCAGTTTTAACTCAATCAAAAATACTGGGTTGATCAAGGAAGGTTTTTTTTCTTTTGTTGTCCTGAAAGTCATTTCCTTCTGATCCACCTTCATTCCCAAGGACGTTTCAACCAGCCTCACCTAAGAAATTCTCAGATCAAATGCTTAAACCCAACGTGGGTGGGGGAAGACTAACCGTCAAAACAAGATGCTCAGAATTTGGAATTGAGAGTTCTGTTCAGTTTTAATGGGAACAACTGAAAATGAGGCTCAGTTTCTGGCCAATGAAAATACTTTATTACAAGCACCTCTGTACTGCTAAAAAAAATATAAAAGAAAATAAAACAGAATTAAAATAGCTGCAGTATCTTTTAATTTTTTTTTTTTTTTTTTTTTTTGCGAGGTGGCAATAATGAAGGCAGATATTAACAAGGAAAAGAGCAGATAAATCAGGTTGTTATAATGGAGGTTGCTGACATGGTGGAAATGGCAGGAGAGCTGAAGTAATTTTGTCAGCCTAAGCAGATACCTTAAATACCGTTATATTGCCATGTTGATCATTTTAAGGCTTATCCAAATCAGCTATCATCAACAATTAAGAGAAAACTTTGTGGATTCATTCCCTAAAACTTACTATGAGGGATAAAGTAATTATATTTTTAGCAAAAGAAACTAAATTTCTTTTCTATATATCCATTAAGGATGTTGGCAATCATGACTCTCCACAAATTCACATTTTTTGTAGCTCATAGCATTGTTGATTTTTTTTTTTTTTTTTTTACTATGCTCCCTATACATTTTTTTAATCATGTCACTCCAAGCAAGGCAACAGAGCCACTAAGACGCAAGGGGCTACTGAGTGTTAGGCAATATGAGAAAAATATATTATTAAGGAGAGAAGACAATAAAAGGACAAGAATTAAGAAGATAATGATTGAGATTGCATTTAAATTTTTGAAGATAAAAATTGACAGGGAAGCAAGAAGCCAGAAGAGAGTTCCACAAGTGAGAAGGGTGATAGAAGAAACTGTTAGCATAGAACTTATGGCAACATCTCACCATTTCAACTGTAAAACAATCAGTACTGCACTTAAATTCATAGTCTTGGTATCAGTGAGGAAAGTAGTATTTATTTTGATATAATACAAAAATGTGGCACAAGGCCAAAAGTAGGGATAGTGAAGGCTGGTCTTCAATCTGTCTTATCTTAAACTTAGTTATCCATGATTACTGACCCAAACATACCTCAGTATTCCTTTCACCAAAAGAATTCATTCTTACTACACCCACCCTAATACCTCAGAGTCTCTATGAAGTCCTAACTAGTTCCTATATGAACAATTGTCTGGTGTGGGGGAATAAAAAATAACATTTAAAAATGAAAACCCTAATGAATTTTTACAATGAATATAATTTATATACAAGAAACTAAAAATAGTGTTTGTAATAATAATAAAAAAATCCACAATCCTTAATTGTGGCAGAAAAATCAGTTAACTGGACAAAATTAATGTGGGACGAGGTAATTAGACACAGTCATTTGACCAAAACCTCACTCAAATACACATGCATTCAGGCACAAAAACAAGTATGAAAAACACTTGACAAATGAAAAGTGCCTTGCATCTAACAGAGAACAGGCATCTCTGTCGCCTAATGAGGGAGGGGAGGTGGAAGTAACAGAGAGGAAGGTTCATTAGAACAATTACCATGAAAGTATTTATAGAAACAGTACAGGGAAGTTATGTAATGATGGTGGGAAGGTGACTGAAACAGAGATGCCAGTTCAAGGCCAACAATTTAGCAGATACTTTTTATTAAGAATCTTCAGGCCACATGTGGCAGCAATATTCACAGCAAGGATAAATCGTAGACTTATAAATATGTAAGATAGATTCTGGAGAGAAAAATTGTTTAGGATGATACAGGGAAACAAAATTTCCTAGAAATTGACGCAATATAATCTTTCCACTTCATGTCAGCAGAAAATGATAGTCTGAGAAGGTGCAATGTGTCATTCTCCTATAGGTTAGCATCAGCCATGCTGATTGGAAGCAAAATGGGTTCTTTCAGATGCTTAAAAGAAAACGGTTTTGTTTTGGAGGCATTAAAATTTAACAAGACATTCTCTGACCCAATTAACAACAGCTTGTAGGTCATTTTTGAGATCAGCTGCTATTATGACCTTCTGAAACTGATCCATCTTATTACTAAGCCAGAAATAAATAGTTGTGCTATCAGCATTGATATCAAGCTGAGAAATGATAATGTCAGGAAGGTCATTGATGAAAATTAGGAACAATGTAGTCCCTCCCAAGGGATACTGGAAATTAATGCAAAAAGCTCCAAAAATGTGGTCATTCAAGACTAATTTCATTTTCACAAATGACAATCAGTTCAGAAATCATTGCAGGAATATCATAATTTTTCAACTTCAAATGTCTTGAAGATATCCAAAGCAACAGACCAAGCTTCACCATTCTTATTTAAAGCTTGGTAGACTCTTTCAGCAAGAATCATTAACACATCAGCAATTGACCTAGAGAAGTGAAAGCCACACTACTTATCTGAAAGCAGTCCCTGTGAGGTGAGATGCTTAACCAGTTCAGAGTTGATTAGAGTCTCTAGTACTTTGACAAAAAAGGGGTAGATGTTTAAAAGGCAGAGTGTTATAAGTATGAGGCAGTTTGCTCGAGATCTTAAAGAACAGAAGAGGATTTCCAACAAGCAGAAAAGCAACAACGCATTTGTAGAGAAAAGGAGCCAGTTCGGAAGCATATGTCTTAACATGTTGGCCTCAAGCTTCATTTCTCTTATTGTCCCAGGTTTTAAAGATCGTTTGAAAAAATGTTCAGAAATACCTAATTTCCGCAGGTTTTTGTTTACAAACTAACTTCAAAATTTTACTTTTCCATAAATAAATTCAAATAAAGTTGACATTTTTTGTATTGGATACATTGAAGGGAAAATATATTCAAACCAGAATTTTAATTAATCATCACATTAATCATTATTCACTGCATTTGATAAGTTGTTTAAGTAATTTGTCAAAGATTACAAAAAAAGCTACTCAATGAATAAGATTTCTTAGATCATAATTAATAGAAAAAAAATAGAAATACAATAATAGAAATAAAATACAATTTCCCTTTGAAGGTCTTATTTGATGGCACAATGATTTAGAAATAATGTTCTTGTCTTATGCCATGCTTCTTGTCCATATACAATTTGTAAGGTTTCAGAAAATTATAAATTTTATAAGGATTTTGTTGCTCAAATTCTAACACAGAAGATTGTTTAGTTTCAAAATTGCAAACTTGTTTCCTCAAAAATTGTTAACGATTTGGAAAAAAAAAAAAATTATTATTTATCAGATAAAACACCAACTTTCAAATTGAGTTTAATACCATGGTTCCAAAATTGACCAGCTCTACTGTATATAACAGCTGATCAATGGTTAAAAATGGCTTTGAGTGAGGGAAGCCTGTGGATGTTGGTGAAGGCCATCCTTCTTTGAACCTAACGGACTGGTGCTACAGAATCACAAACAGAAGAATTGTAACAAATAAGAGCTAACAATTAAAATGGATATTACATTCAAATAGAAAGTACAATATAAAGAAGACATTGGCAGTCAACACTACTTCTAACAAAAGCTTAGGAAGGAAATTCCCATCAATACTAGAAAAAAAATCAATAACAGTTTTCCGTGATGTATAGGATCATTGGTCTCCACATCTCATCTATTTTTGCTCTAAGTAATTTTGACTGCTATCTGTTCACACAAACTCGTTAGGGTACTTTTATTCCTTGTATGCACCATGTCCCTTCATGATGGGTCGGATCATGGCTCTCCACAACTTTCTGTCTTTTGTTGTACCAAATAATATTTTACTCTTTATCATTCTTCTTTTGTTTGTTCTGCCATCTAGTTATACAAATTCATTAAGTTATTTGTTGTTTCCCATTCTTTCTCTCGACTTTATTATGTCCTGTGAGTGTTAAATTCTTTTGGCCTTCTTTCTTCATTGTGCGCCCCATAAATTTCAGCTCTTTCTGACTGTAAGTATCAATTTCCTTGTAGCTTTCATTGTCCTTAAAACGTTCTCAGTGCTCACGTGTTTTTTTTTTTCTGGCTTCTTTGGTGGAACTACACCTATCACTTCAAGACTTCTTTGTCTGTGAATAGACTGTCCAACATTCACTACCATATATTATCTTCATATACGAACAAATAGAAAGAGAGAGAGAGAAAAAAATCTAATCAAGGTGGGTTCAATTTCAAGTTCAGCAAATATTAACAGTTTCAATAGAAAAGGCACTCTGGTCACAACATCTGATAAGAATCCTATAGTGATTGTGCTTGTCCCTCTCTTTGTTAGTTCTCATGACAGTTATGTCCAGCCAATACCTCATAAATAATGGACTATTTTGTTTTGATAACATAGAAAGAGAGGGAAAAGACACTACTTGGTTTCAGTGAGAAAATGAAAGAAAGAAAAAGAAAATAAAACTATCTACCAGTACTTGTCTATATTTATGAGATGAGGTATTATGTACACTATTTACATTGTTCAGACTATCGTACTAATCTTTGTTCCCATATTTATCACATCATTTCGGCCATTGTATGCTCCGGCCTTCTTCAGGTGTTTGGAATGTCGAACTGAACTCTTTATTTCGCTTGCTGGGGTCGATTGTTTTACTTCCATGTGCCATGTCTAATGGATGTCAGTTATCAGTTATCTCCCATTAACTAGAACAGTCTACCCCAGTGAGTGAAATAAAGGGTTTAGTTTGACATTCCCACCACCTGAAGAAGGCTGGAGTGAAACAACGGTCGAAATATGGCAACAAAAGTTGAGGACAATAGACTGAAAAATGTAAAAAGTATCTACCAGTTGTTTCAGTGGCATGGAAAAAGTTGTCACTTTTCAAATCTTTTCATTTGTACCCCCTTACTTCTTAAAATAACGACCAACGTTCATATTTATGATTGTTATTGCAATATTTTGTTAAAGTTGTTAAGCTCAAATATTTAATGATGTGATAGGGGAATTTCTATGTATAATTTATTGTTGTAGAACTTACCATGAGCATATTCAATCATTAATTTAAGGGTTAAGATTTATCAGACTATTTAAATAGTAAAACTACGAAATTTTAACTGGTTAAAAGTCGTCCTTATTATCCCTTTCCCATATTTCAGTACATTTACCTCACACAAGTTTGTCTCTGATCCTAACTTGAAGAAGACACCTACTATACATGGTTTGAGTGAGCAAAAGAAAAAAGAAAAAGAAGGGAAGATAAAAGTGGAGAGAAAGAATCAGATTAAGCTGATCAGAACAGATACTACACTGCTATCAGCCAAAAGGCTAAGAAGTGTTAGTGACTGAGATAAAAGGGGAAAAGACACTACTTGGTTTCAATGAGAAAATGAAAGAAAGGAAAGATAAAAGTGGGGGGGGAGAGAGAAAATCAGATTAAACTGATAAGATACTATACTTTGATCTCAGCCAAAAAGCCGTTTATTTACTTGACCCCCACTGAGTCAGGTTGTGACACAAGGTCGGTTTTTAACGTAGGGACCTGAGTGTTTTCACTCGGGCTGCTGGTCTTAGCTAGTCATAGCTGGTCTTGGCTTGTCCTAGCTGGTCCAGCGCTGAGTTGGTCCAAGCTAGGTGTAGCTGTGATCAAATCTCAGCCAAAAGGCCGAGAAGTGAAGCTGACTGCAATAAAAGTGCCATTTTTCAAATGCAGAGTATCAAACGAGGGAAAGCGATCAAGACAATCACCAAAAAAATCCAATTACAGTAAATTAAGTAAAATAACATCGTCTGCTGAATTATTTTTATATTATTAAGAGAAATGTTTGTAAAAATGGAGATTTGGCTAGAAAGAAAGAACAAAAATAAATAAGAGAAGATAAGTGTTTAACATCTCCTGTCAAAACCTTGTATTATATTTTGATCACATGAAAAGAGAGAAAAAGACACTACTTGCTTTCAGTGAGAAGACCAAAGAAAGTGGGGAAGATACATGTGCTTTTGGCTGTTTCAGTAAAATAGAAAACGTTGCCAATTTCAAACTTTCATTTATACCCACTTCTTTAAATAACAACCAGCATTCTTATTGCAATATTTGTCACACTTGTTAAGCTCAAATATTTATTGATGCCACAGGGGAATTTCCATGGATATTTAATTGTCGTAGAACTCACCATTCAATCATTAACTTATGAATTAAGATTGGAAAACCAGGAAATTTTCACTATGAATGAATGAATGAATGAATGAATGAATAATCAGATTAAGCTGATAAGAACAGATAGTACACTTTGATCTTAGCCAAAAGGCTGAGAATGGAGGTACAAGCACAATTACAAGAGGATGATTGTTATTGCCATATTTTGCTACAGTTGTTAAGCTCAAATATTTAACAAAGCAATAGAGGAATTTCTATAGCTATTTTATTGTAGAACTCACCATGAGCTTATTCAATCATTAGTTTATGAATTAAGATTCATGAGAATATTAAAATTGGAAAACTGGGAAATTTTCACTGGTCTTTTTCTGTGTCTTTCTTTTATGTTATTTCAGAACAAGAAAGAAGAGAAGCTAGAATTTGTACAGAGAGAGAGAGAAAAATCAAATTAAGCTGATAAGAACAGATACTACACTTTGATCTTAGCCAAAAGCGCGTTTATTTACTTGACCTCCCTACTGAGTCAGGTTGTGACACAAGGTCGGTTTTTAACGTGGGGACCTGAGTGTTTTCACTCGGGCCACTGGTCCAAGCTGGTCTTAGCTGGTGATAGCTTGTCCAAGCTGGTCAGAGCTGGTCTAAGCTAGTCATAGCTGATCTTGGCTTGTCCTAGATTGTCCAGACTCGAGCCGATCCAAGCTAGGCATAGCCATGATCGAATCTTAGCCAAAAGGCCAAGAGGATTGTTATTGCCATATTTTGCTACAGTTGTTAAGCTCAAATATTTAATGATGCAATTGGGGAATTTCTATAGCTATTTTATTTTCATAGAACTCACCATGAGCTTATTCAATCATTAAATTAAGAATTAAGATCTATCAGACTATTAAAATAGGAAAACCCTGAAATTTTCACTGGTTAAAAGTCGTCCTTATTATCTCTTCATATTTCAGTACATTTACCTCACACATTTTTGTCTCTGATCCTAACTTGAAGACACCTACTATAAGGAAGTGAAAAGCATAGTCTGAATAGCCTTTCCACTTAATCTTATTATCACCGTTGTTTGAATGCTATTTTACATTCTACTGCACATTGATGGCTAAAAACCTGGACACAAAATTAGGGTCCAGTTTAACATTACACTTATATCATAAATTGAATTCCCACTTTAAGGCCATTACCTGTGACATCCCAATTTAAACTTGATTTTTCTGAAAAAAAATTATTGATGTTATAATTGGGAAAAAAAAAAAACAAAAAAAAACAAAAAAAAAAAAAAACAAAATAAAAAAAAAAACAAAACAAAAACAAAACAAAGCAAGCTATATAAGAAAAATGCATTTTTCTTCAAAAGCCTACAACTTCAGTTACCTGAAACTTAAACCAATATCAAATTCAGAAGAGAAAAGATGTATATAAAGCTGCATTTATTTCTTTTTTTTTTTTTTGGTTATTGATCTCCCAAGGCATCATTCAATATCAAACAGCATCTGTTAATTTCTCACATAATCAGCAAATCTTTCCCAAAATAAAATCTTCATGAATTAAGGGATAAAGGCTTGTTCCACAGTTGGCAATCAATGTTTATAAACATGACTGGGTAGTAATTTTCAGTTGGAAAGTACATATTATTACAATAAAAACTAGTAGTACTGCAACTACCTTTTTTTTCCTTCTTTCTGTCTTTGTTGTTGTAGTAGTAGTAGTAGTGTTCCTTCCTCACAATTCTGGGCAAAAACATTGACTAAAATATTTAGCCCATTAATGCAAGGCAATAAAGTCACTAAGACACAAGTGGGTTAATGAGTTTGAAAGAATAAGAAAAAAAAAGAGAAACATTATTAAGAAGCAAGAACAAGAGAAGGTGAGATGTATCAGAGAATATTCCTAATCCTAGCATTTGCATACACACGTTACTCCTAGTCGAAATTTCTCCTGAGTATAGGAGAACGTCGTTTTAATCAGGGCATCTCACATTCCCGTATTGGCTGATCCATCAATTCACGGGCCAATTAAAAATGGGATAACTCCTGCTGTGTTGGTTTAACAGCTCAACCTACTAACTCCTTGCCCATCTACTCATCCTGACATGTTGGCTGGCAATACAAATAGGCAGCACAGGAACTACTCAAAAGATATGTCAGTCTCCCACCAAGTATAGACTGTTGATACAAACCAACATACGGATATACCCTATTTCTGATTTTTTTCTACTTGATCTCCAAAACCCTCCCCTTTTTCATATAAGTGGACTCGACCAGATTGTTACTTGGCCTGTTGCCGTTAAATACCCACAGTCAGTCAGAATATAGAGAGAGATTGGAAAAGTGAGCAGAGATTGTGATTGAGTTGGAGGAATCGTCAGGTCATTTTTGAGCTCTCATGATTATACACAATCTTCACCCTGCCCCTGCCAAGAAGACAGTAGATAATGATTCACATTGCATTAGAAGACAACTTATGGTTGCATCTAGCCAATTCAACTGTGCATTGATTAAACCTTGCTGCCAATCTAGTACTGTGCTTAAATTCATAGAGGAAAGTTCATCTGAACAATTACCATGAAAGTATTTCTAAAAAAAGCACAGGGAAGCTACATTGTGGCTGTGGAAAAGTGACTGAAGCTGAGATGCCAGGTCAGGATCAATAATATTGTGGATTCTTCTTTGGAAAGACTGAAAACTCTGAATCCCGAAACAAGAAGGCAATGGGAAACCACTCCACTACCTTTCTCAGGAAGACATGGCAATTCACAGATTTCTTTTTTTAATCATTTCACCCCATGCAAGGCAGTAAAGCCACTAAGACAAGGCATTACAGAGTATGAAAGAATAAGAAAATAAGAGAAACATTATTAAGAAGTGAGAACAAGAGAAGAGTAATCAAGTAGTCAGTAGCTAATGACTGACATTTACTTCTTGAAGATCAAAGTTGACTGAAAAGCATGGAGACCGGAAAAGAGTTCCACAAGCAAGAAGTGTGAGAGAATAAGAACTTAAAGTTGCATCTAGCCAATTAAAATATAATGTGATGAGACCTCATTGCCAATCCAATATTGTGCTTAAATTCATAAAGCCTAGGTACCATAGCAGAGAGTTCATCTGAGCAATTACCATGAAAATATTTATAGAAAAGGCACTGGAAAGCTATGTTATGACTGTAGGAAACTGAAATAAAAATTTATCTGATATCTTAACTGGCATCATGTATAGAACTAGTTAAATACTTGATAATAAACATATCTCAAAGACATTTGACAAGAAGTGGCAGAGAGGGTTGCTACACAAACTCACCACCTATGGAATCATGGGAAAGTCTTCACTGTTATGATTTATAGGAGATTATTCTTAATACCCAGTCCTCTGAAGCACTCAGGATTAATGTTGGCATTCCCCATGTCTTCACTTGGCCCTACCTTATTTCTGTTTTTTTTTTTTTTTAAAGATCCACCTAAGAACATTCTCATATTCTTAGTAAATATCTATGCAGATGATATCACTGTTAATGGGTGCACCTCCAAAAATCTGGATATCCAAACCTCTACAGTCACTTGACTCTCACAGCTCAATAGGGGGACGAATGGCTTGTATCATTCAGTATCTCCAAAACAAAGCTAGTAACATTTCATCATGACGAAGCAGATGCTAAATTTGTTCCTGTCCTGATGAACAGACATACTTCTCCTCATTCATGATGATTTGTAATTCCTTTCCTTCAGTTTCTGCTTTATATTAACAATCCACCTAAGAACATTCTCCGATCTTTAGTACATATATAACCCCTTTTGCTGCCACCTACACCCAAGGCTGTAACCACATTTAATGGTCTGATCCTCAGGGTCTTAGCACAATATTTTATCCACAGGGCTAACTGTGCTGACCCTGGTCCAAGCTGCTTGTTGGTTGCTGGCTGCTTTGATCCACACCAACTCTGCCCACATTGTGTTCTTGATATTAAAGCAGTGGAGGATCAAAGGTCGTACTAACTCCAGAGCTGATTCAAGCTGTGTCAGGTGCTATATTAAAGGAGAAAAATATATTCACAATAAAAAATAAAACAAAAGATTCATGGGTTTAATCTTCAATTGGTACAAAAATTAACCCTTCCTGCATCAATACTTATAGTGACACTGGGCCTCATCTAAAATTCTGAAAGATCTAGGTTCAAAGTTCTTTAGAATCAGAAAATCTGATGGCAGCTGACAGATTCCAAAAGCACTAAATGTGGGTTCTCAGCCCCAAGTCTTCAAACTTCCAAAGCCACCAGCTTATATGCACAAAACTAGTATATATTCCCTATTTCTGTTTTCTTAATCAGCTTTGCAAATTTGGAGAATTATTCACCATCTTGGGACATCAGGGATTGCTCCTTCCTTAACTCCAACCTGCTTCACTTCACATCTTCCATCACCACTCTACACAGTGGCACTAAATTCTCCCTCTTCTTGCTACCTTCTCAGTATTCTACCTCAGCCTATCTCTCAGGCTAGCCCAACTGTCTGGGACAAATCTAATTTTTAAAGTGTGTAGGCAAAGGGGTAGATTTTATTCCAGTCATCAATTTCAATTCTCTGACTCTTTTCTATTTTCCTGGAATTATCTATGTTCAGCTAAAACACAAACTCTCATTTAACATTCTGAGCAAGAGACAAAATTATTTCCCAATTTGTTTTTGTCACTGAAAATATATTTGTTTACCTAAATTCTCAAGCAAGAGACAAAACTGTTCTCCATCCATGGGCCAATCACTGCCTTAGTGAAAACACAAACTAGACCACCTGTCAGGACAATTGATTTTCATAACCTTGACCCTCACTGTGTTCATTCCCCGTTTTCATTTCTCAATTCATTTTCGTCAATGAAAATATAATTCCTGTTTCTCTTCTCATTAATGATATGTGTTTTTCTAATCTCTCAAGAAAGAAATAAAGCCATTTCCCAATTTGTTTTACCCACATGCCAGATTTTCGATGGATAAAAAAAAGTAAACTCTTGGGGAATCATTCCAATTCGTAGGGAAGAGGCAATCCAAATGTACCTTTTTTTTTTTCACTTCCACATTACCAGGGAAAATGTTTTTCATTCTCTATCTCTAGGTTTCTATTTCAGAATTTATTTAATGCCAAAATCTAAATATTTTGAATGCAAATGTATGCCTTCAACTACAGATAAAATGTATTGTGAGTTATTTTTTGTTTGTGGGGAGGTTCACTATTTGCCCATAGCTGGGACCCTGACAGGTGCTACCATGCTGGGTCACAGTGGACCTGGGAGCCACAGCATTTAAGAGGTGATTCCATGCTCCTCAAAACCTCCAATCTCCTGATCCGAGGCCTTGCTGCCGGATGTAGTTTATCATCATACCCAAAATTAGGAACCCAAGTGGATGCTTTCTTGACTTCCATAATCCTCACCTCCTTCCAGTACAGGGTCAGCTGATATCCATCCCACATATCCTCATAATATGAATTTCCTGCTTCCTTCTCACTTACAACAATCTCACTCTAACTTGACTGGCTCTTAGAATGATTATGTTTCTAGGAAAAAATTAATTAAAAATAAATGAAATTATGATTAATTCTATTAATTATCATTATTGTTTATATTATTACCAGTCATGGCTCTCTGCAAGTTCCTGTTCATTGAAGCTCTAAGCAAGGTTTGATTCTTTATTTTTTCCACTATCCTTACTGTGCCATCAATTCAGAAACGAATTAAATTACATACAGTTTCCTTCTACAATTCCTATCCTGTGAGTATTAAATTTTCTAAGACATCTTTCCTTATAATGTATCCTTGAATTTTTAACTGTCTCTATTTGAATAAAATATCCAGAATTAATTATAGATTACTACACATATGTCATTAAGGAACACCGTTTCAGTTTTGGGGACAATGAGCATTAGTGGGTTAAGGTAACATCTCTATGACACTTATTTCCAAAAGTTGTTCTACCATTTTCAAAATTTGAATTTTTTGTAGTTAGCCATTGTGCTTCTTCTATCTACCATGCCCACTTTAAGATGTTGGAGATCATGGCTCTCCACAATGTCCTTCATAGCTCTTATTAAATTTTACCTTTATGCGTACTGTGGTACAATGGATATGGGCTCAGAGTGAGAACTCGGAGAGCCAATTTAGAATCCCAGTTGAGTTCATTATATTCACTTACGCACAAATACCGTTGGGAAAGGTATAAATTCGTCTCTTCTCCCCCCAGCTATGGATTGAATAGCAAGACAGACCTGGTTCTTTAGCCTTGACTGGCAATCAGTTTACTGTAGAAAGAAATGGCAACCTACTGTGGAAAAAAATCTTCTGCCTCATGAGTCATGTATCTTTCGATACATGATCGCCCAACTTTGTATCACGTGTGTAACTTAACTGACTGACTCTGCCAACCATTTACACAATCTTTCTCTTCTTCAATGTGCCATGTCCCTTCAAGACGTTGGTGATCATAGCTCTCCACAATTATCTGTCCTTTGTAGTTTTTAGAAAATTTCGTCTTTTTGCAATCTCTCTTAAACCCTGTTCTGTCATCCATTTACAAAAAATCATGAGCTAGGTTATGTGCTGTTTTTCTCTGTTCCTCCTGCCTTCAATAGGTCTAGTGTGTGTCAATTTTTCCGAGCCCTTTTTCCTCATTATTTACCATAGAAATGTCAACTCTCTTGCTGATGTTAAGTATAAATATGCTTTTTGTTTCCATTCCCTCTAGAGCTTTATCATTGCTCATATGTTCATTCCATGGTATCCTCAGCATCCTTTGATATTTCTGTTGCTTCATGTCTTCGTCTGTGACAAGGTTGTCAGCATTTACTGTCACATAGGAAAACTGATATTACATAACAGTTCAATACTATTTTCTTTGTTTCTTCCTGCTTGTTAATACTTTGCTTTAGCTATTGTAGAGAGAGTATAAAGTTTTATAAACAAGAGATTTAGCTAAACATTTGTTTGGCAATGGGCATTGGTCAGAATTCCTACAATTACAATAGAGAATCTGATGGTTGAAAAGTTCTATATTGGTAGTACTAAGAATTCTTTCAAGACTAGGTGGTATCAGCATGTGCTGTCTTTCACCAATAGTACTTACAGAAATAATACATGACTTTCTAAATATTTTTGGAGTTGATAAATGGAGATGATAAAACTCCTAAGGTGAAATGGAAAATTTTAAAATTGGCAAGGATATGTAGAGCCTTGTATGAACCTTGTTTTCTGTATTTACATAAAAAATTGCAATTTATCAGGTTCTTTGATAAGAATGATTTATTAAAGCAAAGATCCACGTTAACAGTAAATTGTAAACACAGTCTACCTTTTACCTTACAATTCAGTTAGAAAAAGCATTGTCAAATTCCAAGTCTTAGATTTTAGTTGAACTGTGTTGCACTAGATATGGTTTTTCTTTCTATTTGTAATATTAATTTGGATTTAATATAATTTTGTATAAATATCCTGGTAGTATTAGTAACATCTTGTACACATGAATTGGTATTTGGTTGGTATTTTTGACATTTTGTATTGACTGTTGTTATTAACATCTTATAAAAAGAATATTTAGTCAGCAGTTGCATATTATTTTACCAAGTAATTCTATACATTTAAACTATTTACTGGCTTCTTAAAGAAGCTATTTATTTATCAACTATAACAATTTTTATGTAGGAAACTTACAGAACATAACTCATTTAACATTTTGTTAAATTACCACTACATGTCATTTTTATTAGGAAATGACACTGTCGAGTGTGTAAAAATAAGTATCCATTAACATTCGTTCCTATTTAATGCCTGTGCTACCATTGATAGCCAATCTACAGGTCATGACCCATTTATGGAAAATAATTTCTTAGTTTTTGCTTCTTCGCTTTGTTTAAATTTAATGTAGGTCATATTCCATTGGTTGACCTGAGTAAAGCCCACAAACTTTATAACTCACCACCATTTTTTTCTTTTTTTCATAAGAGTTTGTATTTTGCTTTTAACTCTAAATAAATCATTCATTCTCCAGTAATTTACAATTGCCTAATGAGATGCTTTTGGTACATATCAAAATACGACTGCAATTGTGTAGCGATTTTCACATGTTTTCAATGTAATATCATAATATATATATATATATATTCAAGACATTTGTCCTAATGAGTTTTCCTTTGTGGTAGTTCTACTACATAAATTTATGATGGCTACTTGATTGGCAACTAGGTCCCATTATTTTACTCTTGAAATAGCCAGATATAACCATAAATTACATTCTGATAGCTTTTTTATTCTCACACTTCAAACACTTGATTTTTTGCTTACCTGTTACATACAATCTTCAAAAATGTAAATTCAACATCAACCATCATCTGTTGTCTTCCTGAATCCTGTTCTTTTATTGTCCTTTCTCCTCACTAAAAGTTTCCCCATTCTCTTTCAATCCCAGTAAGTAAACAGGGTTGCCTATCGCGCGGTTCACATTACTACCCCATCTTTTTAAACAGACTAGAGACTTATTTTTTTGTTTGCTATTTAGTATTAGGTTTCCAGGTCTTTCTCCTAAATTCATCTTATTCTATTTTACTCCCAGTAGAATACTATGGAGAAATGGCTGATGCTAACCTCCAGTAATTCCTTGTGTTTTAGTGGCATTATCACCTTGACTATGGTGAAATGATTAAAAAATGTGAAAGAGGAAGTTTTAAAGAAACTGAGAACGAGGAAAACACTCATATTTTAAATTAGAACGAGTTGAAATTTCTAGGGACACATGAGGAAGGACGGCTTTGAAAACTTAATACTCACAAGACGTATCGATGGAAAGGAGAGAAAGAATAAACAAATTACCTAGTGAGCTTATGCGAATGGACTGGAAAAGGAGGGAGGATAAAATCGAATTTTGCATAGTGCTATAATGGAGCGGACATTATGAAAAGCCATGATTGCCCACGTCCAGAAGGGTCATGGCATATAAATAGAAAAAGGTGTGAGTTGATGGCAGGGCAGAGATAAAGAGTGGGGTGGGGGCTAAAGTGTTTAATCTGCTTTCAGCTATGAGGAACAGGGAAATTGTGGATAGTAAATGTCCTGAAGGGACCCTGGACAAAAATAATAATATTTGAAACTTGTCATCGTAATATAGGTATTCATTGAGCAGAGAGCCTGTGTTAGTTTTGGTTGAAAATTATAAAATATTTCCATTAAAACCTTTTTTCAGAAAAATAGTTTCTAATGTCCACCATTATTGCTCTCCCAGTACTAATGAGGGTTTCCTTCCCGAGCATTTCTTTGAAGTAGTGTGGGGCAGTAATAGTCAACCCATGTCCTGAAGGGACACTGTACAAAAAATGACACTTGGGGCAAAATGATCAAACAAATAAATAATTTTGAAAATTCTGTTTGTCATAAAGAACAGCAAATACCAGACTTGTTTACTTGTCATATCAAAAATCAGACATTAAATGTCAAAACTTTCATCTGTTAATGACAAGTGTTGATGATAAGTTAATTTAGATGGTTGACAAAATTGATTGTTTTGTTTTTTTTTTACAGATTATCAACCCTTTCTTGGTTATCAAAAGATGAAACAGATTTTGGATTGGAAGATTAATTGGTTAATTTGCAGTATAAGCACCAACAAACCCGCGGCATTGAGAATGTACCAATCTGGTGTGAAATTGCCTGGTTATTTCAGAAATGATGTTAAAACATTGCACTTGATTAGTTTTCAATTCACTATCAATGTAAGCACAAACTATCGTGTTCTCCGGCCACCATTACTGACATTGTTTACATACATTTTTCCTCTACTAGTAATGCGCAGAAGCTTACTTAGTTAACAAACTTTTTACAGCTTTTTGTATCTTACTGGTCTTGATTACTGCGTGATTTCCGCAGATGTTATTTTAAAATGTGCTTATTTTTTAAAATGAAGTTTTCAATGAATAGTATTTTTTCTTGTTTCCTCAATAAATCTGCTTATAGCTAATGAAACAGAATCTCACCCCAAAATGTAATTTATGAAGCTTTAAATTCAAGAAACGTTCAGGACACCTAAAGAAAAGAAGGAAAAATGATCTTGTTTGTTTGTTTGTTTGGGTTTTATGGCATATCAACCACTGTGGGTTATTTAATGCCAAATCCAGTTTATATATATATGCCAAATATATGAATTTTAAATGCCTATTTTGTATGGAATAAAAAATGTATAGCTAGCAACATTATTGTTTAAAAAAAAAAACGTATAGCTGGCAACATTATTCCTTTACAAAAAAAACGTATAGCTGGCAACATCACTTTTTTTACAAAAAAACGTATAGCAGGCAACATCACTTTTTTACAAAAAAACGTATAGCAGGCAACATCACTTTTTTACAAAAAAACGTATAGCAGGCAACATTATTGTTTCAAAAACTTAGAGCTGGCAACATTATTTTTCTGAAAACATTATCTGAGACCTTGCTGTTGGATGCAGTTTATCACCGTACCCAGGACGTGGATGTAGTTTACCGTCATACCCAGGACGCGGATGTAGTTTACCGTCATACCCAGGAGGTGAGTAAAACTTGGAAAACTAGGAGTTCACTATTTGCCCATAGCTGGGACCCTAACAGGTGCTACCACCCCGGGTCAAGGTGGACCTGGGAACACCAGCAATTAAGAGGTTGTTCCACGCTCCTCAAAACCTCCAGATCAGAGGCCTTGCTGTTGGATGCAATTTAACGTCATACCCAGGACGCCTCATTGGGGGGGGGGTCTTACCCCTCTACAGAGGTGCAGTCGGCGTATTCTAAAGCCCCAGCCGACAGGGCCGAAATAATCTTGAATAAGTTAGAAAATGATCCTGGAATTATATATATATATATATATATATATATATATTTTAAGACATTTTATGTTTATACATTCTTTTTTATAGATACAAATATTTAAGTAAATGCTCTGTTTATAATAAACAGTATTAACAACATTTACTGGACTTAATGTCCAAGAAATTTTCATAGAAAATATGCATCCTCCGACAAGATCTAACCTGTATCCTATATTGAACCGTCATATAGCCTGACGTGCTTTTACCAATTTTGTCACAGAGGAGCATTTCGGTTAGCAAGGTCGATTTTACTGTTTTTAAACTACAATTTTCCAATCGACCTTGTGTGTGTGTACATTTTTATATGTTTATATGTATGTGTGCATACGTATGTGCATGTACACAGGTACAAACACAAAAAATACACACATCTGCACAAACATACACACATACATGCACACCAACAAAAAACAACCTTAACCTAAATTAAGAGACCAATGGAAAAGGTGTAAAAAAAAAAAAAAAAAAAAAAAAAAAAAATGAAGGAAGAGGAAAAGAAAATCAACAACCAAATAACCAATCAACATTCACCAAACTAAAATAAAATAAAACTAAAAAAAGTAACAATGGAGAAATATCAGCAGTCTAAACACTGTCCTGACGAGTGCTTACATCTAAGCATGAAACTTCGAAGCAAATGGAAGTTAAGTGAAAAAGTTTTTTATATTAATTCTTATATATATATATATATATATATATATATATATATATATGTACAAACAAGTTTTATTAAAAATAACCAACAAGATCTGTCGGTTTAAATTTTACATTTTTCGGATGTGTTGAGTACTGTGTTCAAAGTTCTGTCCAAAGTGCATATTTTTTTTTATTTTTGTTCAAGAAAGTTTTTTTTAGAAAAAAAACAAACTTTCGTCTGAAGAGACGAGTATTTAAATATATTCATGAAATAAATTATAACCAAAATGGATTTTTTATGGATTGTCTTTTCTTATTATATTGGTCTGTTACTTACATTGAGTTCTCTTTGGATTAATGTCCTCCCTGGAATTATCTCTACCAATTACCAATTGACTATATATATATATATATATATATATATATATATATTTTGTCATCCACAGAAAGACTGCTTCACTGTATCACAGCTCTTCAGTGTGCCCAGATGTCAGACTACTTCAATCTGGGATTGAAACTCAACTGATTTGGCATCAGTTAGAGATCCTACCCCTAAGCTATCATTGCACAGCAGAGAGAAAGAGAAATTTTAATGTCTTCTATATGAAATATGCCAGTGGCCCAGGGAGCTCAATTCACTTGAAGAGTAGTGTGTTAATACCAGTAAGAGCCACTGTTTTTAAAAATCACCATTTTTTCAAGAGAGGTCAACCAGATTTCCTGAAAGCATATATTTTAAAGAGAAGCCGCAAACGTTTTTTGGTTTTAATGTGGATTTTGTTAAATATATACTATTCCTTATTTCCCATATTTTTGCTAAATGTGTTTCTGGTCTTGTGATTTTCATCAGGCAAAAAATGGTTATTTCTGTGGAATATTGGCTAACTTGCAAGTGGTCTGACACACACGTACAATGGTGTAGTCTCTTCCAGTTGAAAAGGCAGCCCTTACTCATTTAATGGAGAGAGATATATGAGTGACTAGAGTTCACTCATGCTAATATGTTGGGCAGGTCCATTCTAGTAAAGTGGACTAACCCACCTGTTGTATTAGGTATTCTATAAATGAGGTAGATTGGCTGGCTTGCCTTTACAGTGAGACACAAGAAGACAGCCTTGTTAGAAGGTAAGTCATTTGACTTCTACAATTTCCACACATATTATTTAATGGAATTAATTTTTTCCTTATGTCTTCTTATGATTAACCATTGTCTTTTGTGTGTGGTAGTACTCCAAATTCTTCTTAGAATGGTGGAGATAACAGCCTCATTCAGTAAACATCTACTTTGAGTGGCTCTTGAACCTTTTTTTGGATGATGATAATGTAAAAGAGATCATTACAATTTTGACAGTGAGATTAAGCTTCTGAAAAGAACTTAATGCACAGCTTTATGAGAATAATGCAATTTAAATTTGTTGCCTTGGTAACAAAATCTCGTTTCTATTTCTGTCTTGTGGCAATATTTAGGCCGACGCCTAATGAATGGGATTTGGACTGCATTCTGTAAACATGCTGACATTTAAAAATGGTCGTGCTTATGAAGAAATGTTTCCTGAATACTTCTGAGGCAATTTTTGCAATATTTTTTCCGAAATCGGAATTTTTTTCGTTTTCTGTCAATGATTCTAATAATGGTTTAAGACACTTGTAGAATGTGCTGAAGATGTCGATTGTTCTGGTTTGGCTGAAGAGATATTTCTTCAAGATGTCACACATTGACAAGAGTTGCAATGGAGGGAGAAAATCATTCAAGGAAATAAGTGGTTAAACAAAAACATCCCTATTACCATAAAAGAAAGTCTCACAAAGAACTACTTGAACTGCTAGGTAAGCTTGATTTATTTGGGAGGGATGTTGGAATAATCCAAAACCTTTACTGGAAGAAAACTTCATGAATATATTTAAATATTCATCTCTTCAGACCGAAGGTTTTTAAAAAAAAAAGAAAAAAAAAAACTTTTGTCTGAAGAAATGAAGATTTAAATATATTCATGAAATAAATTATAACCAATATTTAAATATATTGAATTTAAATATATTTATTAAATAAATTATAACCAAAATGGATTTTTAAGGATTGTCTTTTATATTGCTCTGTTACTTATATTGAGGTCTCTTTGCGTTAATGTACTCCTTGGAATTATCCCTAGCAACAGTTATATATATATATTGTGTGTATTTAGGCAGCATCTTTTCATTCATACATGTTTCATTAAATAATATAGACAAGTGTTGTCTATTTATTTTATGTAAATTTTTTTCATAATGTCTGATAAGTTTAATAACATTATCGTTGAACGAAGAAAGAAATTCACAATATTGATCCATATTTTTATTTTTTTTATTTAAAAAAATTTTTTTTAATACAATCTAAGCTTTTGGCTTACATAAGCCATTATCAAAGATGTCAATTACAACATATTAAGCAATATACGGACAAGACAGTGATGATAGTCTGTCGTTGTTTACATAGATGATTTCTAAGCAACGATAAACACGTGCATATAAGACGCTAGAAGCGAAAATCGCACTGCATCTCATGACGTCACACATGACCACACAAAAGTGAATTTGTGAAGTATGGAAAGCCATTGGTATAAACCAATGGCTTCTGTTACCAATTATAGACATTTAAGAATATATATAGTATATTTGTTTTTATTTGTAAAAAACAGTGCCTGATAATTGTCTTAAATAATTAGCATTTTATGAAAGAAAAAAAAAAAAAAAAAAAAAATGTAAATTTCAAAATCTATTAACAAGTTCAATTAAAGCAATAGGTTTAAAAACACAACCCAATCAGAATCTTAAAGCCCCTTTAAGAAAAAAACAAATGAATAAACACCTAAAACTATCTGAACTAAAACATCAAGTCTTAGCATACAGTAATAAAAAAAAAAAAAAAAAGCAACAGAACTACAGCATCAATCAGAGTTTTAGCAGGGCGTCTGATAAGATTTTCCATTGTAACCAGACAAAAAATAATCCAAGCCAACCTTACAGGACTCCAAAAACTTGACATATCACAAAATACCCCTACTTCCATCAAAGCAGTGATTCTTTGATAAAGAGAAAACAAACCCTAGACCACATTTCAAAACTATAAATGAGTAAAACATTCCATTCCATAGTTATTCCCAAACAATGCTTGAGGATGAAATTGCCAACTAGTAGTTACGGTTTAATATTAGTATTAAACATAAATACTGCGATCAGTTTCAAAACGGTCATTTCTGTGTCGTGAATTATATATATATATATATATATATATATATATATGCATGTATTTTAAAGAGAAGCCACAAATGTTTTTGGTTATAAATGTAGATGGAAAATGAATTCAGTAAATATACGAAAATAGAAAGAGATGTAAAACAAGGTTGTGTATTTTCACCAGACTTAGATTTACAGTGAAGTAATTCTGAAAGAATTAGGTGCCATAACAGGATTCATTATTGGTGGTCACAATCTTAATATGTGCCAACGATACAGTGTTGATAGCAAAGGTGGAAAGGAAACTATAAAAACACTGTCAGGAAGTTGTGAATGAAAACTAGAAGAAAGGACTAACTATCAATTGAAAAAAAGATAGAATGGATAGTTGTAAGCAAAAGAAATGGTGCCAAATGCAAATTACAAATCAAAGGTACCAAAATTAAACAAGTTTGGCAATTTAAATATCTGGGAAGTGTTTTGACAGGAAGTTTGACACTGAAATCTGAAGGTGTATTGAGATAGCAAAGAAACAAGAAAATTTCATTAGAAACAAAGAAAAGACTACCAAACTGTCATGTAATATCAGTCCTCCTATGTGGCAGTGGATGCTGGGCACTCTCTGTACAGCTGAAGAAGAAACTTGAGGTGATAAAAATTAAGTTCTACAGAGGGATGCTGAGAATACCATGTACTGAATATGTGAGCAATAACGACGTTTTAGAGAAAATGAAAACAAAAGTGTTTGTAAGAGCAAAAAGAAAAAAAAAGAAAAAAAACACCCAAAAAACAGGAAATTGTGAAGAGCCGGAGATTGACAAAGTTCTGAAGGGACACAGAAGAAGAATGAAGGCACAAAAGAAACAGAAAATATATGAAAGACACAAAAAACATAAGAGAAAAAAAAGAATAAAAAAAAGGAAAAATAAAGAAAAAAGGAAAAATAAAGAAAAAAGGAAAAATAAAGAAAAAAGGAAAAATAAAGAAAAAAGGAAAAATAAAGAAAAAAGGAAAAATAAAGAAAAAAGGAAAAATAAAGAAAAAAGGAAAAATAAAGAAAAAAGGAAAAATAAAGAAAAAAGGAAAAATAAAGAAAAAAGGAAAAATAAAGAAAAAAGGAAAAATAAAGAAAAAAGGAAAAATAAAGAAAAAAGGAAAAATAAAGAAAAAAGGAAAAATAAAGAAAAAAGGAAAAATAAAGAAAAAAGGAAAAATAAAGAGAAAAGGAAAAATAAAGAGAAAAGGAAAAATAAAGAGAAAGGAAAAATAAAGAGAAAGGAAGAAGAAAGAGAAAGGAAGAAGAAAGAGAAAGGGAAAAGGAAGAGGAAGGGAAAAGGAAAAAGAAAGAGGAAGGGAAAAGGAAAGAGAATGGAAAAAGGAAAGAGAATGGAAAAAGGAAAAGGAAAGAGAGAATAGAAAAAAAGGAAAAAGAAAGGGGGGAAGATAAAAAGAAAAAAAAAAGAGAAGACAAAAAAGTAAGCATAAGAGAAAAAACAAAAACATACAGGAAAGAAAAAGCAAAAAAACACAGGGGAATCAAAGACTGGAAAAGACTCGTTGGTTGAAACATGTCTATAACAACATCTATAGCAACCAAGACAAGAACAATAGTGTGGATAATTTAAATATTGATATTTCCTTGTATCAAAAATGTTTGGTTACCAATTCTTTGGGAAATTTTTCCTATGATCCTTTTTTCAGATGTAAAATCTCAAAAGAAAAAGAAGAAAATAGTTCTTCTGTTTCCAAATAAATTTTACATTGGAGAAAGGATATTGGAGGTCTTGGTTAGACTCAGAAATAACTAAATAAAATGAGTTATCTTAAACAACTTTGAACAATAGTGGCTCCTCTCAGAATTATATCATGTATTCTTGAAAGATGCCAAAAAATTGACGAAATGAACAACACCACTGGGAATTATAATGACTGCTCATTATTAAAGCTATCTTTGTACATCTGCGGAAGGCTATAGAATGGACTAGCTTGCTAAAGTGCTGTGGTAACAGCAGGAATCAACCCAAAGAATGAAAAATGGCAGAAATTAGAACAGTTCTATTGAAAAAAGAACAAATTGATTACATGCCTTTCATAGAATCAGAACATAAATCAGGATTGGTTAAAAGTAGTTTCACACACCACAAGTTGCTACAAAACCAAAACATTAACATAAAAACTTCATTTTCTTAAATAGCCTTGTCAAATTGAGACATTTTATATGGATGTCATGCATAGCACCAAAATCATTCAGAATTTTTTTTTTTTTTTTTTTAATCAAATTCACCCCATGCAAGGCATTAAACCCACTAAGATGCAAATGGTTTCTGGGTGTAGAAGAATTAAAGAACAAACTTTACTAAGGAGCAAGGAACAATAAAAGAGTAATCAGTAATAAAGCCACAAGAGAGTTCCAAAAGAGTTCCAAAAGCAAGAAGTGCAAGAGAAAAAAACTGTTAGCATAGAACTTACTGTTACATCTAGCCATTTCAACTGTAAAATGATGAGACTTTCTTGTCAATCTAGTACCGCGTTTAAATTTCTAACGTCTAGACACCATAGCAGAGTTAGTTCATCCAGATAATTACCAATTCCTGTTTTGTCAATAGATCGGTATCTTTTTTTGGACAAAGCCGTTCTAGCAAAAGGTAGCAATTATGCCACATCCCAAGAGAAACTAATGAACCACCAATAATTTTTAGATTAGCACATGTAATATCTTATTTTTTTAATTGATTTCACTGTAAGCAAGGCAATAAAGCCACTAAGACACAAGGGGGTTACTGAGTGTGGAAGAATTTAAAAACAGAAACTTTACTAAGGAGCAAGAACAAAAGAAGAGTAATCAGGAGGACAGTAGAAAGTAACTGACATTGAATTTAAATTTTTGAAGATTAAAGTTGGCTGGAAAGCATAGAGCCAAAAGAGAGTATCACAAGAGAGAAGTGTAAAATACCTAAACTGTCAACTGCATAGAACCTCTTTTGAAGATCAATTGCTAAAAATTACAAATGAAACCTGTAACTCTTAGTGAGGACCATCGTTGTTGACCGACAGATTTGCCATTTTTTATGGTTTATCAACTTTGTGTAGGTTATATAAAGTTATAGACATTTTTGGAGATTCTAAAAAATTTTTGAGAGTAAATTTTACAATTTTTTTGAGAATAACAATGTTTTTTTTTCAGATGCAAGTATGACTTTTTTACCCATGCACCTGAAGAAGGCCGAAGCGTACAACAGCTGAAATTATGTGAATATGGCAACAAAGATGAAGACAACAGTGTAAATAGTGTAAGCAATTACAAAACCTTATCTCAGAAATATAGACCGATCCTGAAGAAGGCCAGAGCATACAACAGCCGAAACGTTGTGAATATGGCAATAAAGATGTGGAACAACAATCCAAACAGTGTTAATAAATACCAACTTGTTCAATCATTAGGTGAAACAAATTAATATAAAAGTAAGTAATGTATATACCTGCATATCATGCATCCTTTCGAAATCTAATTTTGAAGCTAATTTGACTAGAGTAAATGGATATATAGTTTGGTCAATGGCATAGACAGGGCCAGCAGTCGATACCCTAATTTTATATCTCTTCTATGATGCAACCCCCTTAAAATTAGCTTCAAAATTAAGTTTTCACAAGTTGCCTGATATGTGAGCATATGTGGTACCTGCATAGAAACAATACTTAAGGTTTAAAATTAATTTTTAAAAATGAAAAATCTTTCTTGAAGTTTTTATTTTAGTTTTAATTTTAAGCTAATAGATTAAATTTAATATTTCCAATAAGCAAAATACGTTTTTCATTTAAGAATTGCTAAAATTGTTAGCATCATTTTTATCCATCTGTGATCCTGATGTAATTTCCTTTATTAAAAAATCTTTCAAAAATAAAATATAATTTTCTGAAATTTTATTTATTTATTAAGTGAATCACCCCAAGCAAGCAAGGAAGCCACTAGCATGCAAGGGGTTACAGAGAGTTGGAGCGAGAGCATATAGGAGTGATAGACGAAAAGATGAAGAGAAGGATAGGGGATAGATCAAGGCATCTGGAATCATTGATTGACATTACATTTCAATAGTTGGAGATTGTAGATATCAGGAAAACAAGAAATGCGGAGGGAATTCCACAGGTGAGAAGTGCGAGCCATGAAGCTATTGGAGTAGAAGAGACGGCTACATTTAACAGTTTTGACAGTGAATAGGTGAGAGCAAGACACCAGCAAAGTTAAATGCATAAACTCATGAAGTCTGGGAACCAATGAAAGCAGCTCATCGGAGCAGTTACCATGAAAATATCTGTAAAAAAGACAGAGGGAGGCAATGGCACGACTGTGAGAGAGTGACTGCAGACGAAATGCCAGATCAGGGCCAATTACATTGCATATCTGTCTCTGGATTTTATCAAGGATCTTGAGACAAACAGAAGGGGCTCCAGACCATGAACAATATTAATGTTTAATTGATCCGATTTTAAACAAATTATCTTTAAAATATCACAGAAATCCATTTTTTTAACATGGTGGTAGCTGTTTTTTTAAAGTGTTGACATCTTGACTGATAGATGGAAATTTATCTAATGTTTCTCTATGGTGTATATCTGTAAAAATTACTTGAGGAATATAATGTGACTGCCTTTTTATATAATTTTTAGGTACGCAGTAATCTTAAAAATTTAGGAAAATTTTCTCAGTAATATAATTTTTTGTTGAATGTTAGGTATTTTGGCTTTAAATTTACTAAAGTTATTGTGCTTATTTTCTGATAACGTGTATGGATGCTCATATTTACAAAAATCGGCACATTAATGCATACATGAAAAAAATTCAATATTCTTAAAATATACGTGTGTCAATGAATTGTAGAAAGCTTTACTATTTTTGATTAGTAAATATAGATTTTACTTAAGAGCAACATCAGCCAATCGCTAAGAATTAATAAAGAATTTTAAAAGATTTAAAACTTTATAAATTATTCTAACTGAAATTTTAAAAAATTGAAAACAATTCTTGTAAAATTTAATTATTCAACAAAAATTTTTTTTCTTATGAAAATAGTGCTCAAAATATATTTTATTCATAAAACAATTAAAAAATTTTCTAATTAAAATGGTGTCTTAATATTATTGCATTTTGGAGTACATTTTTGGTAACTTGAGACCCCGTTTTGCAAAAAAAACATAGATGATTGAAATTCTTCTGCATATAACTAATAAATATTAAATGCTATAAAATTTAATTTCTCATAATTTCATTAAAAAAATGCTAAAATTTTCTAGGCTAATCTTTGGTCCCCACCCCCTACTGATGCAAGAAAAAGATTTTTAACCAAAATTTCAAACATTCTAAAAAAGGATCAAACAATATAATTTGTGGGTGGGGGTAATAGATACGTATAAAAAAAACAAAAAAACTTCCACGATTTTCTAGAAAAAAAATAAAAATAAAAATAAAATTTCTAAAAGTTCATTCATTTGTAAATAAGTCCTGAAAATTTCATTAAAATCCAACAGTTATTTATTTTGAATTTCCAAATAGTTTTTCACAACAAAAGACACTAAAATGTCCTATACTAATCTTTAGCCACCAGAAAAAAATTTTTTCTAACCAAAATTTCAAATATTCTAAAAAGGATCAAACAATATAATTTAATAATCAAAACATTCTTTGGTCATTCTTCTTTTTATTGAATCACAGAAATGCATTTTAATGTAGGTACCCCAACTTAAACTACAATATAAAAGTAAAAGACAAACACACACACAAATGGAATTTGTATATGCATGGCTAAAGATGATAAAAAAAAAAAAAAAAAAAAAAAAGAGGTTGGGTACTTGTATCACTCCAGGAAGTATCGGACTCCTTCTGCCATGCTTCATCTTTACAAGACTCAGGTTAGATCAAAAATGGATAGAATTAAGTAAATATAAGGGATTACTCCACTTGTCTACCAAAGAACGTCTAACGAAGATAGATATGAAGAGAATGAAACTATCTTTACAAGAATCAGATCAGACAAAAAAAAAAAAAAAAAAAAATGGGCTATTGCTTTCATACCTGGACTAGAGGTGCCTAATTGATTATTTTTACAATGATGTTCACCCTGTACATGGTCCAAGAGCCACTCGAGGTAGAGCATTACAAAGTAAAAAGTACAGTTTACGTGGATATGTGGGATGATGATAATTAACTTTAGATTTGAACTAGTTAACATTGTAGTGATAAGGAAAGCATCTTCTTGGGAGTTGGTTCCACAAAGTAGTTGGGAAGAAGCTGCTAGAATGGAACTTACATCTCACCAATGAAATACAAAGAGGAATGGGGGTGATTTGCTACAATGTGCATGGCATGATGGGTCTTAGTCATGAAGGTTAGAACTGGTGGAACTAAGGAATGTAGTTCAACTGAACGGTTTTCATAGAAATAGCAATAGAGCAGCAAGAAGCTTGCAACATTTCGTCTGTGGGAAAGGGTGTTGTAGGGTGGAAAATAATTTGTCATCCACAAAGATAACTATCGAGACCGGAACATGAAGACAGGGCAGCTCCTGCTCATATATGGCAGCAGTACTCCATTTTTGGCCTGGTCTGGCTCTTGCAAAGGTAGAAGATAACATGAGAAGTGAGGGACTTATGGAAGTAGTACAGGGAACTGACCATTTTTCCTGCATCTTTAGCGATGGATTGTATGTACGAGTTCCACTTGACAAAGATCAAAAGTATTGTTGCAGCCGAGCAGGTAATGAATTATTTTCCAGCCTGCAACTTCTTTACCACAGACAAAACATCACAAACTTATTATGATTTTTCTGGTGTTCATAGCCAATGTTCAGACAAACTATATTTGTGAGTTTGATACACCCATTCTGACATCAGATGTAGTATCTGCCATGCCACATGCACAGGGTTGAATCCTCCTCATTCCCTTTGTATTCTCTTGGTAAAAAGGAAGTTGCACTCAGACAACTCAGATCTGTGGGATGATAATGGTTAATCCTAGACTTAAGATTGTAGTAATTAGGGAAGCATCCTCTTGGGAGTCAGTTCCACAAAGCAGTGGTCCATGAGGAGAAGCTGTTAGAGTGGAACTTACATCTCCAAATACAAAGAGGATGAGAGTGATTTGTTACAATGTGCATGGCATGATGGGTCTTAGTCATGAAGGTCAGAACTGGTGGAACTAAGGAATGTAGTTTGTCTGAAAACTTCCCATGGAGGTAGTGACATAATAGCGAGAGGCTTTTAATCTTTCCTCTTTGAGAAAAGGGTTGTAGCATGAAAAATAATCACCCACAAGAATGTGAAGATGCTCTTGGACTCTAGTTAGCCTTGAAAGTGAAGACTGGCCAACTACTTCCCATATATGGCTGCAGTACTCCATTTTCAGCCTGATTTGGTTCTTGCAAAGGTAGAAGATAAGATGAGTAAGGTACTTATGGAAGCAGTACAGGGAACCAACCATTTTTCCTGCACCTTTAGAAGTGGCTTGTATGTACAAGTTTCACTTAACAGAGATCAAAAGTCTTGTTGCAGCCTAGTAGGTGATGAATTATTTTCCAACCTGCAACTTCTTTACCACAGACAAAACATCACAAGCTTATTGTGACTTTTCTGGTGTTCATAGCCAATGTTCAGATAAACTATAATTGTGAGTTTGATTCACCAGTTCCGAGATCAGATGTAGTGTCTGCCATGCCATATACACAGGGTTGAATCCTCCCCATTCCCTTTGTATTCAATTGATAAGAAGGAAATTGCACTCAGACAACATTTTCCCAAGAATTGCTCCCTAGAGGATGCTTCCCCAATCTCTAAAATCTTAACCTCTTCAAGTCTGTGATCAGCCATTATCTATTCTACATCTCATAATCTCTAGAAAGAAACAAAGGGAAGAAAGAGGAAGCTATAAATCTCACATGCATTTAATGCTTACTTCAGTGAAATGGTATAGTAATATGAAATATGCCAGTCTGAAATTATTGTAAATAATTTTTACTACAAGAAAGCATTGCAAAAGATTTTTACTACAAAAGTACATTGCAAATGATTTTTACTATAAGAATGCATTGCAAATGATTTTACAAAAGGAATGCAATGTAAATGATTTAACTATAGGAATAGATGCATTGCAAACTATTTTACTTTAAGAATGCATAACAAAGTATTTTTTCCTAGAAGAAGAATTTTATTTTAATCGATACTCTGCTGGTATCAGTTTGAAGTGAAGTTCCCCTCCCAATCCATATATTGTAACCATTTTGCTTATAGCCCATATTTTCTTCATTTTAGATTAAAACTTGAAAGTTTTCCAACATATTTCAGTGAAATTTTCATTTTCCAATTATAATTTAGATATTTCAGGAGCCAGGCAGATAATGCGTCATTTAAACTGATGCCCGCAGGATACAAGTTAAATGTAGTCTGGTCTTCATTATTGCAGGATTTCAATCTTGGGAATCAATCAATTTTCAATTTGTGCCATGTGGCTGGCTTGGGATTACAACATTTCAATACATATCTTGGAACTTCAGATCTTTAAAACAACATGGGTGAAGGTGTTGCCACATCTGTTAGATTGCCAAACTAGTGTCCAGACTACAAGCCTGTACAACACTTATAGGGTTACATTGTGATTACATTGAATCAACTGCTAGGTCTGCAGCTAGGAAAATTGGTTTGGAGTGTTGTGTCAAACAATTCTTCCCATTAGAATCTATCTTGCACATTTATAAATTTACTATTCATTTACCTATCCACCATTGCTGTATATCTGACCTGGTACCACAGAAGTATCTGCAATGTAATCAATCCTGACCTGGCATCTCAACTTCAGTCACTTTCTCACCAATATGACATGGCCTCCTGCTGTCTTTTCTATAATATTTTCATGGCAAATGTCTTGATATGCTGTTCTTCTTCATGCCTCATCCACATAAATTTAAATGTGCTACTAGATTGGCAACTAGGTTTCACCATTTTACTGTTAATCTAGCTAAATGCAATCATCAGTTTTTTCATTGAGTCATTTGTTTCCTACAACTTATCAACCCTTTGCAGGTTATTTAAAGTCAGAAAATATTTTTAAATTGTAAGAATTGGGGTGGGGAAGGGAGATAATAATTTAGTGACACAATTCTTACTAATTAATCTATAGCTGGTGGGGGAAGAGGTGAATTCATGCCTAATCAGATTTGGACAAACAAACAAGATATTATAATGTGGAAATTAAGTGGGGGATTAATTCTGTATTGCAATCAATATATAAACTGATCCCTCACTTGTGGGTCACCGTAGCTACTATATATATTTATATTCCAGAGAATGTAAATAAATCTAAAAGTCATACTTGTGTAGGTAATCAGTATTTGATTTTTTTTCTGTGGCTTAACCCCTTGCAGAATATTTAAAGCCATAAGTAAAAAGGTTCATAAAGTATCCAAGGACCTCGATCACAAATTGATTACATACTCATGAGAAACAAGGCCATAAGGATAGGGTGACCAGTAAGAATCAAATTTTCTATTGTCTATTGATTGATTGATTGATTGATTTATTTATTTGGTTTATTGACCCTTCTTTTGTTCTTGTAACCGCATTCACCCGAGGTGGGTTGAGCCGGGTCCAATATTGGAGTTTCATGGGAATTTGGAATTCACAAGCGTTCCCCAACCCGCATGTATAGCACATGAGATTTGATTATAGTGGTGAAGGTTTCGTGCAGGACCATCCACACTTTCTGAAGGGCCGATTACAGAGACATGGTGCACTACATGCCACAAGGTCCCCAAACGACCCTCTGCAGTTATTGAATTCAGAGTTTTCCTTCTCCTAGATCAGTTGCCATCCAAGGCTATAGAACCCAGTCTGTCCTGCTATTTACCCATAGCTGGAGGGAGAAGAAGAGGATTCACACCTTTCTCAAGGGTATTAGCACATAAGTGAATGTAATGGATTCTACTGGAATTTGAACTCGGCTCTCTGATTCCTCAATCCAAGCTGCTATCCATTACTCCACCGTGCTTCCTATCGACCCTTTGCAGGTTATTTAAAGCCAGAAAATATTTTTAGAGTGTAAGAATTTTTTGGGTGGGATAACAATGATACAAATCGTAATAATTAACCCATAGATGGGGGAGAAGAGGTGGATTCATGCCTTTCCCAAGGGTATTTGCACATAAGTGAATATAATGAACCCAACTGGAATTGGAACTTGGCTCTTAAGAATTTTGTTTCAGATAATAATGGTTTTAGTGAAAAAATTCCTATCCATCAGTTTTCTTCTAACAGTTTCTTGCATGTGGAACTTCCTCCAGATTTCTTGATTCCCTGCCATCTACAATCTTTGGAAATTAAAACGCAACATCAGTTGCCATTTTCTGTCTTCCTGAAACCTGTTCTTTTATTGTCCTTTTCCTCACTTTCTCCTCATGAAAGACTTTTCATTCTCTTTTACTCCCTGTAACCCACTGTGTCCTAGGGACATTGTCACCTTGCTTGGGGTGAAACGATTAAAAAAAATACTATGAGATGATCAATCCTAGACACAATCCATTCCTCTTCCATGACTACAAATAGACACACATAATAAGAAAAAAAAGAGATGGATTCATGCCTTCCCCAAGGGTATTCTGCTTGGGAAAGGCATGAATCCATCTCTAAGTGAATGCAACAAGACAACATGTGTGGTGGATTTGTTTTTGAAATGAGGCAAGACCTACAAGGCGGCAGACTGGTTTGAATTCAGATTTTTGCCCTCTCCAAGACTGGTTGCCAATCAAGGCTGTAGGGCCTGATCTGTACTGCTATTTACTCATAGCTGAAGTCGGGGTAAGAGCTAGATTCATATCTTTCCCAAGGGTATTAGCACGTGAGTGAATGCAATGAAATCAACTGGAATTTGAACTTGGCTTCCCAATTCGTCAGTCCCAGCCGTAATCCATTCCTCTTCCATGACTTCAAATAGGCACACATTATAAGAAGGAAAAAAAAACAAAAAAACAAAGAGATGGATTCATGCCTTTCCCAAGGTTATTAGTATATAAGTGAATGCAACGAACTTGAGTGGAATTTGAACTCGGCTCTCCGATTCATCATTCTGAGCTGTTATCCATTGCTCCACCATGCCACCTTCAGTGTTTTAGAAATTAAAAAGAAATATTTCCAATCCTGTTTCATGAACCCAAAAAAAACTTAAGCAATGATTTTTTTCAATTTACCCAACATGCTGAGCTGGCTTACAAGATTACTAACATCAAAGAAAAATTATCAGTAACACAGAACAAATCCTCCACCCCCCTACCCCTGAAAAATTTTTCTTTTGTTTTTTGTTTAAATAATCATAGACTTAAGTATTTGTTCTTTTGGTGATATTGCTTACCACTGATAAGGTCTGCGACTCATGAGGTAAACAAATATGTGGAACTGACAAGAACTCAAAATAAAACCAAAATAAAGATTCTCAGAATGGCAAAATTGTAAGAGAAAATTTTATTATGCATCAAGTAGAAATGTAGATCCGAAATGATTTCTTTGTCAAGAATATTAAATCTAGCCCAATGCTTCCCCAAAAGGTTAAAGTGTTATAGAAAATATCCGCACAAATGAAAAATGAATACAATAACAACAACAATCAATAACAAAAAAAGACAATGACGAATAACAAAAAGGCAACAACAACAATCAATAACAAACAAAAAGACAATAACAACATCAACAATCAATTGCAAAAAGACAATGATGAATAACAAAAAGGCAACAACAACATAAATAACAAAAGACAATAACAACAACAATCAATAACAAACAAAAAGACAACAAAAACAACAACAATCAATAACAAACAAAAAGACAACAAAAACAACAACAATCAATAGCAAAAAGACAATGATGAATAACAAAAAGACAACAATCAATAAAAAAGACAACACCAATCAACAACAAACAAAAAGAAAACAAAAAACAACAACAAAAAAGCAACAACAACAATCAATAACAAATAACAATAACAATGAATCAATAAGACAACAACAACAATCAATAACAAAAGAGAGAACTGAAGACATGCTGAAAGAATTCAAGCCATCCAAATGACTGCATTACTAAAATCATGCAATTCCAAAGAGTTGTTATTAAGAAGACTTGCAGTCACATGATCTCAAAAGAACAATGAAATATAACTAATTGGAGGAAGAGAAATAAAAGTAACTGCTAACATAGTTCCAGTTAAAAAGAAAAGCAGGACTAGTGACATAGCTTTATATACGAGTCAACAATTTGGGTTGGGACCAGATCATCTATATAATTTGGATTTATCTATACAATCCACTTGAATGAAATATGCCACAAAGCAACATTTAAAGTGTGAATTTCATATGTACAGCAGACCAAAAGCAAAAAGTAGCCCAATTCCTTTACTATTTTCTCTTTTGGAGATGCCTTAGCCTTTTCTTGAAGTGGGGCTACTACTTGGAGGGAATGGTTTCCATGGGACTAGCCTCTATTACGTGAGCCTGCCAACTAACTAATAATGTCGGTTTTGACGTTAAAAATTACGTCAAAAACCGACATTACTTTTGCACTTTGTGAACACTGTCTACAATCAAGGTGCAGTATCTCTATACTGTTTAAAGTGTAAGACACACACACACTTTGCATTTTATGTGAAAAATGCATATAATCCACTTAACATCCACTGGAGTGACTTTTTCAAAGACTTCCGTATTGGTGACAAAGTGAAGATCACCAGCAAAACCATAATATCTCTGAACACTTACTGCCCCATTTTGAGTTCATGGCCCTCAGTGGGGTATTACCAATCATATTTAGAATCCCTAGTGTAGGGAATTTGGTTCTCACTAGGTGGCTTCATGAGTGGTCCTAGATTTGGTTAAAATAAAAAATCTGTCAACCTGGGGCCAATTTTGATATAAAGTAACACTTGTTGATGGAAATTTAGGTAGTTGCATTGGAATAATGAAAAAAGCCTTCCAAAAGTTAAACACAGTATTAAGAAAAATGAAAACATCATTGATTGGTTATTTCACTGGCATATCAACCATACCTTGGTAATTGATACTTTGGTATTTGATACCTTGGTAATTGATACTTTGGTATTTGATACCTTGGTGTATAGCACTTTCTTGGCAGCTGTGTTGGCCTTTTGAAAACAAAGGAAAGAGCACTGAAATGTTTTATAAGTGAATGCTGGACAGTCATCACCCAGACACTTAAAACAACAAAAATGTTGAGAATACCATTGATGGAACATATGAGCAAACAAAATGTTTATGAAAAGGACATTTATAAATAATATCAGAAAGAGATGGTTAGAATTTGTAGGGCACATAATGAAGGAAGAGGGCTTAGAAAATTTGATACACACAGGACATACTGAAGGTACAAGGGTTAGAGGAAAGCAGTGTATAACCTATCTAACAAGGTTATGTGAATGTTTGGCAGAATAGGGATTAGGTGGGATAAAGTCAAAAAAAAAAAAAAAAAATTTAAAAAAAAAGCCAAAAGCGAAAGGAGCTCAATCAAGTCATCTCGTCCTCTATTTACATTATTCAGCCTATTGCCCTCATCTTTGTCACCATATTTATTACAATGTTTCGCCCGTTGTATGCTCTGGCCTTCTTCAGGTGGTTGGAATGTTGAACTGAACCCTTTATTTCGCTCACTGGGATAGATTGTTCTAGTTCCACATGCCATATTTAATGGATGTCAGTTATCAGTTATCTCCTGTTAATTCTCCTCTCCAAGGTCTCCACTGCCTTAACTGTGTATTGAACTCACACTCTTGAGGACCTGTCACTGGATCTAACCAATGTCTTTATCCACTGTGCCATATGAATACAATATGGGAACCAGTAATAAGGAGTGCCAGAAAAAAGTGATAATAATAACAAAAATTGCAATATGAGCTCTGGTAAAAACATGTATGGTAACAGCAAAAATTGCAATATGAGCACTGGTAAAAAATTGCTGAAGACATTAGGTTTATAATACCCAGAAATTCATACACAGATGTCCTCATGGCACAGTGGATAAAGCTGTTGGTTAGATCCAGTGACGGGACCCCGAAAGTGCGAGTTCAATACCCGGTTAAGGCAGTGGAGAACTTGGCAAGGGGAATTAACAGGAGATAACTGACATCCATTAAACATGGGACATGGAACTAGAACAGTCTATCCCAGTGAGTGAAATAAACAGTTCAGTTTAACATTCCAACCACCTGAAGAAGGCCAGAGTGTACAACGGACGAAATGTTGTAATAAAAACGACAAAGATGAATAATGTAAATAGTGTACATAATATCTCATCTCAGAAATATAGACAGTTATTTTGTCCTAGACAAATCACTGTTGCTATGGCTACAGTACTTTTAAATGTTATGGTCTACACGGCCTTGTGGGTGATGAATTATTTTCCACTTTGCATCTCCTTTCCCCACAGTTAAAATCTCACTAGTCTCTTGCTACTCTAATGCTATTTCCATGGCAAATGTTCTGAGAAGCTACATTCCTCAGTTCCACCAATTCTGACCTTCACAGCTAAGCACCACCATACCATATACACTAGAATGGGTCATCCACATTCTCTTTGTATTCTGTTAGTAAGAAGGAAGTTCCATTTGGAAAATATTCTTTCCTAGAACAGACACCAAAGAGGATGCTCCCCTGATCACTAATCTTATCCTCTTCAAGTTTCGGGTCTACATATTCGGTTCTTACCTCCAGTTCCTCTTACATTCACACAGCAACCCCATTCTGTAACCCTCTACCTTGAGTGGTTCTTGGGTTTTGTATTAGGTGAAACATTAGTATTAAAGAAAATATCTCTTTTCTTCCCACCTATGGGTAGAATAGAAGTGCTGACTGTGCACTCTGGTCTTGAGGTTGCAACAACTCTAGTAGAAAAAAAAAAGAAAAGAAAATGAATTCAAAACCAGACTCAAAAGGGATGGGATCAGTCAGGCTATCTTGTCCTAAACACACCACAGCTGCTATGGCTACAGTACACTTGACCAATAGGTTATGAGACTCGTGTTGGATGTGCATTGGAGAATGAAATTGCCTTGAAAAACTATCCAGTTTTAACAAGCTTGCCACAGCATTCAAGCAGACAATTTATAATGCCCCCCCACACACACACAGCTGAACTTTCCCTGTGTTATTTTCTTTTCTTTATCTGCTTCCAGTTTTTTCCGTAGAAATAACACCTCCCACTCAAAATCCACATTTGTGGACAATTCTCATTCCAAGCAACAGATCTGCCACCTCCATCCAGCACATATTTCAAGCCCTGTTCACCAATGTTAGCTAATGCCATTTCAAGCCCAGGTAGATGCGTAAAAAGGTCATGGTTCAAAGCTAAATAGTTTCTTATAAACAGACAAAGGTAAGCCTATTTGGTTGGCTATGTAATTAAGATTTCTTTTTGTGGCTTAACTTCAACCAAACACAATTTTCTTCTTTTTTCTTTTAGTGTTTGGGCAGAAGTGGGGGATGTTTTGGATGGCAGTTTGTCCTCGCTTCTAAGTTATTCAGACATGTATCCTTATCCTAGAATGTGCAAGTAGTTCCATGTTTTCCGCATTCACTTTTTCACAAATACCATATGTAAAAAAGGAGTGAATCCATCTCTTCTAGCCCTACCTGCAATAGATTAAATAGTAGAGCAGACTGGGCACTGTAGCTGTGGCTGGTAGCCAGTCAAGAAGAATGCACCAAAAAAAAAAAAAAAAAAAAAAAAAAAAAAAACACCATTAAACTTATTGTAGCAATTAATGCTTGCAATTGGTTTCTTCCATTTCTCTCGTCCATGACACTTGTAGCCAATATGACACAGCTGTTTGGGTATCAACCAATGGGGTCAGTAGAACCAAAAAAAGAATCCGTATGCCAACACAAAGTTCAAGTGAAAATCTGTCGTAACAGTCCAGAAGGCAATGTAGTAATGAAAAACGCGGTCAGAAATGCAACCTTCCCTTCACAACAGCAGAAATGTACTTTTGCCCACCAAGCTCAAAATTGTTCTGTTGGTAAGTAGAAAACAATGGACTTTATTCAACAAGCAATTTTCCTGATTGACCACACCATTCAGAGAGGAAAGAACATTAGCATAGTTTCTCTGATACTTAAAGTAGCAGATTTTTGTTATTTTCTTTAATTCTCTTTTGGCAGACCATGTACAAGTCACAAACTCTTTTTCGAGGTAGGTGACATTGTTTTTCGCTAGGGAGAAGGCCAACCCTGAATTCAAAACCATATGTAGCCTCGCTAAAGCACAAACTATACAGTCACTGTTTTCTATCTTTTTCTCACTGAAATCAAACAGCATCTCTGATATGTCTTTTTGTCTTTCCTTGCGATCAAAATGGAATAGTCTATCAGCTGGTTGGCTGGCTGGCTTCCTTTCTTTTCCTTTCTTTCTTTCAAATCAAGTAGCATCTCTGATACGTTTTTTTTTTTTTTTTTTTTTTTTTTCCATCTTTCCATGCAATCAAAACAGAATAGTCCATTACTTATGGGGTATTGACAAGATGATTATCGCTTTCATTTTCTCACTAAAACCAAGTGATGTCTCTGCTGTTTATTTCATTTTGATCATATGGAAAGATCGAAAAGTCCATTATTTATGAGGTATCGACAGGTTGTAATGTATAGACTAACTAAAGAAGGAAGGGACATGCAGAACTATAATAAAATTAATGGCATTCTTGTTTTGGTACAAGTCAAGTATTGTGGTCCGTGCTGCAACTGCAGTATATGTCTGATCCCTGATCCATGCCAGAATAGATTTTGCACTCAAAGTCCTTCAGAGAAGTCAGGTGCATCAGTGATTTGACTCGACAGATGGCCTCTTGGGCATTGGGCAGAAATTCAAATCATGCATACACATATGTAAACAACCAGCCCAAAGAAAAGAAATACCTCCTGCTATATGATGTATCTCTTTGGAACATAATGATCATGACTCTCCACAATATCCTCTCCTCTGTAGCTCTTAGTAAATTTTGTCTGTTTTACTATCTCTCCTAATCCCTGTTCTGCCAAACATTTACATAGTTAAGTAGGTTATTTGTTGTTTTCTTTTGTTTCTCTTCTGTCCAATATGTCCTGTGAGTGTCAAATTTTCCAAACCCTCTTTCCTCATTTCATAGAAATTTCAACTACCTTTTTATGTTAGGTATAAGTTTCCTTGTAATTGTAAAATGATATGTCTTCGAAAGCTAAGACAAATATGCTCATACAAGATTGCTGAAAAGGTAATTTTTTGGTTTGAAATGCTTAGTATATACCAAAAGAGAACTAGTAATATATGAGATGCTTTTTTTAAATTTTGGGATTTCTTTTTTTTTTTTTTTTTTTAATATTATATCAAAACCTCCACCCACCCAGTAAATTATATTGCATAATAAGACCCCCCCCACCACCACAATGCAAAAAAAAAAAAAAAAAAAAAAAAAAGAATGTCAGGTCTTTCAGTGAACATAACACAATTTGGTTTGTTGAAAGTTTATGACATAACAAGACATTCAATATTTTCATGTCAGCATCTCAAGAGAGAAACGTGTAGGGGTGGGGGCAAAAGAGGGAGCATTTTGAAAAATATACTCAATATCTTTTTTTTTTTTTTAAACATTTTTAGTGGATACACATATTTAAGTAGATGTGCGGTTTATTGATTAAACAGTATTTTTTTTTTCCCTATCGGACGGAATATTCAAGAAATCTTCATGAAAAATATGTGCTCTCCGGCACAATTTGAACGTGTACCCCACAGGGCAGAGATAAACTCTTGCTAGACATGATGTGCATTAACCGACTTAATCATGAGGAAGCTTTGCCAATCAAATGAGCAATTCCTTTAAGCGAAATCCTTCACGTCATAAATTCCTCGAAATTATCATGTCCACTTGTATCCAAACAAACAAATTTTCTAATGAAGTAATCAATTTTTTTTATTTATTAATCTGCCAGATTTTTTTTATTGCTTCAATCACTACTTCTTTGTAGCTGAATTGGTAAGTCATGTCGGATCTAATGACGGTTTGCCTCTACCTAGGGGAAGCAGGTTTGAATGATGCCGAAGAGCGTATATTCTTCTTTAATAAGATTTCTCAACTATACGGGCCGGTAGTTGAAAATAAATATACTGTTTAATAAATAAAATGGAGTGTCTACTCAAATATGAGCATCCACTAAAAATAACATTTAAGTAATTAATCTGTTGGATTAATAAATTACCATATTTGACCACATATGAGATGCGCGGGTGGGACACCTCGATGTGATGTAATGGTTAGCAAGCTTGTCTCACTAGAACAATTATGACTGAATAGTGAGTTCGATCCTCACTGGGTACCCCATACTTTCGGCCTTGTGCCACATGTAAGCTACACTTGGAAAATCACTATATTGATGGCAGCTGCACCTCTAAGCAATGTAATGGTTAGCAAGCATGTCTTGCGAGAACCATTACAACTCAGTATTGAGGTCGATCTTCACTGAGTGCCCCATACTTTCAGCCTTGTGCCACATCTAAGCTATGCTTGGAAAATCACTATGTTGATGACGGGGGCACCTCGAGGTGGTGTAATGGTTAGCAAGCTTGTCTCACTAGAACAATTACGTCTGAATAGTGAGTTTGATCCTCACTGGGTGCCCCATACTTTCGGCCTTGTGCCACATCTAAGCTATGCTTGGAAAATCACTATATTGATCACAGCTGCACTTCGAGACCATGTAATGGTTAGCAAGCATGTCTCACTAGAACCATTACAACTCAGTAGTGAGTTTGATCCTCACTGGGTGCCCCTACTTTCGGCCTTGTGCCACATCTAGGCTGTTATGGAGTGGTTTCACAGTGGAGGCTTCTATTTGTACTAAGTCGGTCCTAAAATAGGTTCGATGTACAAAACGTTAGGAACTTGATATAATAGGTAATGACGCAGAGAAATCTAATTGTGGTCACTGATACTTTAGGCATCAATTGACTGACTGACTGACTGACCCCATGAGCGGGTATTTAGCCCCCCCCCCAAACGAGGGCATCATGTGGCACAAGGCCGGTTTAATGTGGGATCTCCGAGCTCGTGGGCTCGGCCAAAAATATGCCCTTTGAACCTGTATAAACGGGTTCAGTGTTGGTTTACCTCCCTGAAAGAGAATCCACCCTTCAGCGTAGCCTCTTTCGGGTTCCTCCCCGCCCGAAGGCAGAGAGTTCAACCGATCAGTCGATCAGCCTGACTAACCCACTCTCTTGTTACTCTTACTATTCCTACTTATTATAGGTGGAAGAGTCTATTAACTATAGAATAGGTGTGTTCCACCATAACATAGGCTATGCTTGGAAAATCACTATAACATGCCTGGGTGTATAAGACGCACCCCAATTTCAGCAGGGCAAATCATGAAGAAATAATTAGTAAATTTATTTGTAAATGATACAGCATAGGCTATATTTTTGAGGTATTATTTTGGTTAAACAAGCCATGGTCGCAATTAAACAAAAAATAATAGGAAAAAAAGAACACGAGCTTATAAAAACTTTATTATATCCTTTATATGATCTGTACAACCTGTGTCTTGTAAACATCTTATTGGAATAATTAGGATATAAAAATTTTGATTTTATATCAATGCAACCGGAAGTTGTTGCAAGAAAAATAATAATGAAACAAATATATTTTACAAATATATAATTTTAATTTATTACATATAATTTTACTGAAGCAAAGTACTAATATTAAAATGTGATGAAATTAATATAATGAATATTATCAATGACAACACTTAATCTGCATAATAGCCTTTTAAATAATGATATAAAGTATATGAAAGTTACTCTAAAGTCTAAAAGCTAATAGGAGTTGCCAGGTAGCTAATTTCAGCCAACTATCACGAATTTTAAAGCTACATATAAGACACAGGGGAATTTTAAAAGACATTATTTAAGAAAAAAAAAAAAAAAAAAAAAGGACACATGGCACAGTGGATAAAGGCGTTGGTTAGATCCAGTGACAGGAGCCAAAGAGTGTGAGTTCAATACCCGGTTAAGGCAGTGGAGAACTTTCAGAGGAAAAATTAACAGGAGATAACTGATAACTGGCATCCATCAAACATGGCAAGTGGAACTAGAACAATCTACCCCAGTGAGCAAAATAAAGGGTTCAGTTTGACATTCCAACCACCTGAAGAAGGCCGGAGTGTACAACGTCTGAAACGTTGTGATAAAAGATGAGGACAATAGTCCGAATAATGTAAATAATGTACATAATATCTTATCTCAGAAATATAGACAGACTCAAAAAAAAAAAAAAAGTGCGTCATATATGCCGTCAAATACGGTAATTAATTTATTAGGTTGGTGCAAAAATAATGACGTAATAATGTCGTTTTACAACGTATTTTTAACGTCAAAAAACGACATTATCACCTCATTATTTTTGCACCAACCTAATAGAATATCATCATGTCTTGTGAAGGAGTGTCAATTCAAATACTTTCCATGGTCATTTTACAAAACAAGACATTCATTTCACTCTTTATTTTGGGGCTTTTTTTTTAACACACTTAAGCAATCTCTTATGTTGATTCAAACTCTAACTGTCCAAGGCAAAGGTCACTAGGCACCCTGGGAATAACGATAAACTACATCCGGCAGCAAAGCCTCTGATCAGAAGATTGGAGGTTTTTGTGGAGTGTGGAACCACCTCTTAACTACTGCTGTTCCCAGGTCCAACCTGACCCAGGGTGGTAGCACCTGTTAGGGTCCCAACTGTGGGCAAATAGTTAACTTTTAAACTGGGGTCAAAAGGTTTTTATAGTAAAAATATCAGCAATACATTTTTGATATCTATCTATATTTCTGTGATGAGGTATTATGCCAAATCCGTTTGCCTCAAGTCTCTTCATCTTTAAGAAAATTGTGCTGCATTCACTGCTATATGAGAAGATTGATATTACATCTATATATAAAATTTTGTGACATCTTTTAATCCATCCATCACACCTAAAATAGCCTTACACTGACCAATCAAAATCAAATTTTCGGGAGAAGTGCAAACAGGTAAGGGTTTTATTTGGGTGCGTAGCTTAGTACAATAAATTGTCATTAATTGTTTTGTAAAAAATTAAGTTTTATTATTTAACATAAAAAATACGCCCACTATTTTAAAACAATTTAATGATTAAAATAAATATGTATGCATACGTATAGCTGGCCACTCGTATTCAAGGATACCCGTCTGCTAGTGTGACTTGCCAATCCCTATTGCAGACACTTTCTCAGGTGCATTTGTGTTTATTCAACACCTACAGAGCCCACCTGTGGTTTATACTGCAACAATGCTGAGCAGACCTTAGTTACAGTTTCTGGGAAACAGCGTGTTATCTAACGTGATCAACAATTTGAATAAGGCAAGCATGCTCAAGTTCTCGGCCATGATGAATGGTGACTTTGTGCTAGCACAGCTATCAGTGGCACCCAAGGGTTCTGTCTACACAATTTCACTCACAAGGCTTGGGTCAACCCGTGTTGAGGTTTCTCAGGCACTTTCCAAAGGAGCCGCACACTGGGATCAACCCCTCCAGTTCAATAACATCAGGAAGTCTACTTCCTGACAAATCAACTGTGGAGAGATTCGAACCCAGGTTACATGGTCAAAATGCAAATGTTCTAACCACTCAACCACATGCCCAAACAAATAATTATTTAATAAAAATGCAATACTGTTTTTTGCATATCTTTTAAGATTTTATATACAAGAATTTAGTTTCCAGTTCGCCCAGTGTTTGCAGAAACTATAAACAAATCACAAGGCCAAACACTTCAAAATGTTGAAATTTGACTCAATAAAGAAACATTTACACATGACCAGTGGTATGTTGCATACTCAAGAGTAAGAAATACTAAGAATTTGTTCTTCACTGTTAAAAAAACAAAAAAAACAAATAAAGAAATTTTCTTAAGGTATTGTTTACCATGAAGTCCTATAAAATTAAATTAAAGAATTTATTAAACTGCAAAGTAGGGTTTTTGTAAAAGCATTTTTCTAAATAAATCAGTGTATTCAAATTTCATCGAGTGGTTTGGAAAATTGAACAAAATGTAGAGTTAGTAAATCTTGAAGTTATCAGAAGCATATTTATCAACAATATTAAATACTGTGAGGTTTTCAACACACATCAGCATGTTGCAAAAAAGTTCTAGTATATAAAAATTCTATTTGATGTTATAAATCAAGCATCTCTGCTTCAGAGTACCTATGCTTCAATATTTCCTTTGAGTGTTAAATTTTCCAAACATTATTTTCTCATTATGTGGCCCAGAAATTTCAACTACCCTTTTCTGATTTTAAATATAAGTGAGCCTTTTGTTCGTCTTCCTTATAACTTCCTCATTGCTTTCATGTTTCATCCATGGTAGAATCAAATCACTATTGCCTCAAATCTCTTCTTCAGCTGTGGGAAAAATTGTTTCGCATTCACTGTTATAGAGGAAGAATTGTATTACATTGCAGATACAAATATTCTGATGTTACAAATCTAGCATCTCTCCTTCAACTGGTTTGGTTTGTTTTACGGCATCTCAACCTCAATGGGTTATTTAATGCTGGCAAGATTTTTAGGATAGGTTTGTAAGAATAGAATATGTATTTGTAAGAAACCAGTTTGCAGATCAGGTTTCTTTGACGTATTTTTGTAAAAAACGGTTTTGTTGAGAGTCAGAGCTATTTTCTGGTAATATTTATTTTCCAAAAATGTATTGCTGGTATTTTTATTTTTATTTTTTTAACAAGAATGTATTCTATTTACATTATTCGGACTATTGTCCTCATCTTTGTTGCCATATTTATTACAACATTTTGGCCTTTCAGTATCTGTCTATATTTCTGAGATGAGGTATTATGTACACTATTTACATTATTCAGACTATTGCCTCATCTTTGTTGCCATATTTATTACAACGTTCCGGCCTTCTTCAGGTGGTTGGAATGTCGAACTGAACTCTTTATTTTGCTTACTGGGGTAGACTGTTTTAGTTCCACGTGACATGTTTTAATGGTTGTCAGTTATCAATTATCTCCTGCTAATTTACCTCTGAAAGTTCTCCACTGCCTTAGCCGGGTATTGAACTCACACTCTTTAGGTCCTGTCACTGGATTTAATTAATGCCTTTATCCACTGTGCCATGTGTCCTTGAGGCATTAGTTAGATCCAGTGACGGGACCCAAAGCGTGTGAGTTCAATACCCGGTTAAAGCAGTGAAGAACTTTCTGAGGGAAATTAACAGGAGATAACTGATAACTGACATCCATAAAACATGGCATGGGGAACTAGAACAGTCTACCTCACTGAGTAAAATAAAGAGTTCAGTTCGATATTCCCACCATCTGAAGAAGGACGGAGCATACAACAGCCAAAACATTGTAATAAATATGGCGACAAAGATGAGGATAATAGTCCGAATAATGTAAATAATTTTATGGTATAACATAACAAGATGGCTAATAATTTCCAGCCAACTTCAATAGAAAATCATCTCAGATAAGAAAAAAAAGGGGGTGATATACTTTTAATATAATGAGATTAAAGATGTTAATTTGTAGTGGTCATTTTACAACACCAAGCATTCATTTGACCAAGAAGAATAAAGAAAGCATATTCCCTTTAAGATTTCTCGAATGCACAGGTGTATAAACCTAATACGCACTGTTTAAAATAAAAGCAGAGCATCTATTTCAAATACGGATATCAACTGGAAATAACATCTGAAGTAATAAAAATAAATTCTAACACAAAATAACCATGACTTTGAATAAGTTTTTTGGCAATCTTTAACCTTCATGCCTGTAAAAAAAAAAAAAAAAAAAAACATGTCAAAAGGATGATTTTTTTCCCCCTTGATATCACTATGATTTTAACTATCTTCCTTCGTAGGCAATATTTGTTATTTTAAAAATGATGATTATAATTGTAATTAAACCTAAACATATGATCAAAGTTAATTTATATATATTTTTGTTCTTGAGTGTTGACAACAACATATTAAACACTTTTTATTAGACTATAAGAATAATTTTATATTTACAACATTCTAAAAACTAATACAATTAAATCCAATACAGTTCAGTAATTATCATTTATCAATTTAAGAAGAAATAAATATGAAAATAATTTTCTATTCATAAATTTATAAACATTTACTAAATTATTAAAATATATGAACCAACTATAAGGAAATCCTTATTATTTACCATTTTATAAAGTTTGAATTGGCAATCGGCTGACATTTTCCAAACCATTCCAATAAATAATCTACACCCTAGTGCAAATTAAAATTATTTCCTTTCTTTCACCATTCGGTCAGTTTTAGACCCACTGGAGTGACAGAGTGTAATCGATTTCTATTTTTCCTCAGATTAGGTCATTTGCAATGGTGTGCGGTAATATGAATCTATTTCTGGGGTGCATGAAATTTGTTTGGCCTTGAAAAATATTGCATCAGCCGAGATTGCATCAGACTTTCATCCTGCCCAGATACTATTGTCTCGACTGTCGATTAGTTGTCCTAGGACCATTGATTGTGATGGATGTTACTCTACGGGCGCATACAAAAATTGTAACTCTTCAGACACAAGCCTTACCAGTGAGCAAATCAAAGTACTGTAGACTTGCCTGGAAACTTTACTGATTTAAATCCAATCGAGAATCCGAGTTCAATCTGCAAGTAACGACTTCACAGAATGGGCATACGAAGTACTAACATGTGCACTGGGTCATGTTTCATTGGAAAAATACGAAAAAACGTACATAATAACGGAATTATTCATTTTGTTTCAATTAGTTTGTACAAAGGTGTAATAAATAGTGTTTATTATTTTCCATTTTAATTCTCAAGAACAAAAAAATGTAAAAAAAATTCACTTTCATCATATGTTTACGATTTATTCCAATTCTAATCATTGCTTTTTAAAATAATAAACCTTGCCGAGGGAAAAGTGTCCTTTTGGCACACCAGCTTTTTTTTTTGTGGGCACAATTTTTCTTTCATCATTCATTGTTTGATGTCTTTCACATACAAGTATTTTTATGTAAGCTATTGGTAGGTCTTATAGGTATTTGCTATACTTAGTTTGGCCCATAGATATGTTGGGTACCTAGTTAGGATCACACTAAAAAATAATAGTGGTTTGCTTGACTAATTTAGCAACTATCGACCCACAGTGAGTTCCCCACAACTCATCATATTTCTATTCTAATATCTACTATAGCCAACAGATATTTTTAAAGCTGTTGAGAAATTAATAAAAAAGTTTCACACAAGATTAAATTTTTTGTAAAATTTAAAAAATGGAGTCCAAGTAGATTTCAAAGCAAAAATGTTCATTATAGCATTTCTTTAAAAAAAAAAAAAAAAAAAAAAAAAAAAAATTGCTCATGTTCATGATATTAAGAAAAACTTATCCCTGTCGTTTTGGGAAAGAAAGAGTAGTGTGTATGTGTACACATGTGGGAGTGGGGGCAGTGTTGGTTGTGTGTGTGCATGAATGTAGGTGATTATATATATATATATATATATATATATATATATATGGAGAGAGGGAGAGTAGGATTGTGCTGTGTGTGTGTGTCTATGCAGGATTGTATTGCGTGCATATATACGCATAAAAGGGGATGTCTTGTTGGTTGTGTGTGTTTATATATACACATACACACACACACATGTAGAAAGACTGTGTTGGCTGGATGTCTGTATGTATGCACATGTAGAGGAATTGTGTTGTGTTGCATGTGTACATATGTGTGTCTATATATAGGATAGGATTGTGTGTGGATTGTATTGTGCTTATATACATATAGGAGGAGGACTGTTTTCATCATGTGTCTTTGTGGTAGGAGAGAGGGCAGAATTTTTTTACTGTACTTGTTCATTGCCTATAGCAAACTTTTAGGAGGTACTGAACAATTTCCCTTTTTGTTGGTGAAATGAAAAAATTTAAAAAAAAAAAAAAAAAAAAAAAAGATTTTTTAAATTTTTTTTTTATTTCCCCAACAAAGCTGTTACCATGAAAAATGAGTTTATGCCATGGAATATTTGTTTTGCAGAAAACACATTCCCAACAGAAACATCCTTAAACCGAAAAGGAGAAGCGATTTTTGCAGGTGATATGCAGCTGAGGCTCACGCATAATAAAAGAAAACAAAGTCGGCCAACATTTGGAGAAAAATCAATTGCAATCGACCTCATCTGTTTGATTCACGAGAACTATTCTCATTTGCCAATCACTAATTGAAGACATTCAATAGTACACCAGCTGAAGCAAAAATTAGGAATAAAAGAACACTAAAAGACCAGCAGGCAAACAAACATTCGTGGGTGTGGCAGGGGGCATAGTATACTACAAAGTTTCTGCGATAAATATTCAAATGCAACTTTAATGAAAACATATTCAAATCATACTACTAACAGTAAATTTAAGAAAAACATTATTCAGACATCCTCAGTAGGAAAAAAAAAAAAAACTAGCTTTTACCTTTCAATACTTCTAAAATCAATGTATATCATCTGATCATCACCAATTGGACCCTTAGCTTTCTCCTGTCACAATGAATAGTTGCAGTCTCAAATGAAGCCTCTTGTTTTGAACGGTTACTGGGACTCAAGTTCACTCCAATCATCAAGTGAAACTCATGCATATGATACACTCTTAAAGATGCATGAGAAATGATTAGCTTATTTTTTTGTTTTTGAAGCATTTCACCCCAAGCAAAGTGGTAGTGCCACTAGCAGACAAGGGGTTACAAAGAATGGGAGTGAGATTAAAGAGGGTGTGATAGAGGAAAGGATGAAGAGAAGGACAGTGAATAGATCAAGGCATTTGGGGATGCCAATTGATGATGCATTTGAATAGTTGGAGATTATAGCTATCAGGGAAACAAGTAATAGGAAGTGAATTCCACAGACAGGAAGTGTGAGACATGAAGCTATTGGAGTAGAAGAGACAGCTATATTTAACCATTTTGACAGTGAAAGGGTGGGACTGAGATGCCAGCCTAGTAACACATAAATTCATGCAGTCTGGGAACTAGTGAAAGTAGTTTGTTGGAGCAGTTACCATAAAAGTATTTGTAGAAAAGACAGAGGAAGGTGATGGCACATCTGTGTGAGAGTGACTGTAGACGTTAAATCACTTAAAAATAAAATTATATATATATATATATATATATATATATGTGCGTGTGTGTGCGTGTATGTATATATATATATGTATATATATATATATATATATATATATATTTTAAGAAATTTTATGTTTATACATTCTTTTTATAGATGGTATTTATCAATCCAACCACGAGGACTGAATGTGGCACAAGGCCTTTTTAATGTGGGTATCTCCGAGCCCGTAGGCTCAGCCACAAATAAATAACCATCCAAACCTCCCGAGGGGGGGGGGCAGTTCCGTCAACCTCCCCCAACGAAACCCTACCCTTCGGCGGAGCTTCGTCAGGGTTCCTCCCTGCAAGCAGAGAGTTCGACAGACACCCGACCCGGCAGCTCACAAAGCACAGATACTACACTTTGATCCTAGCCACCGGGCCGGGCGGGTATTCTTTTTATAGATACAAATATTGAAGTAAAAGTTCTGTTTATAATAAACAACATTTACTGGCCTAAATGTCCGAGAAATTCAGAGGACGAATATTTTCTATGAAAATTTCTCAGACATTCAGGCCAGTAAATGTTGTTTAATACTGTTTATTATAAAACAGAGCATTTACTTAAATATTTGGATCTATAAAAACAATGTACAAACATAAAATGTCTTAAAATAATTGACAGACTTTGTCCATTTCATAATTTATATATATATATATATATATATATATATATATATATATATATATATATATATATATATATATAATTTGTATTTATCAGAAAATCATGATGTAGACTATGGTTGGCAACCTTCTGCTAACTGTGTGGACTTAGGGTTATAAAATCATTCAGTGTGCCAACACCATGCATATTTTTTCAAGGGCAATTCTGTTCTACAATATATTTTATATAGTAATATATAGTATATATACTTTAGTATATATTAAATTAAAACAGTCAAATATCTTTGCATTGTAGTAGTTATTGGTTTGGACTTTGTCATTTGCGGCTGCATGCCATTTGAAATTGCTTGGTGTGTCATATGTGATACACATGCTGTAGGTTGCCGACCTCGGATCTAGACAACTATTCCTATGTTTTTGGGTGTCGATTCCATTTTTGGTACTGGAAATCCCTCCCAAAAGGAATCAAAATGGAGTAAAAGCAAAATTTTAACCCTTTTTTTTTTAATGAATTTTTTCTTTTTTCTTCACACCAGTGCTTATAAACCTCTATTTCTTAATTAGAAACGAGTTAGTTTTATTTTACTCTTCCTTTTAAGTACAAATAACATTACTGCTGTTCTGTAATAGTACTGAAAATCATACAGAAGGATCAAAACTCTGAGTGAAACCTTCTACTTACTAACAGAATACAAAGGGAATGAGGATGTGTGTGTACGTGGCATGGCAGGTCTTAGTTGTAAAGGTCTGAACTGGTGGAACAAAGAATGCACTTGTAGAGTTTGGTAGTGGCAAACAATAATACTCAGCTGTAATAGAAGCTGAATCTTACCGAGCAAGTGTAGAATTTGGTAATAGCAACAGACAGTAACAGAAGCTGAGTCTGGCAGCTTGTGAGATTCCATTCTGATACCCAGGCAAGCTTATTCTGCAAATCTTGATTGGCTGCTGATTCTGGTGTGAATAGCAACAGACAGTACTCTACTGCAATGGAAGTTGAGTGACTCACTAAGTCATATCTCTGGTCAATCTGGTAGGTGGTTTATATGGCAGCTTGGGAGATTCCATTCCGATACCCAGGCATGCCTGTCCCGAGTCTTGATTGGCTGCTGATTCTGGTGTGGATACTGTGCTCTATAAATATGCATCAGTAAACTATGAATCTCTGGTAAATGTATTAAGTTACAACTCACTTTATTTTTGTCTGCCAACTAGATGCTAGTTGTGAACCTCCTTGCTAGAGTGAGACTCATATTCCTGAATCAGCAGCCCTTTGTCAATATTTTCATCGACATTCACAATAGAATAGTTAGAGGCTTGTGAAATTTCATCTGTGGGAAAGAAGTTGCACGGTAGAAAACAATTCACCACCCACAACACTGGGTAGAAGCTTTTCAATTCTGTCGAGTGTGGAAAGTGAGGACTGGACAACTCCAGCCCAGTTATCACAGCAATACTCCATTTTGGGTCTGATCTGTATCTTGTGTAAGGCATAGCAGGAGGAGTCTGGTATTTATTGAAGCAGTACAAGAAACAAACCATTTTCCAGCATCTTTACAAATGGATTGTACATAGGATTTCCACTTAAGATCTGGTGTGAACTTTAGTCCTAATACGTGTTCAAGGCAAGGAGCCTCACTGAGAGAAACAGCGTTCACCATGATGGACAAAAATTCAGATTCTGAATGTGCGATGATAAAACGTAACTAGTTTCGTCTTTGACAGTAGTATATATTTGCCCATAGCTGGGACCCTAACAGGTACTACCACCCCGTGTCAGGATTGTCCTGAGGACAGCAGCAATTAAGAGGTGGTTCACACTCCTCAAAATCCTCCCGATCAGAGGACTTGATACTGCATATAGTTTACTGCCATACCCAGGATGGTGCCAAAGAATGTTACAAAGAACCACTTGAACTAATAGGGAAGCTTGATTTTGGGGGGGGATGGCTATTAGATTTATCCACAGTATATACTGGGAGCAAGCAACTTGCTTAATGAATTCAGTAAATTGAAAAATATTGAAGGTTACAATCTTGGAGAATGACATCTCCGTCCCAAATTTATAGACAAATCGTGCAGATGCATGCTGGGATTTCCCCCCAGCCAAAAAAAAAAAAACAAAAAAAAAAAAAAAAACAAAACTGAACATATTTTAATATATATATATATTACTGACATTTTTTTTGTGTGTGTGCGTGAACACAATTTTTATTTTTTAATATTTTACTTGTTTTTTTGGTTAATTCTTCTAAAATTAGGGAAAAAATTTATTAACTTTAACGAATGTTGTACCATGCGTGCAATAAAAAAATTGTCACGTGGATTGAGTTTCTGTCTAGTATTTAACTTAAATAGTGAATTTTTAATACAATTATTTGTTATTTCTTTAATTATAATACATTTTAACATTTAAGTTGTTAAATATAGTTAAAAGCCGCATTCAGCTTCGCAAATGTCCTTTTGAGATAGATTTATTTTGCGAAACACCTGTGGAGAAGTTAATTTGATTTTTTTCAATTTCAACTGAGAAGGGTACCTACAAATATCAGTATCATCTTATGAAATTTAAATTTGTATTTCATGTACACTTCTGATAAATTTTAATAAGAAAGGTACCTATAAATTAATTAGTAATAACTTTTCTTATGAAATTTAATCTCATTCTCAACAGTTTTATTTTAATTTCTTTATAATATATTTTCCATAAAGCATTGTAAACGTAAAGGTGAAAGCTAAGTACAAAAAAAAAAATTAGAGCGCTGAAATTTTTCCTTAAAAATAACGAGGTAAATAATTTGTTCACTTAAATGTATATTATTTCACTTTTCTCCTTCCGTAGAACAAATTAGCCTCACGGAATCCGTCAATACGTCATTCATCACCTGTCAAGTGAGGCGAAAGTTTATGACCTGCTTTGTTTTATTTTCAAATTAGCTTCTGCGCCGAAAAGATGTAAGTTAAGATTTCTGATTTTCTTAAAATAAGTTTTGAAAAAAATGATAAATTGATATTTAAAAGAATTTGAAAGTGAGATTTTCATTTTTTTTTATAAAATGGAAAAAAAATGGTTGCCATCTGTCAATTTTGCTGACTCAAAAAAAAAGAAAAAAAAAAAAAAGATTTTTAACAAAAATTTCGGACGTGCTAGGAACGATTAAAAAATGTAAAAAAATACCCCCAAAATATTTGATCTTTCCTCTAAATAATAACATTTAGCCGATAAAATTTTGTTTTCGTCAAGTTTAGCGTCTTTTTCATCATACTATATACTCTTTTTAGCAATATCATGAAGGTACATACATACACACACACCTATATATATATATATATATATATATATATATATTAGATAATACACTCACACATTACGCACACACGTATACACACATAGGGCTTTACACTATTTTTTTGAGCTGCTCCGATACCCAAAATTGGAGCCGCTCCATCTCCAACTACATTTAAAAAAGGGCGGCTCTTTTCAGCGCCCCATAGCTAAAATGTACCTTTTTTCATAAACGTTGGACATTTTCGCAACTAATAAACTGGGTATGAGATATTTAAATTTAATAAGAACCAACATTTAGCCTATCAGCATATCCTTTACCCATAAAAACATACCAAAATTCCCCCAATGTACTTCCTTTTATAAGGCATATGTAATTCCTTACCTCAAGAGAATTACCTCAACAAATAGCAAATTTAGTTTTACAAATTTTATTTTATCATAAACTGGAGTATAACTTACTTTTTAGTTTTTCAAAATTTCCGTCTTTCAAGCTGTGACGGTTTTTTTCATAAATTCCTCCTCCAATTTCATTTTAGCATTAATTGAAAGATACACGATTAAATTTACTATATCGAGTCAGTAAAATATTCTGGTGTATTTTAAATAAAAGTTATATAGATCGGAATCTCAACTTCTTGGCCAATTTAAGAAAATTTTCGTAAAAGCAGCCATTTTCTTAATTCTAAGAAATTTTTTAACAAAACAATTTTACAGTGTAACCCGGATATAAGAGAGTTGTCGGGACCGGAGAAGAAGTCTCTTATATTCGGGTTTGGTCTATTTTGTTTAGGTAAGTATGGCTCTAATTTGGGACCAGATAAAATGTATCTTATATCCGGCTTTCTCTTATATCTGGGTCTCTTATATCCGGGTTACACTGTACGTTAAAAAGTAAATAAGAATTTTATTTCAGGACAAAAAATATTATTTCAGACCAAGAATCAATTTTATTTGGATGAATATTGAAGGAAATAGACGAAAAAATCCAGCGGAAGTTATTTACTCCATAAAGATTTTATTTATTTTTTTCAATAACTTTCTTTAAATAATAATAATAATAATAATAATAATAATAATAATAATAATAATAATAGCAAAATTGTATACAAAAGTAAATAGTAAATTAAAAAGAAAACACTGGTTTATTTATTCATTCAGCAATGAAAATTTCTCAAAAACAAAAAAAGTTCAAACCTTTTTCTCTCCCACACCAATATCTACAGACAGCTTTTATTCTCTCTCACTCACAAAAACACACACACACACACACACATTTAATAAAAAGACTTTCTACGGACTGACTCACTATTTTGAAGACATTTTTTTTCAGACTGTCTCCTGCAACTTAAAAAAAATGTCCCGGCCATCAGAACAGTATAACACTTAGGTGTCAAAATCTTTTGCCTGTTTACCAAAAGCCGGGTAGAAGTTGAAATAGTCACACATGAAAATGGAAACTAAAACACAAACACTCTCTCATACATTTACCACAGATATAATAAAAAAATAAGTTTAGCTCAGATTTTCTTTTTTTATTGTTGAATACAAACTAATATTTAAAAAAATTCAAATAATTTTGGAGCAAGGAGCGAAAAAAAATCCCTGCTCTTTAGTCCCAAACAGAGCTCTTTACGCTTCACTCCGCTTGGATATAAAATGAGCCCTCTCCTTTGCTCCTTTTTGGAGGGCTCCGTAAAGATTATATATATTTTGAACAATAAAAAATATTAAAAATTAAAATCTTCAGACACACTGGGTTGTACAGTGTAACCCGGATATAAGAGAGATTTTCTCTGGTGCCAAATTAGAGCCATACTTACCTAAACAAAATAGACCAAACCCGGATATAAGAAAAAACCCCGGATATAAGACACTTTTCCGGTCCCGACAACTCTCTTATATCCGGGTTACACTGTATATTAATATTCCTTCGTTTTTATTATTATTTCATTTAGATTTCTTGACAAGTTTCAGCCAACATGGTCATCATCAGGAGAAAAATAATTTCCTGCTTGCTGGTAGCTGTGAACTACAGAAATGAATGTCTTGATAGAGAAAATGAACTTTTGTCTGTAGTTTTCATTTGTTTTTTTTTTATTTTTTCAACTTAATTCGATTGCGATAATTATTAATTCTGTAGTGAAAAGGCCATTCAGATTTTCCTACATATTGTTTCTGACAGTGTGCATTCTAGGAGGTGGATTCCCCACCTGATGAGACATTTAGAAAAGGTTTTCCCCTCTTTTTTGTACAATTCTAATATAACACTGCATAAGATACACACACACACAAACATTATATTTATATATTAGGAAAATTAACGACAAATTGGAAAAAATATCTATTATCACAATGTAGGATACTTAATAAGAAAAGTAAGAAAAATATAAACATGAAGAAAAAAAAACTAAGTGAAATCGGCTAGACTATACGCCCAAACACGGAATAATAAAAAAAAAATAACTAAAAATTTATGTGCCGGGGTAGTTACTTCAATGTAATGCTAATATTAGCCATTTCCGTATAAGGAAACATTTGTCAGTCATTGACAGAGCAACCAGTACTGTTTTCAATCGAAATTTTTAAAATCTTTCACTTAAATCACAGATTTTGTTTGAGGTAAACAGGTTTCTCAAGTCCAGTAGCTGTTATCGCTCTTTCTAATATTTACTGGGGGGGGGTCATTACAAACCTACTTCAGGTGGTGTGGAATTCTAACAGCTTGATTATGTCATTATTTTCTCTTTGAGCAACATGTGCTGTCCATTTTAGTTGTTGCTGCTGTTGGTAGTCCACAAGTGATGTGGTTTCTGTTATTTCGTTCATTGTGGCTCTGTAGCGCCAGTCCACAATGTTCAAAAACATACCTATAGTCTGATGGAGTCTTAAAGAACACTATCCTGGGTATGACGATAAACTACATCCGCGTCCTGGGTAAGACGATAAACTACGTCCAAAAGCAAGGCCTCTGATCAGGAGGTTTTGAGGAGCGTGGAACTACCTCGTAATTGCTGGTGTTCCCGGGTCCACCTTGACCCAGGGTGGTAGCACCTGTTAGGGTCTCAGCTATATGCAAATAGTTAACCCTCAAACTGGGGTCAAAATACTATTAACGTGTAAAAATAGGTTTTAATACCAGAAATACTTTGTAAAAAAATTAATACCAGAAATAAATTTTTGAAAGAAAAAATTATTGCCAGCAATAGTTAAAAAAAAAATTTACCAGCAATACAAACAACTAAATATTTTTGGAAAAAATATTACCAGTAAAAGAGTTTTGAAGAAAAAAAAATGTTCCCAGAAATAGATTAAAAAAAAAAAAAAAAAAAATTCCCAGCAATAAAATAAAAATAAAAACCTATTGAGGTTGATATGCCGTAAAACAAAACAAACTGTTATATAGAAATAAAGTGTCTCTAGAGTTTGAACATAGATGGCCAGTGAGCAAACACTGGCGATCCCATTATTGAATTAAGTAGACCACGTGACCATAGAGGGAACGCATATATGTAAAAAGTAGCTGACTACTAACGATCACTATTTCTATTCTATCCTCTATTACTATATGGACCGCTATTCTCTACTCTATTCACTATACGGATTATTATTCGAGCGAGTATTATCCAGTAAGTGCTATTAGTGCGATATTCGAAGACGTCTGACACCAGTATTGTTCAATGGCATTACTATAGTTCTTTCTGCGATTACAAAGTCTCTACTACAACGAAAGTGACAACGAAAGTGACAACGAGTATTCGTTGACATCACAAACCAAATCTTAAAAGGGCAAAACGTGTCACACAAAAATTTTTGCCCACTTTGTCATTAAATCGCCTAACATTGTTCTCATATCTAAAAATTTGTATATCCAAATACTTCTTCCCTTATAGTGAGCACATTTCTTTTCCTCCATAAATATAACAAACTAAGCCATTATATAAGAAATCCTTATTGCAAGTGGCCAAAATGCTTGCAATTTTGAAAACAATCTGATAATGAAGGTGCAGTTGCAATTAGCCTCTCTCCTATGACACCCATTGAAGCGTATTTTACTTTCTACCAAATCTATAATGTCGGAATACAAACAGCATACAATTACACATAATGAACACCATATCACCCTAGTCACGTTAAACACATTTCATAATTACTTCGTTACCATGGTACTTTGACAAGATTAAATCCATTTAAGAAAGTGCCTGTCTGTATTGATAAGTCGATAAGCAAGAAGAAACCATTTATCAGCCTCGTCTCTTGTTTGTTAAAGAGAAAGTGGAGAAGGGTCGTTTCTATTTGAATGGCCGAAGACAGTGAACAAAGGTTGGTCAAGTCGACAGCATCTTTACTGGTCAATAATATCTCATAATATCCATTGATTCTGACGAGTGCTTATAAACTTTCTCTGCCCCTTCTTCCTTTTAACATCCATGCCATCTCTTCCAAGAGATATGAGTGGGTTTCATAGATACCACGTGATTATATATATACATACACGCAGTATAGGGAAACAAATACGTACACATACAAATGTTTAATTTATTGTATTTCGAACTAATGAATAAACATACTTTTCATATAAGTAACTGCGCACGAATACATAACTAAATATGCATAGAAAACGGGAAAAAATTAATTTAACAGAAATAAATTCCTTTTATTCATTTTAATGGGTGAAAAAAGTATTCGCACAATACAAAAAAAGAATATATAATCTTCATTTAATACATTGTAGAAAAAGCCATTATTTACTTCTACAGCAACCAACTTCTTGTAGTTCTTAGGTAACGATTTGCAAATTTTAGTTAATATTTTCTTCTATTCTTCTCTGCATATGGTCTTCAGTTCCGGAATGTTAGTTGGAGCTCTCGATTGGATTTGTATTTTTAAATAACGTCACAGATTCTCGATTAGGTTTAAATCTTGGTACTGACTTGGCCATTTCAGGATATTTACATCCTTTTCAGCAAGCCATTTCTTCGTAGATTTTGCAGAGTTCTTATGATCATTATCTTGCTGAAAGATCTTATAATGGACCGTTGGGTGAAGATGTGATGTATTGTAGAAGAATACACGTGGGTACAATTTACTGCTTGCCGGTCCGACCTCATGAGAATATTGGACTTTAATTAAGTCCGAAGAAAACAAAGAAAAGAAACAAACAAGACCGATAAACATGTAGAAACAAATATATGTATTAACAACAAGTTAAAGGTTGGTTGGTTGGGTTTTATGGCATATCAACCACTGTGGGTCATTTAATGCCAAATTAAGGTATATATATATATATATATATATATATATATATATGAAGAGGTGAAGAGAGAGAGAGAGGTGAAGAGAGAGAGAGAGAGAGGTGAAGAGAGAGAGAGAGAGAGGTGAAGAGAGAGAGAGAGAGAGGTGAAGAGAGAGAGAGAGAGAGGTGAAGAGAGAGAGAGAGAGAGGTGAAGAGAGAGAGAGAGAGAGGTGAAGAGAGAGAGAGAGAGAGGTGAAGAGAGAGAGAGAGAGAGGTGAAGAGAGAGAGGTGAAGAGAGAGAGGTGAAGAGAGAGAGAGAGGTGAAGAGAGAGAGAGAGGTGAAGAGAGAGAGAGAGGTGAAGAGAGAGAGAGAGGTGAAGAGAGAGAGAGAGGTGAAGAGAGAGAGAGGTGAAGAGAGAGAGAGAGGGGGCATGCACAGGAAAAAGAGAGAGTAAGAAAATCAGAGATTGAGGGCAAGAGGCAGGCACAGATGGTGAGAGGCAGAGAGAGAAGCAGGCTAGTAAAGAAAGAGACATGCAGGCAAAGAGAGAGAGAGAAACAGAGACGTAAGATGGCAGGCAGAGAGAGAGAGTGACAGGCACAGATACATAAAGAGTGAGAGAGAGGAAGGCAGAGATACGTAGGGAGAAAGAGGCAGGCATAGAGAGGGAGGCAGACACAGATACAGAGACAGATAGAGAGAGAGAGAGAGAGGTAGAGAGAGATACAGAGAAAGAGATACTGAAAGAGAGAAAGAGTCAGGCGGGCAAAGAGAAAGAGATAAGCAGACAACTTTTCTCACTCGTACGGACAAATACGCATACAATCCATGATACACTCACACAGAAAGAGTGTAACAGCGAGAAAGAAAGAGAAATATATTCGGGAAGCCTGGTTTTCATCAAAGAGTTTTTTGTTTTTTTTTACAAAGTTGAGAAGCCACAGAATTATCATTCCTCTTGTGTTTTGATAAGAGAAAAAAAAAGATGAACAACTTAATTTATTTGTTCACTGCAGCAGCCATCTTTAAGATGTCTGTCTCTTGGAATGTTCCATATCTGTTCAGAATAAAATCGCAGATGGCAATCGGTTCCAACTATTTTAAAATTCACAGGCCAATTTAAAAACGTTTTAACATAACGTCCAATACAGTAACTGTAACATTTCTAAACACCCCGTCAGTTATTAAAACATGAGCACTCTTCATCATTTATAAATATTACTCCCCCCTTTTATTGTATATGGAATCACCTAAAAATATAGTGTTTTACATATTGGTTCTCTATATTTGAAATTGCAGTAGCCTGACCCTCAATTTCAGTCAAGATTGTTTTAGTTGTTGCCACAGAAGGATACGACTACACAACCAAGAAATTTTCTGAATTATCGTCATTTACCTTATTGACATGTGAACTATTGTCCTCATCTTTGTTGTTATTATCACAACATTTCGGCCAGTCTTCATCATGTGCATGTTGATCTGGGTAGCATTTAGGTTTTGTATATTTTTATTGGGCTATGCGGACTTCCTTGGTAAGCCTAGCATTCTGTTATAATTGTTTTCTTCTCTGTTAAACCTGTTCTTCCATCCATGTTTTTCCACCTCACCATAATAGTTCCTTGATTTATTTAAATGTAGATGCAATATGCACTCCATAGGAAGATCGACTCAAAGGCTGGATGGTAGGATTGTGCAACAGGTGCTTACAAAAATCCGGAACTCTAATTATTCAACATCAGATGTTCTGACCAATATATACGCGTCTTCTATCACGGAACATCTTATATAAATAACCACAATTGTTCGGCTAATTTGAATGTGGACTCGTTTTCCATCCTGAGAAGGTCTCACTCAAATTACCGCCTTCAGATATTGGAGGCCATATATAGTTTATCAATGAAGTATTCGCTTTGTAAACATAAGGATTTTGTCCTTGGCCTACAATTGATTTCCATCTAATATTTTTTTCCTTCAGATTTCATTCCTTTTATTGATAATATATATTTATTAACCACGATTTAGCTCTGTTGAGCTAGGTTCGAAACCGGTTAGCTAGCTCGTTCTTCATTTTTCTCTTAATTATTATGTGTGGTAGGATTAAAAATACAAATAAAATTTATCTACTTATGGCGGTTATTAAATTTTGTACCACCAATAAAATGTATAAATAATTGTGTTTGTACCTCCTTTTGTTAGTTTTCACACCCGTTATGCTCGGTCAATACCTCAATAAATGCTGGACTATTCCATTTTGATCGCGTGGAAAGAGGAGAAAAGACACTCTTTAATTTTTTCACAGAAATCAAATAAAGATGTGTTTAATGTCTCCTGCTAATATCTCATCAATAATGGACTATTCCATTTTGATTGCTTGGATAAACAAAACATATCAGAGACACGACTTGGTTTCACCGAGAAAATGACAAAGAAAGGAGGAAGATAAGAAGAGTTTGATGATTGTTTTAGTGAAACTGAAAAGTTGCCAATTTCAAATATTTTCATTTGTACCCACACTTCTTAAAATAGAGACTAGCATTCATATTTATGATTGCTATTGCAAATTTTTTATTACAGTCGTCAAGATGCGATACGGCATATTCTACATATATTTCCTTATCGTAAGATTACTTAATCATTAACTTATCCATTAGATTACTCAATATTAACTTAAGAATTAAGATTCATCAGAAAATTCAAATAAGGAATCCGTGAAAATGAAAAATAAAGAAGGGAAGATAGAAGTGGGGAGATAAAATCAGATTAAGCTGATAACAGATGCTACACTTTGATCTCAAACCAAAAGGCTGAGAAATGATGTCGATCGCTATAACTGTGGCATTTTTCAGAGGCACAATATCCAGTGACAGAAATCGTGTCAGGCAATAGTTAAATTCCAATTCTAAGAAATTAAATAACATCGTCTGCTGAACTATTTTAAAATTACTATTAAGAAAGATGTTCGTAAGACGGGGATTTGGTTAGAAAAGACAGAAAGAAAGAAAAAAGAAAGAAAGAAAAAAGAAAGAAAAAAGAAAGAAAGAAAAAAGAAAGAAAGAAAAAAGAAAGAAAGAAAAAAGAAAGAAAGAAAAAAGAAAGAAAGAAAAAAGAAAGAAAGAAAAAAGAAAGAAAGAAAAAAGAAAGAAAGAAAAAAGAAAGAGAAAAAAGAAAGAAAGAAAAAAGAAAGAAAGAAAAAAGAAAGAAAGAAAAAAGAAAGAAAGAAAAAAGAAAGAAAGAAAAAAGAAAGAAAGAAAAAAGAAAGAAAGAAAAAAGAAAGAAAGAAAAAAGAAAGAAAGAAAAAAGAAAGAAAGAAAAAAGAAAGAAAGAAAAAAGAAAGAAAGAAAAAAGAAAGAAAGAAAAAAGAAAGAAAGAAAGAAGAAAGAAAGAAAGAAGAAAGAAAGAAAAAATAAAGAAAGAAAAAATAAAGAAAGAAAAAATAAAGAAAGAAAAAATAAAGAAAGAAAAAATAAAGAAAGAAAAAATAAAGAAAGAAAAAATAAAGAAAGAAAAAATAAAGAAAGAAAAAATAAAGAAAGAAAAAATAAAGAAAGAAAAAATAAAGAAAGAAAAAATAAAGAAAGAAAAAATAAAGAAAGAAAAAATGAAAAAATAAAAAAATGAAAAAATGAAAAAATAAAAAAATGAAAAAATGAAAAAATGAAAAAATGAAAAAATGAAAAAATGAAAAAATGAAAAAATGAAAAAATGAAAAAATAAAGAAAAAGAAAAAATAAAGAAAAAAGAAAAAGAAAAAAGCAAGAAAAAAGAAAGAAAGAAAAGAGGGGTAGATAAAAGTGTTTAACATCTGCCATTACGTCATAAATAATGGACTATTCTGTTTTGATTGTGGGTGAGGGAAGAGGAGAAAAGACACTAGTTGAGTTCAGTAAGAAAGAAAGTGTTTAACGGCAGTTCCAGTGAAATGTACAGTTTTGTCACGTTCAAATCTTTTCATTTGTACCCACTTCTTAAAATAACGACCAGAATTCATGTTTATGATTGTTATTGCAATATTTTGTTAAAGTTGTTAAGCTCAAATATTTAACGATAAAAAAATTTAATGGCTATTTTATTGTCGTAGAACTCGTCATGAGCTTACTCAATCCTTAACTTAAGAATTAAGATTCATCACAAAATTTAAATAGAGAAACCGTGATATTTTCATGGTTCTTTCTAATATAAATAAATACAATATGAGAGCCATTAACAAAGAAAGGAACAAATGGCGGCAGAGTAGTAGCAGCAGTAGGGAAAATGAGAATCGGCGGCAGTTCCATCAGCTGGCAGTTTAGTTTTAAGACTCCAAGTTATACACTCAGGATTGTCCCAAGGGACAATAGCCAAGTGAATTAAATCATTGGTTCAGGAATTTTATGACATATTAGGGAGGCAATTCCGTGAGAATTGGAAATCCTACTGGGATTCAGCATTGGCGGCCACAATCTTGACAACACAAGATACGCACAATACTGACAGCAGACACGGAAAAGAAATTACAAAATCTCTTACAGAAGGTAGCGACGGAGAGCGTGAAGAAGGGACTATGCATAAAGCTACAAGAAGAAAGAATGCATGATCATCAGTAGAAGGATGATCCCAAAATGCTATTTACAGGTCGGGGACACTAAAATCAAGCAGGTGCGAAAGTTTAAATATCTAGGAAGTGTTGTAACGGAAGACAGTAAGTGCGACGCTGAGATTCGAAGATTTACTTGGATGGCCGAGGACGCATTTTAAAAGCTGGGCAGAGTATTGCGAGACAGACAGGAGGATTTCTTTAGTAATAAAGAAAAGAGTATTGAGCTGCTACGTGACATCTTTTCTCCTTCACAGCAGCAAATGTTGGACGGTCACCTCAAAGATGAAGAAACTCGAGGTGACGGAGATGTAGTTCTACAGAAGAATGCTGAGAATATCATGGACCAAGGATGTCAGCAACGATGAGGTTTTGGAGAGGATGCAAGCAAGGCGGTAGCTTATACTTAACATCAGGAAGAGGCAGCTGAAATTTCTGGGACAAGTATTGAGAAAAGGCCTGGAAAATCTGATGCAACACATGACATAGCGGGCTTAAGCAAGTGGATGACAGAACGTGATCTGAGGGAGGTAGCAGAGGAACAAAACTTATTGTGAGCTGCAAGGAATAGGGGGAAGTGGAGAGCCCTGGTCGTCTGCGTTCTGAAGGGACACGACACATACAAAAATATCGTAAAGAAAAAAAAAATTATATATATATATATATATATATATATATATATATATATATATATGTATATATAAATTAAATCTTACCCATAATTCAAACATTCAATAGATAACGAGTTTTTTTTTTCTGCTTTCATATCTGGTATAAGTTACTGACACTTAAAGAAAGCTAGCCAGCACAATGGCCAAAAAGTTTTGATAATAACAACAAAGATGAGGACACTAGCACACATTTAAATACCAAATTTTGCTGCTTATAAGATGCTTCAATGCATTAGAAAAAATTTTGAAAGAAATTGGAATTTTTTTTCCTTTTACTTCATAGCCATTGAATAGCATATTTCAGTCGTAAAACTTAATTAATCCTGACAAATTCATCCCATACCGAAAAGAAGTACCAAATTTATGGTAACTATTTAGAATGTAATAAGATCTCAGAGCAGATACTGGTGCATCATTGTCAGTGACAAAAAAAAAAAAAAAAAAAAAAAAAAATGATTGTTTCAGCTGTTGGCAGGCTAATGTATTTGCTCGATAATATTTGACATCGTTAAGTACCGTAAGTATGATTACTTAATCAAGTGAAAATACCCAGCATGTACTAACGAAAACGTCGAATACAGTAGTATTATTCTTAAAGTGTCTGCCATAAATGCTATTGCTTTGTGGCCAATAATTTAAGAAATAAGAAAGGAAAGTGTTGCTAGAGCAGGAATTTTTGTTGTCAATATCCCAGTATCCCAACAGTACAAATAGCTTCTCTCAGAAAGGTGTTAATTTAATTTTGAAACACTGGACTTACAAGGGCTCAGGCTCCCTTAACATACCGTAGTTATAATTCTCATTACCAACCTTTAATTTATAGGACACAGAGTGTTTTTTTTTAGAGATTATTTTATTATAGGAAAATGCATCTTATAGGCAGCGATATACGGTAAACTGTTTTTTAATTTTATTCTTTTAACACTAAATTTCACCAAATCCGAGGCTTGTAAAATATCTCAAGTCAGAATGAGATGTGCGATATGAAGGTGGCAAAAAAAAAAAAAAAGATTATGAAGATAGGGAATTTTGACCTTTGATTTGAAGACGAAGTTTGAAGTATTTCGGGAAGCAGCCACATGACAGCATGATCCACAAAGTAGAGGTTCTTGGTTAAAAAAAAAAAAAAAAAAAAAAAAAAAAAAATTCTTCCATTTGGAACATGGGGGAAATTAGGATAATTCGTCTCTGTGGAAGTGGTATGGCATTTCCCAGCTGTGAGGAACTGAATTGGTGAAACTAAACAATGGAGTTCATCTGAACAATTTGCCAGATATATAACTCGAGCAGGGCTGGAAAGTGAGAATTGAGCAGCTCCAGCCCAGAATAGGTAGCGAAACTCCATTTTTGGTGTAACTCTACTTTTGTAAAGATCAAACATGGTGGAAGAAGTCGGATATCAGGTCATCTCATAAGTTGTGTCCGAATTTTGAATAAAGAAAACAAGTGACCAAATGTTACATTTAATTACAGATTCAATCAACAATGTATTTTCCCTGATTATCTATGACTTCCTTCCATCTATTAACAAGCTTACTAATTCCATTACTGTAAAATTCTTTTGGCTTTGATTCGAAGAACTCACAATGTCAGTTTTAACCTCTTCCTGTGGTACAAAAGCTGTTTCTTCCAAATGATTCTGTAAGCTACGAAACAAATGGTAGTCTGAAGGAGCAAGATCGGGAGAATAAGGTGGATGAGGAATTTTCTCCCAACCAAGTTCTTCGATCTTTTGTGACATGATTCTTGCTGTATGGGGTCACGCATTGTCCTGATGAAACATCACCTCTTTTCGATTCACTAGAGCAGGGTTTTTTTTCCTCAAAGCTTGGTTCAAACGCTCTAATTGCTGACTGTATATTTGAGCATTAATTGTTGCATTAGGTGGTAAGAATTCAAAGTGGATTATTCCTTTGCGATCCCACCAGATTGAAAGAAGAACCTTTTGCTCATGACGTTCCCTTCTCGGCTGTGGCTGGAGCCGTTCCCCTTTAGCAAGCCACTGTCTACGACGCTTAACATTTCGATAAAAGATTCATTTTTCGTCGCCAGTCACAAGTCTATCCAAAAAAGGTGAAACAAGTTGGCGAGAATGGAGAGAAGAGCAGATGTCAACTCGGGATTTGAGGTTGTTTTCAGACAATTCATGAGACACCCATTTTCCAAGTTTAGGAACTTTTCCAAGTTGTTGAAGATGGCGATGAACAGTTGTATGGTTTGAACTGAGAAACACTGCCAATTCCTCAACTGATAAAGCAGGATTTTTTTCAAGGGTTGCTTCAAGATGCTTTTCATCAAACTCAACTGGACGTCCGGTTCCATCTTCAAGAGTGAAATCTCCACCTCTGTCTTTTGCAAACCATCTTCTGCAAGTTCTTTCATTCACACATTCTTCTCCATAAACTGAGTGAATGTTTCTAGCCTCTTCGGCTGCTGAGTTTCCTTTCTTGAACTCATAAAGCATTATGTGCCTCAAATGATTCTTGAGTACTTCCATGTTAGTAGGGTTTTAATCAAACAAAATTTAATTTCATTGTTCTCTGAAATAAAATTTGATCAGTTTAAATGCATCTAAACATAAAAATAATGTTCAGCTCCATTAGACATAAAATACTCTTTAAATTTCGTTCATTTTAAAAAATAGGTAATATTCGGACAGAACTTATGGGATGACCTGATACTTACTGAAGGAAAAGAATGGGCCAACCAATTTTCTGGCCTCTTGAAGCAAGGGACTTGATATATGCATTCTCATGATATACATATTTGTATGGTAATTGTTCTGATGAGCTTTCATCTTTCGTGGCTCAACTTTACCAATTTAAGCGCTGTACTAGATTGGTAGTTAGGTCTCATCATTTTACATTTGAAATGGCTTTAAAATGGCAGTTGAATGTAACCGTTAATTCTAAGCTAACAGTTTCTTCTCTCGCACTTACTGCTTGTGGAACTTTTCCGTCAAGTTTGATCTCCAAAAATGTAAAAGCAATGTCAATTGTTATCATAATTCCTGTTTTTTTTGTTCTCACTTCGTAATATGTTTTCTTTTTCTCATTATTTTAGACTCAGTGACCCCCTTGTGTTTTAGTGGCTTTATTATCTTGCTTGGGAGAAAACGATATATATTTAATCTTTCTGCTTGGAGGGAAATGATTAACTCGTTACTTCTTCACGTCATACATTAACACTCTATCCTGGGAGGCTCTTAGACCTTGAATTGAGTGCACAATTTATTACGTAAATGAATGAGAAAGTGTAAATAGTTCTGTGTAATGAGTTTTGTTCTCTTTACGGACGAAAATATTGATTTCATTGGTAAAATTTTTGTAATTAGTCAATAGTTGAAAAAGCGAAAACAGCTGAGAAACCTGATTTCCTAAAAAATTGTTTTAATAGAAAGATTATACAAATTTCAACCGACAATAGTACTAACTGCTCGGTTAATTAATGCCAGATATTTCCTTATAAGGAAAAGGCTAATTTTACCTAACACTGTTCTGATAGATGGGAATTTATACATCATATTCTCCCATATACACACACACACACATATATATATATATATATATATATATATATGCATTAACCTACGAACCACGCGATGAATGTTATGATCCTTGTTTATAATAACTACAAGCTGCATATGGTCTTATTTTAATCTGTAAGTACTTTCAACTATACATTCATTATCTTTTTTTTTTATGAATGATTCATTGTAATATAAATTGAACTGTACAACATATTTTATATATATATATATATATAGATATCTCGGGTGTTACAGCATAACTGTCCATCCCCCAAAATGTTTAATATCTAAACAAAAAAAAAAAATCGAGTTTCTTTTTTTCCAGGTTTTCAGATAACACGTTTAGCCATCTTGACACCATTTGTTATAAGAATCAATGAAAAACACATTGAGTTATTCAGTTAGAAAGAGAACAGGTTAAAATCGTTTTGTGTCAGCCCAATTGCCTTTCCAAGTGAGCAATGGTGAGAGGAAAAGATCATTTAGGCCGTCAGTAATGATAGCAACATTCATACTCTGTCTTCCATCTTCAAAGCCCATTCAAGAACCATCAAGAATAAGTTAAAAAAAATATAGGGAACAGCAGATAGGAAAACTGGATCAGGGAGTCAAAACAGGAAGAGGGATCATCGTTTCAACTTAGAGCTAAAGAGATCAATTAGAAAAGATTCAATTAAATCCCTAAGATGTTTGACACATGAAAGGGGAGTTTCATCTATAACAGTTTAAAGAGCAGTGAAAAAATTCTTGAAAATGAAATCGTACATGAAAAGTGTGAGGCACCTTGTTACTCCAGGGCAGAAAGTTAGAAGATTAGAGAGGACAAAGTTCATCTTGAATAAATTGGAAAATGGTCCGGGAAATAAATATATATATATATATATATATATATAAAACTTTATATCAATCCTACAGGAGATTCTGATCCTTAGCTATGATTAA
>OZ010584.1:24490585-24498085 GCA_963932145.1 Acanthosepion lycidas
AGAATATTTGTTTATTTTTCTAATCATTTCACCCCAACCAAGGTCAGGATTCCACTAAGATACCATAGAGTGGAAGAAAATGAGAAGACTTCGATGAGGAGAAATGATAAAAAAAAAAAAAAAAAAAAAAAAACAACATTTAAAAAAGTTCAGGCAGATAGAAGATTGCGATTGATGTTGCATTTAAATTTATTTAGAATGTAGGTAGAAAGGAAAAAAAATAACGCAGGAGAGAGTTCCTCAGATGAGAGGTGCAAGCAAAGAAGCTACTAGAACAGAAGTTACAGTTAATCGTAGTTATTTCAATAGCAAAACTTGATTTATATATTGTCGATCCAGTCCAATTTTTAAAAGAATACATGTCTATTCCATTTTGAGTGGCATGATTTCTATTTAGAAGGTCAACTGCCTTGCGCATGGACGGGCGCACAAATGGCCTCAAGCCAATTAGTAGAATAAGTTCAGGGAGAGAATTTCATGAAAAGCTGCATTAGATATGAAATCTTTGAAGATTCGAAACAAAATCAGAGGAAAACCATCGAACTCCATCTCACCACTAAACTCTCCACCCACGAGCTTTTCTATGAGTGGTCGTCTTCTTTTGCTCATGCAGCTTAGAGATATAATGTAGATAAACGATTGCACAATTCTTCTGATCTGCTCCTACAATGCCCTGACCTTTAAAATGTCAAGGTCGTTTGCAGAAGGGGTGGGAGTCTTAATGAAACACATGCACTAAGTGTCCCAACAGGTATTGTTAGCGTTTTAGATCTGTGTACAACTTCGAAGGCAGGTACCCTGGCTTGGCACACAGTGATCAGAAAGCTTGTTCTTCCCACACATTTAAATGATTCACAGTTGTTACTTGGCTAATGTTTATATTCTTACAAAGATAGTCGTGAAGATGAGGGTGTCAATGTGTGTGAGTTGGGGTAGGGGGAGAATATATAGAGGGTTATGAACATTTTCAATTTCAACATTAAACTCACTGCTAGAAAAGAAAGGAAGAAAGCAAGAAAAAAAGAAAGCAAGAAAAAAAGAAAGCAAGAAAAAAAAAGAAAGAAAAAAAAAGAAAAAAAGAGAAAGAAAATGCTATTAATTTCCCTATTAAATGCTAAAAAAGTTTTTATTTTTTTTTAAGGTCCTTTGAAATAACATGAATCTAAATGAATTTAATATTGTAAAACGTCTATTTTTTCTTTATTTTCATTGCGATATTGGCCAGTAGTGTATATATATATATATATATATTAGATAATATTAGTTATATATATATATATATATATATATTAGATAATATTAGTTATATATATATATATATATATATATTAGATAATATTAGTTATATATATATATATATATTAGATAATATTAGTTATATATATATATATATATTAGATAATATTAGTTATATATATATATATATATATTAGATAATATTAGTTATATATATATATATATATATATATTAGATAATATTAGTTATATATATATATATATATATATATATTAGATAATATTAGTTATATATATATATATATATATATATTAGATAATATTAGTTATATATATATATATATATATATATTAGATAATATTAGTTATATATATATATATATATATATATTAGATAATATTAGTTATATATATATATATATATATATATATATATATATATTAGATAATATTAGTTATATATATATATATATATTAGATAATATTAGTTATATATATATATATATATATATATATTAGATAATATTAGTTATATATATATATATATATATATTAGATAATATTAGTTATATATATATATATATATATATTAGATAATATTAGTTATATATATATATATATATATTAGATAATATTAGTTATATATATATATATATATATATTAGATAATATTAGTTATATATATATATATATATATATATATATATATATATATATTAGATAATATTAGTTATATATATATATATATATATTAGATAATATTAGTTATATATATATATATATATATATATATATATATATTAGATAATATTAGTTATATATATATATATATATATATATATATATATATTAGATAATATTAGTTATATATATATATATATATTAGATAATATTAGTTGTGTGTGTGTATATATATATATATATATATATTAGATAATATTAGTTGTGTGTGTGTGTATATATATATATAAAAAATAATTCCAAGAGAATAGAATCCAGGTAGAACTCAATGTCCAGGACAGAGTAAGGATATAATAAAAAGGCTTAAACACTAATATTCCATGGTCATAATTTATTCCAATGGAATCAATTATGACCATGGAATATTAGTGTTTAAGCCTTTTTATTATATATATATATATATATATATATATATATATATATATGGGAGGAATGTCTTTCATTAATCCAATAGATTTTTTTATTACTTATATTACATTATTTTTACTGCATACTCGCATTTGAGTAGAAACATAAATAAATGGACCGTATACACAAATCGCGTATCCACTAAAAATAACATTTAAGTTTATATATATATATATATATATATATATATATATATATATATATATATATATATATATATTATATATATATATACACACACACACTGATATGGCATGCTCTGCCGCTTGCCCACGAAGAATGTTACAGCATGCAAGGTTCTATTTTCCTGTTTTAAGTAAAAGACATACTTGAACTCAATCTTCAGCGTGAAGATTGCGTTCAAGTGTTGACCCCAGTGTTCAATTATATATATATATATATATATATATATATATATATATATAAACTTTAAACGTTTTTTTTTTTCTTTTTTTTAATATATTTTTCTTTGAACAGTGTGTATTATATCTGTTAGCTAGAATATTGGAGAAATCTTAATAAAGCGAAATTAAAAATATTCCGGATTCACAAATCTGAAATTTTGGATTGCAAAATTTTCATTACTGAGATTGTTTGCGGCGATGTTTTATGTGATTTTTTTTTTTGTGACAAAATTTTTGTACGAAAACAATTTTGGGAATAATTGAAAATAATTGCAAAATCCAGCAAAATCACCATGAACTAAAAATAACTGTCTGTACGGAAAGCCACGACCTACGTACATCAAATTGTCTTTAATTTAGTGGCGGCAGAAGAATTATTGTTGAACTTTTAAAAAGCTTAAATATTAATGCAATACTTTAATGCAGCGATCAATTTTGTCTTCTTCTGTAGTTTATTGTTGCCTATTGCATACGGCAGCAGTATGCCTCGCAAAAAGAAATCTCTGCCAACAGAGGACCAGATTGCAATCAAAAGAGCGAAGGGTGCAGCGAGAAAAAGAAAATCCCGTGAAAATGTAAATCCATATCAAACGACCTCCAGCAAAGCTTCCAATGGTGAGAATATACAAAGACTTAGTGCTATACTGGAACATACCTATTCTATTGTTAATAGACTCTCCCACATATAATAAGTAGTAGTAGTAGTAGCAGTCAACAGGGAGCTCAGTGAGTTGGTCAGTCAGTCGATGTCGGACATTAAAGTATCAACCACCACAACTAGATTGCTGCGTCATTAACTATTATTTCAAGTTCCTAACGTTTTGTACGTCGAACCTTTTTAGGACCGACTTAGTGAAATACAAGCCTCCACTGTGAAGCTACTCTATAACACTTAGGGACTCTCAAACTCCTGAACAGGTCGAAGGCCCAATGAAGACTCCTCTGAAGGAGTTAGATTAAATACCGCCCGATGGAGAGACTTTTAAGCTAGTATGCATTATAGGTGAACAATTCTACTAAAAAAATTGAAAATAAATACAATGTATCTAAATACAAATTAGAGACCTGTCATAATAGATTATTCCATGTTAAATAAATCAACAATGTTTTGCAGCAATTTTTAATATTACTTGGAAATTTTTCTTGCTAAAAAGTTGAATAATTTTAACAGTTTCAACATTATGAATAAAAAAATAGAGAATTTTATATAGTGTTTTTTTCTAGACTTAGCATACGCAAAACAAATTCACGGGTTTGGATGAAAACAAAAAGTTCCCAAAATGACGTCAAAATCCGAAAGATGTTTCATCTTTTAATAGCCAGTTGTGTTTAGTTTAATTTCTAATGTATATAAATATAGGTAGACAGTAGCAGATATGATAGTCAGAAAGCACTGCCCGGAGTCCCCAATCAGGCTTGACACCCAACCCTACCCCGGTGAAATGGTTTAGGGCTAGTACGCACCAATCGTGCCTGGTGTTACACACGTTTATAAGACATCTTTGAGTTTGTCCCCAAACCATAGGAGAGAGAGAGCAACTCGACACTTCCCGCCAAAAATTTATATATAGCAATATAGCGTTCGTTTAGGAAAGTTCCAAAGTATATGTGGAGTATAGAGCCACAGACCCACGACACTAGGTTTTTAGGAGATGAGATTCATCGGACAATTTGTTACGTTGGTTCGACTACACTAGCACACGGACTAGGGAGGCTGAGAATTGAAAATTTTAATGTTTATTTTATTTTTTTTAATCTTGCCGATTTCATTTAGGATCTTTTTTTATGTTTCCATCACTGTTGTTCTAGATATCGCACACTGTGATAACAGAAGTTCTGCCAGGAATGGTGAAATGTTGTAAGAGCCAGGGCGCAAATTTACTGTGGATGACCTTGCGATTAAGTCACTCCCTAGATGTTTTCGTCGTAGTGAATAATTTTCTCCTTTGACCAGAGTATCATTCTCTATGTCAAAATTCTGGTCAGTCTCATTATGGTGAGCAATTAATGCATTTAATGTATTCTTTTTTAAAATATCCCTTTTGTGTTCATACAATCTTTTTAGGTTCCTTGAGGTTTCTCCGATGTATTTTTGTCACAATTATAACAGGCTATCGGGTAAATTCTTCCTTTAAGTTTTTGCTTATTGTTTTGTTTAGTATAGACCGATTCTTTTATTGTTTTAAATTTAGTAGTACAATGTAACCCTGATATAAGAGACCCGGGTATAAAAGAAACCCAGATATAAGAGAGATTTTCTCTGGTCCCAAATTAGATCTTGTCTCTTATCTAAACAAAATAGACCAAACCTGGATATAAGAGACGACTTCTCCGGTCCCGACAACTCTTATATCCGGGTTACACTGTAATAGATTTTATGTTGAGTTTAGGTAAGTTCTTTTTAACTGAAGTTGTGATAGAGTTGGTGGGATATTTTTTTTTTTTTTTTTTTTTTTTTTTGATTCTTTGCATTTGTCAGGAGGAATTGTTTTTCTATTTTTGAATATTTCCCGAGCCTTTTGATTTCGAGTGAATATAAAATAATCAGGTTACTGAAAAAGCCTGAAAGCATTTTCAATGTATATTCATCATGTAAATATTGAGGACTGCAAATTCTGAGTGTAAAAAAAAAAAAAAGAGAATTATGTTGGAGAAACAGGCACGGAATTTCATCTTCGGTTCAATAACCATAAAAACAACAATTTTCTTGTCGCTACAGACTTCAACCAACAATTCCATATATTGATGACATAAGATGCGTGCTTTTAACGTCTTCATTTAAGAGCAGACAAAAAAGACGCAGATCGGAGTTAAAATACATTTTCAAAATAGAATAACATATTAAAGTAACAAACAGGGATTTGGATTTACTCAGTGATTAGAGTTTCCACAAACCCTAATCCTGTTAAACTATTAGGCAAAAAAAAAAAAAAAAAAAAAAAAAAAATCAAAATTCTCACAGAAATATAACATATGAGGAAAACAATCAATCACTGTTTATTTCTCGTCTCTTTGAAAAAGGAAACAAGAATACCCAAAAATTCCAACTTCAAAATCTTTTTCTTCATGTTTCAATTTAACCAAAAGGGTAATATATAATAAATATTCAAAATTGTTAACATTTTGTTGGCTTTTTATTCCTCAAATTTCATTAACCGGCTTTTAAAATATATATATATTTTGAATAAAAAATATTAAAAAATTAAAATCTTCTGGGTTGTAGATTAATATTCTTTCGCTTTTTTTTAATTTTATTTTATTATTATTTCATTTAGATTCCTCGACTAGTTTCGTCCCCAAAATGGCCATCATCATCAGAAATCTTTCTGCTTGCTGGTAGCAGTAAACTACAGAAATGAATGTCTTGATGGAGAAAATGAACTTTTGTCTGTAGTTTTCATTTGTTTTTTATTTTTTTATCTTTTTAACACGAATCTTTTAACATTCCTTGTGTTGGTCAAACAGTCTCTTTTAAGTTGTTATTTGAGATAAGAGCTGGATGGATCTATGCTGCTCTGAATTTCCTTGGTCAGTTTGACAGTTTTATTGGGCCTTGAGAGGGGATGTGTCTCTTAAGTGTTTGTGTGCGTGTTATTTGGTTCTTAGGGAGTGAGTGAGTATATGTGTAAGCGTGTGTATTGATGTGGGTGGGTGTTATCATTTGGCTCATTAGGGAGTGAGCGAGTATGATGTGTAAGTGTGTATATTCGTGTGGGTGTGTGTATAAGTGTGACGCCTCCACACCTCCGTAAGCATGTATGTCATATATATATATATATATATATATATGTGGGGGGTGTTGAGGATACGTGGTGGTGTAATGGTTAGTGATTCGGAACATGAGATCACACAGCCGAGTTCGAATGCCAGTCAAGTTTGTTACATTTACTTATGTCCAATCAGTAGGAAAGATATTATTCCATCCTTTCTTTAACCATTTATGAGTAAATAGCAGAATAGAAATCACCTACAGCTTTCGTTGGCAGCCAGTCTAGGAGAAGGCAAACTGAATTCAAGCTAGCCTGGAGAGTGTGGGACTGTCAGATTATCTTTTGCAAAATACATTACTGCAACTATGACTTGTTAGCCATTTCCCAAGCGTAAAAGTGTGTATATGTTTTAACGTAAAGTGTCATTTTCAGACACGGGCTATAAAGTCGTCCAAAACCCAGCTACAGACGTGTCGATTTTTATTCTTTTTATGCCCTTCTGAGTTTGAAATGAGTCCAATTGTCAACTCATACCTCTGGTAGATATGTTAGCAACCGCTCGGATAATTCAAACGCCTCAGTTTCTTAGTTACTATATTAAAAATAAATTTTAAAAATTCGTCTTAAAATGAAACGTTTTTCCTCCAAAATAATTGGGAAGGGGTTAATGTTGCATGATTTCAATTGTGTTTAGATATTATCAAGAGAGAAATTATTAGGTTGGTGCAAAAATAATGTCGTTTTCTCGCATAGTAACATATGTGAAAAAACGACATTATTTTTGCACCAACCTAATAGATGAAAATCAAAGTCCGGGTGCATATTTGAATTGGTTTTAAAAAGTTTTTTTTTAAAAAGCTTTTAATGTTTTTGTCATCATGTGGACATAATGTTTTTTTTTTTTTTTTTGTTTTATTTCGGGGACGGCGGGAGTGAAGCTGTTGCCTTGAATGACTCTGATAAAACGTGGATTCTGAGAATTTAAATCCATTTTAGAATAC
>OZ010584.1:24503085-24590585 GCA_963932145.1 Acanthosepion lycidas
TCATGTATCGAAAGATAAATGATTACTTAAGCGTGTATCTCGCATGGCACAGAACTGACTGATTCTGGAGATAGAGAAATTTACAGCGAACCAAGTTTCTTAGTAGCAGACCTAGCAATAGATTAAATATAGTCTTTCCACTTGATATCAGCCATGGCATTGTATGCGTTATACGATGCATATTATTGACGTTATTTACAGTGTGAAGAATAGCTTAATCGGTGTCAGACTGCGCACTCTCGCCGCCTTCAGGGTATGTCAAAATTAACCTTTTATTCTATCTTCTTAAAGTGTGGCTGGTCAGGGGTTAATTTATCATGAACCACCCACCACAATTTATCATTTTTAGAAGCTTCTCGAAATTTGACTTATTCAACCTCACCTCTCACCTCCAGGTTCTCGTCATTCCCAGTGGCTGAAAAACTGACTTTAGTGTGGGTTCATACTGACTACATTATTAGGTTGGTGCAAAAATAATGACGTAATAATCTCGTTTTTTGACGTATTTTTTAACGTCAAAAAACGACGTTATTACGTCGTTATTTTTGCACCAACCTAATAGCTCAATTCCCATTAACATTTTCTAGTCGGATTATAATCCCCCCCACCACCACCACCACCAACGCCTGTCCCAATTTTCCCATTCACCCATACAATTTTAAACTGCAGCATATTTTTATTCCATAAATTATCTGCCCATCCATTGGACGAGGTGGAGAGGGCGGACGGAATTAATGATCGACAGTAATCCATCATTTTCTCCCCAAAGAAATCTTTGTTCAGCTTTTATCTATCTAGTTCCCGTCTGGATTGTATCTGTCATTTTGTCTCTCCAATCACCCACCAAGGATGTTTAGTTGCCCTTTCAAGAAATTTCTTCAAATCATCATCGAAAAATTTTCCTGTCTGCTATCAATGATGCCAGACTCATGGACAGCAAAATACTGCCTGTTTGGCCTCACTTTTGAATACTGGTCTGTTGTTCTTGCTATTCATCTCGTGGTTCTTGACAAAATCCAAAGAAGGATCTGCAATGTAATCGATCTTGACATGACATCTTAACTTTGGTCACTTTCTCACCGGCAAAATGTAGCTTCCTTCCGTCTTTTCTACAAATACTTTCATGGCAAGTACTCTGATAAGCTTTTTTTTTTCCTGGTGGCCCGGCTACATGGATTTAAGCGTGCTACTCGATTGGCATCTAGGTCCCACCCTTTTTCTATTGAAATAGTTAAATGTAAACGCCACAGCTCCTTTTCTCGCACTTCTCGCCTGTCGAGCTCCCTTCTGTTTACAGTCTTCGCTGGTAATTGTAAACTTCGAAAATTCAAATGCAACATCAATCGCAATCTTCTTGAATCTCGTTCATCTTTATCCTCTCCTCACCCACCAACCATACCCAGTCTTTTCTCGCAACTTTAATTCCATGTAATTCCCTGCGTACTAGTGACATTCCCGCCATGCTTTAGGCGAAAAAAATAGTTTTCTTTGGGCCCATTTTCTTTACTTTCTCAACTCTGGATAAATATCCAAACATTTGCCTTTTTATTGCTAACATACACTCAAATCCTTTCAATTCTTACGGACTTTTAGTTCAAAATGGTAAATTCCATTTTAAGTAGAGAAAAACAGAACCCAGGTTACATCTACTACACTAGAAAATTATATATATATATGAAAAATTTCTCAGAGTTAACCTGTAGAAAAAGACAATATTTATAAATATAAAAGACAATAGGAAAACTAATAGTTGTCAACACGTTTCGTCCAGTGTGGACTTTTTCAAGGCAAAAAACTAAATGAATTTATTGAACAATGTAACAAATAATAAAACAAAATGTTCTCTAAATTCTTCCAGTTGCTAAAGGACATTTTGTTTTGTTATTGTTAGTTACTTTGTTTAATAAACTCATTTCGTTTTTTGGCTTCAAAAAGTCCACATTGGACGAAACACGTCGGCAACTATTACTGTTTTCCTATTGTCATATATATATATATATATATATATATAGGTGTGTGTGTGTGTGTGTGTGTGTGTGTGTGTGTGTGTGTGTGTGTGTGTAGTAATTTACTTTAAAAAGTGCTCAAAAGTAGAGCAATATATTATTTTTATTATAAGAGATTATAATAAAACATGTTAAAATCGCTACACAAATTCTTTCATGTTTCAATACTATGATTGAGTTTCTTTAGGCGATTGTAAGTAAGTGGTGATTAAATGATTTTTAAGGAAATTTAACAAAAAATTGTTACCTCTTTTTCGAAAGTTAAAGGGTGGGACATAAGGTCAGAATTAAAATTAGACTTGTGGGTATGTCTTGATTAACCAATTAGATGTCAGATCTACGCTTAATATCACCGACATATTTTCTGCAATCATCAATGATGGCCTATGTTCCTGTTTATCAGGACATGAAAAAATAACTCACCCGCCTTCATCAGCTGAGCTTACTTTCTTTTTTTTTTTCTTTTTTTATTTTATTTAGTGTAGATTTTTTAATGCTTATGTTTTTTCTCATTTTTCTTTCATCCCGAAAGCAGATACTACACTTTGATTCTAGCCCAATGGCCAAGGAGTGAAGAATGTATAACTCAAGTAGCACTTACTGCTTTGCCAAAGTATGCCAAATGTTTCCTTATAATGAAACAGCTAATATTACCTTTAGATATGAAGAGAAGTGATACTGCACCTAATATTTACTTGCCGCTCGATGCGGGCGGGATGTGACAAGGTCGGTTTTTTTTTTTTTTTTTGTTTTTTGTTTTTTTTAAGCAAATTACCCCAAGGCGAGAGCGACACTAGCACGCAAGGAGATACAGAGAATGAAAGTAAAAGTAAAGAGGAGTGTTTGGGAAGAGTATAAAGAGGACAGGGATCAAGGTGAAGGCATCAGAAGATGTCGATTGACATTACATTTGAATATTTAAAGATTATAGCTATCAGGGAAACAAGTAAGAGGAAGGGAATTCCACAGACGGGAGGTGCGAGACATGAAGCTATAGGAGTAGAAGAGACGGCCACATTTAACCGTTTCGACAGTGAAATGGTGGGACCGAGATGCCAAACTAATAGCACGCTTAAATTCATGCAGTTTGGGAACCAATGAAAGTAGCTCGTCGGAGCACTTGTCATGAAAATACTTGTAGAAAAGACATAGGGAAGCCACAGCACGTCTGAGAGATACTGATTGTAGACGCGATGTCAGATCAGGACCAATCACGTTGCATATCCGTCTCTGGGTTCTTTCGAGGATACAGAGAACCAACTTTTTGAATGTGTCATCAATATTACTACAGATCACCTCTCTTTAGTACCATGAGGGCGGGGTACTGCCACGGGCAGCTGTTCAGAGACCGGGCACCTCTCAGTTATATTTTAACTTGTGCCACAGTTGAGAGATAAAATGAAGTTTGTCCGCCCAAAGGCAGATACTTTGATCACAAGCCGCTGACCAGTGAGTGAAGTACAGCAGAACTCAAGCAGAACTTGCTGCTCTGTCAATGAGTGACCAATATTTCCATATAAGAAAATATAACCATTACTTTACACTCTTGTGCAAATTAATTGAACTAGCGGCTTTAGTTTCCTTTCTTTCATCATACGGTCAGTTTTAGAGTCACTGGAGTGACAAGGTATAATCGATTTGTATTTTTTTCCTCAGATTAGATCATTTTCAGGGGTGATCGATGAAATTTATTTGGCCTTGAAAAATATTGCGTCATCCGTGATTGCATCAAATTTTTTATCACGCCCAGACACTATTGTCGTGAGTGTCGATTAGTTGTCCTACTGCTATTGTCTGCGATGGACGTTACTCCAAGGAAGCGTACGAAAACTGTAACGCTGCATGAAGGATCGTCTGACATCAACGCACTTGTCGTAGCGCTCCAGCCACTTCGCAAAGTCTCCACAGAATTCATCCAAGAAGTTGTCCAGGATCCGTGTCACAGCCTCTTTCATCTTTTCAATATCTTCCAAAACGATATTCTTCAACTTGACGTAGAAGCAAAAGCCACAGAGAGCAAGGTCTGGACTGTGGGGGTGATGAGGGACAGTGTTGATACCCACCCATCCCTCTCTCAACAGAAAACTTTATTGCATAGCGAACTTACTAATTGTCTTCACGTCCCGACTGCATTCTGTAAACTCGTCAGCGGTGACAACCAGTGTTTAGTAGGGTCTGTTCAAAGAGCCCCAGGTCAGATTATTAGATCTATATAGTACAATTACAGTAATCTAGAACAATAAAATCCTTCCTGGAAAAAAAAATCTCAATTGTTTCTGGAATATCTCTTATACATGTTTTATTGGAAAAATAAGAAAAAAGTAAATAATAACAGAATTATTTGTTTTGTTTCCATTGCACAAGGGTGTGTGTGTGTATATATATATATATATATATATATGTGGTGCATATGTTAATATGTAGTATTGAAGCGTTTTGTATTAATATATATATTGTATTATGAGGTTTGATGAAGTAACAATATTATATATTAATAATATACCTTGATATAACTTTAGTTTAATTTGTTCTTATGCAATAATACATAATTTTATATATATATATATATATATATATATATATATATGTGTGTGGGTGTGTGTGTGTGAAAAATTCCTCACTTAACTACTTACATGTTTCTTGACTTTGAAGTTACGACCTGTTATCGAAGATAATTTAGGTTTGGAATAAACTGGTGACACAATAGACAGTCAAAGAATGGAACACAGAATAGATTCCAAGTGTTGACTATGACTGAAGAAACCTCACAACTAGCAATAATTGAATATTTAAACAAGATATCAGGATTGAGAAACGCCTGAAGAAGACTGTAGAGCGCAACAGTTATCAGGTTGTGATCAGTACAACAAAGATGAGGATCACCTAGGGATGACAATCACCTACAGATGACAATCATTTACTCCTGTCTTAGCAGCAAGACCTGACAAAGTAAAATTTGGCAACTACTCACGAAAAGGGTTTCCGATCAGGGGTAAAGGGTAGGGGGGGAGAAATGGCTTATAAATTTTAAAAGCTCCAAAATAAAACTACTTTCATTTAATCATCATAGAGAACCTTTCTGCTATCGACATGGCCGATGCTAAACTCCAGGGAGCAACTACATCTTCATGGGCTCCCATTTTCCACTGAGATGAAGTGGAGTGACTATATATTGAATCAATTTCTGCATCTTTTGCTAGGAAAGTTGGTTCACCATGTAGTAGTAGAAAATTCTTTTTCAGAATTCATCTTGCACATTTAAAAATCTACCATTTGCCTCGTACATTGGATACTGCTGCCATAACTGTTCTGTTTCTCCTGCTGTACATATCAGGATGCTTGACAAAATGTCCCCATTCACATAAATACAGTAGTAAATACTGTATGCTGGTCTGCAATTGGATATTCGTTTCCAGCTGTGTTGGTCAAACTTTGCCTCCGGGCAGACAGGATCCCCAGACGAGGCGATGTCGAAGGGCAGAGACTCGTCTCGGGAAACAGCTACCCGATCCCGTTTTATACGTGGTCTACAGAGAATTTTTGGCCGAGCCTACTGGCTCCAATACTCCACATAAAATTCGGACTTTTGCTACATCTGACCGCGTGGGGCGGTTGGTAGATATCCGGCAGTTGGAGATTCGTCTTCAGCTGTGCTGGTCAAAGTTTCTGCCTCCGGGCAGAGGAGATCTCTAGACGAGACTATGTCGAAGGGCAGAATCTCATCTCGGGAAGCAGCTACCTGACCACGTTTTATACGGGGGTCTACGGGCTCGGATAACCCCACATTGTGGAATTCACTTGACTCACTTCTAGGAGATGACTACTACTACTACTACTAGTACTACGCGCCGTTGGCGAATCCTATACGTGTTGTTCTTGTCCTAAGTATTATCCTTCATTACCAACCTTCGTTTGATTATAATATTCAGTAACCTTCCCTAGGTTACAAAAGACTGCCTTCTGTCATTTTCGCAAATATTTTCATGGCGACTTGATGAGCTTTCCTCCACTTAGTGGAGTATGTGAATTTCAGCGTGCTACTAGATTAGTAACTAGGTCTCACTGTTGACCTATCTAGATGCAACAGTCACGTCTATACTAACAGTTTCTTTTCGCGCACTTCTCACCTGTGAAACTCCCTTGTTTCCTTGCTTCCTGAAATGTACAATTTTCAAAAAATTTAAATGCAGTGTCAATCGGCGTCTTCCGTCTTGAAGAACCCTGTTCATTGTCTTTTCCCCACTAAAGTTTTTTTTCATTTCCTTTTACTCCCTGTATCCTAGTCGCATTATCACCTTGCTTGGGGTGATATATATATATATATATATATATATATGCGTGCAAGTTTCGTTGAAAACGACTGACAAGGCGCAGTGGTAGAGTTTTTTTTTTTTATGTAATTTCTTATGTGTTCGTATCTTTATTTCTTTTCAGGGGATAAAATATATAAAAATTGTCAGAATGTTTTCCAAGCACTTTCGGTTATATTTTTTTTTTTAGACATTATTAGCTCAATTAGGTCTCATTTAATCACACATGGAGACCTACCAAACTATCTGTAACGTATTTGCTAATAACACAAATATAATAGCATCATTCAGATGGAAAAAAAATGGCTAAAAATAATGAAAGCATTATTAATAAAGAAGAAAAAACAACAGTCAGTATCAACTACGAACACGACAGCAGTGTGCTGACCATTTTTGGAAAATAAAACATTCCTATAACTCTAAATATTTACATAAAACAATGCAATGTATTCAGTTAAAAGCAAAATAAAACTCATCCTTGATAATGGTTAAAAGTATAGCTGAAAGCGCTTGAAAAACTTTCAGACATTTTTTTATATATTTTATATCCTGAAAAGAAAAAATATATATATATACGACCACATGAGAAATTATACAACAAATTCAACCACTACACCTTGTCAATCGTTTTCAACGAAACTTGCATAAAAGAGGGATGGATGCCCCCATATATATATATATATATATGCGCGCGCGCGCACACACACACTGCGTGCCAAATTATTATAGATATAACTTTTTTTCTAATATTTCAAAAACCGTCCAATCAATTCACACAGAATTTTCACACAATGTTGGCAACACTGAGCTGCGCAATCACTGAAATTTTCGTACTGATCTGCGCAGTGTAAACAAACTGGCGCCATATTTGTTATCAGCACGGTGATTTGAGCGTGCCAAATTATTAAAAGGGTAAATTTCCCAGAATTGAGCAAACGAAACGTTTATTAATGTTGCACGTGAATGTTTATGATGAAAAGAAGCTAATAAATAATATCAAACAAATAATAACAGATACAAACAAAGGCACAGTTTTAAAAAAGTTATCTCGATAATAATTTGGCACGCAGTGTGTGTATGTATATATATATATATATATATATATGTGTAAAAAATTCCCAGAGGATATCTCTAATTATAAATAATGCAAATAACCTATGACAAGGTGACTTTTTTCACAATAATGTTCACCCTGTATAACGCCCAAGAACCACTCAAGGTTGAAGGTTACAGAGTAAGAGGCACAGTTTATGCAGATATGTGGGAAAGACTTGGAGAGATTAAGATCGGGGAAACATCCTCCTGGGAGTCGGTTCCACAAAGCGTGAGGAAGTAGCTACTCGAGTGGAACTTATTCCCTTCGTATTCCATTGGTAAGATATAAGGATGATTTGCTACAATATACATGGCGTGGTATAGCGTGTCTTAGCCATGACCTTTCCCCGAGCATAGTTGTGTGAAAATGAATGTAGCAAACCTGTGCCACTTGTGTCTCGGAGAACTGAATTCAAGAACAGGCTGAAGAGAGATGGGTTTCGTCAGGCCCTAGACACACCACTGCTGCTATGGTGGCAGCACATATGGTTCCTCTATGACCCTAATGGCTTATATGAATCCCCAAAACAATTGTTCTTTAGGACAATTACTCAAGCCAGGGAGTTGGTAAACTATAGCAAAAGTTCAAATACCACCAACTGTGTGAGATTTCATGCCAACCCATAGTCTGTATGGAATATACAATTACTATCAAACAATAATTCTTGTGTTGTTTTTTTTTTATTTTGTACAAGTTAAAAAGTCTTTTGTTTATGTATAATTAAGGCTCTCCTATTAGACGTCAATTGAATGACCTCGGTCAATAATCACAATAAAAATGACAATAAGAAAAAGAACGACATGGAGAAAGAGAACGACATGCTGAAAGAGGAGGAGAAAGAGAACGACATGCTGAAAGAGGAGGAGAAAGAGAACGACATGCTGAAAGAGGAGGAGAAAGAGAACGACATGCTGAAAGAGGAGGAGAAAGAGAACGACATGCTGAAAGAGGAGGAGAAAGAGAACGACATGCTGAAAGAGGAGGAGAAAGAGAACGACATGCTGAAAGAGGAGGAGAAAGAGAACGACATGCTGAAAGAGGAGGAGAAAGAGAACGACATGCTGAAAGAGGAGGAGAAAGAGAACGACATGCTGAAAGAGGAGGAGAAAGAGAACGACATGCTGAAAGAGGAGGAGAAAGAGAACGACATGCTGAAAGAGGAGGAGAAAGAGAACGACATGCTGAAAGAGGAGGAGAAAGAGAACGACATGCTGAAAGAGGAGGAGAAAGAGAACGACATGCTGAAAGAGGAGGAGAAAGAGAACGACATGCTGAAAGAGGAGGAGAAAGAGAACGACATGCTGAAAGAGGAGGAGAAAGAGAACGACATGCTGAAAGAGGAGGAGAAAGAGAACGACATGCTGAAAGAGGAGGAGAAAGAGAACGACATGCTGAAAGAGGAGGAGAAAGAGAACGACATGCTGAAAGAGGAGGAGAAAGAGAACGACATGCTGAAACAGGGTGAAAAAAAAAAAAAAAAAAAAAAAAAAAAAGAACGACATGCTCAAAGACGGTGAAAAAAAGAACGACATTCCCCGATCTTAATCTCTCCAAGTCTTCCCCACATATCTGCATAGACTGTGCCTCTTACTCTGTAGCCTTTAAAGACGGTGAAAAAAAGAACGACATATTGAAAGACGGTGAAAAAAAGAACGACATATTGAAAGACGGTGAAAAAAAGAACGACATATTGAAAGACGGTGAAAAAAAGAACGACATATTGAAAGACGGTGAAAAAAAGAACGACATATTGAAAGACGGTGAAAAAAAGAACGACATATTGAAAGACGGTGAAAAAAAGAACGACATATTGAAAGACGGTGAAAAAAAGAACGACATATTGAAAGACGGTGAAAAAAAGAACGACATATTGAAAGACGGTGAAAAAAAGAACGACATATTGAAAGACGGTGAAAAAAAGAACGACATATTGAAAGACGGTGAAAAAAAGAACGACATATTGAAAGACGGTGAAAAAAAGAACGACATATTGAAAGACGGTGAAAAAAAGAACGACATATTGAAAGACGGTGAAAAAAAGAACGACATATTGAAAGACGGTGAAAAAAAGAACGACATATTGAAAGACGGTGAAAAAAAAGAACGACATATTGAAAGACGGTGAAAAAAAAGAACGACATATTGAAAGACGGTGAAAAAAAGAACGACATTCCCCGATCTTAATCTCTCCAAGTCTTCCCAACATATCTGCATAAACCTCTTACTCTGTAACCTTTAAAGACGGTGAAAAAAAGAACGACATATTGAAATACGATACGAACGTTTAAAAGGTATTAGGTTGGTGCAAAAATAATGTCGTTTTCTCACATAGTAACATATGTGAGAAAACGACATTATTTTTGCATCAACCTAATAAAAGGATTTTTACAAATGATAACAATTATGAAATCAGCTGTTTTCCTACAGTTAATGATCAGTATTTATTGATCAAACTGCTAGTGTTGCTTTCAATAGGAGTTTAAAAAATCTTTTTTTTTTTGTTCAGACATCTTCAAGAAATTTGACTTCTCAAGTCCACTAACTCATAGCTCTTTCTCACTCTGATGAGGGTTTTCTTCCAAAGTTATTCTTTAATTTAGTGCGGGAAAATTAAAATCTTGAGTATATTATTATTTTCTCTTTCCTTCAAAAGTACTCTCCATTTCTGCTTTTCGTTTTATTTTCAATTATTTCACCTCAAGGAAGACAAAAATGCCCCTAAGACACACAAGATTAGTGAGAGTGAAATAAGAAGAGAAAACATTAATGAGGAGAAAGAGAAATAAAAGAACAGAATTCAGGGAGATAAAAGATGGCGATTAACGTCGAATTTGAATTGTTTGATGATCTTAGGTAGCAGGGAAGCAAGAAATCTGAAGAGAAATCTACAATCTATTAGAATAGAACTTAGTTACATCTAGCTATTTCAAAAGCAAAACGAAGAGACCTAATTTCTAATCTAGTTGTACATTTGAATTCATGTTGAAAGCTCATTAGAGCAATTGACGTGTCAATATTTTTAGAAAAGACAGAGGAAACAGCATCACGACGATGGGAAAGTAACTGACGAGATGCCAGGTCAAGATCAATAATATTACAGACTATTCTTTGGATTTGGTTTAGATATATAGCCGGAACACCAGACCCGATATAGAATCGGATTAGCTGTTCTCTTAAAAAGGAAACATTTGATTTTGATTGACTGTTTAGGTGATATTACTGTTAGCTGAAATTTATAAAATCTTTCTTTTGAAATAGTTTTCAAAGAAAATAGGATTCTCGAGTGCACTGAAAGCCATTTTTTGTCAGTGATCTCTGAAAGATCGTATACAGTTAACAGTTTAGATATTTCTGAATTGATTTGTTGCTCGTGTAGCATCATGCGATGATAGAGAAAACTACTCTGGCTCGGTCTAGTTTATGTTCAATTTTCTTATCTCCGATACTTAATTGGTTATAAATCTTTAATACATATACAGGGTGAGTCAAAGTTTACTAAACAATCTCCAGCTGTCTACCAGCACGACTGATGCACAAAAACCAGCGATTAACACAGTGTGTCAGATCAGGGTAGTGTGGTGACCATGCCAACGGTCCGCCGTGACCTATCCAACGATTTGGGAAACTTTGATCGAGACAAGTTCGAACAGTACGTCAAAATGAGGCGGTGCACCATCTTGTTGGAAATACTCTGCTCGTCTGATTTGTAGGCTTATGTTATCAATGGCAAACTTTTGCAGTCACCTTTGGAGTTGTAAACAAATATTGGCCAATTACACCCTGTAACTTCTGGTTATGAGGAATAATAAAGGATTGCGTGTATAGCAAATAAGTTAGAGATATCGAAGAACTTAAGGACAGGATAAAAGATGTCATATCAAACATTCCCCGTGAAATGTGTATCAAGGTACTATATTGTACTGTTGATCGCTGGGGTTTTGTGCCTCAATCGTGCCGCTGGACAGGTGAAGACTGTTCAGTAAACTCTGATTAAATGATTCCTCTCATACTAGTGTTAACATAATTTTGTATTTTCATTTTCTGATGGGCTTTCCTCTTTTCCCGCTTCCCTCTCCCGTTAGATGACAGAGATGTCAGTTCCCTTGTAGATGCGGGATCTTTTTCATTTTCGAGTGTGTGTTTCGTATTTAATTTTGTATCCGGAATGATTGTGTGTTTGAGCAAGTGTTTGGGCGAATAATTGTTATTAATTACCTAGTCCTGCATTAATTTAATTCAATTAGCTGACAGAATAAAAGATGTAATATCAAATATTTCCCGTGAAATGTGTATCAAGGTACTATATTGTACTGTAGATCGCTGAGGTTTTGTGCATCAATCGTGCTGCTGGACAGGTGAAGACTGTTCAGTAAACTCCGAATAAATGATTCCTCTCATATTAGTGTTAACAAAATTTTGACTCAACCTGTATATCTATTAAAGGGTAATTAGTAACATGTTGTATGCGTACACATATAAATATCATGGATGATAAGTGCCTGGCAATAAAAGGGGAAAAGACTGGCTTTTCAATATCTTTTCACTATTCTTCAAGTCAAAGCCAATAACGTTTCATTCAACACCGAGAAGGCCGCAAATCTGCTCCAATTCAGATGAACGATCATATTGACAATGTAAGTATTAGGTTGGTGCAAAAAATAATGACGTAATAATGTCGTTTTTTGACGTTAAAAAATACGTCAAAAAACGACATTATTACGTCATTATTTTTGCACCAACCTAATATTTGCCTCGGACACCTATTGGGCGTCGAGCTCACTTCAGGCCTCAAATGGAATTTGTATACAGGGTCATCACTAAATATGCTGTATTAAGGTTTAAAACGTTGTAGGGTTTGTGTGTATTTTAGGCGAAGTTGCGTGTTCAATATATTCAATATGTAAACAAAGAAGACAGACACTCCAATGGATAAAGATGCTGGTTAAATCCAGTGACTAGAGCCAAAGAGTTATGAGTTCAATACCAGGCCACCGCACTGGTGAACCGACAAGTTGGAGAATTCAGTTAAAAATGGAAGTATTAGGTTGGCGCAAAAATAATGTCGTTTTCTCACATGTTACTATGTGAGAAAACAACATTATTTTTGCACCAACCTAATAACCGAGACATCCGGAAGAAGCATGGCACGTGGAACTAGAACAATTTACCCCGGAGGACGAAATAAAGGTTTCAATTCGAAATTCCCAGAAGGCCCGGGCGTACAACGGCCGAAACGTTTTGAATATGGCAATGAAGATGAGGATAAGAGTCCGAATAATGTAAATAATGCAAGGAATTGTTTTCTGCCTTGCAAACCTCATCACACAGATAAAATGTTGCTAGTCTCTCGCTGTTTTATCACTATGGTAGATAAGTTTCATTCATTATAATGCACCAGTTCAGAATTTCACATCTAGGACTCGCCATGTCATATAGTCTGTGGTAAATCATCCCAATTTCCTTAGTGTTCCTTTAGTAAAGGGCAAGTTCCACTCAGACAGCTTCTTCTCCAAGAACAGTTACCCGAGAAGAAGCTTCCCTAAACACCTCAATCCTAACTTCTTCAAATCTATACTCAGCCGTTATCTATCCTACACATAAAATAAAACAATGACATTCACCTTGTAGAGGGCACAAGAGCCACTCAAGATAGGGGTTACAAAGTAATAGGAGCCACCCCAAGCAAGGAGATAATGCCACGAAGATGCAAGGGGGCTACTGGAAGTGAAAGTTAAAGAAAAGTCTTTAGAAGTAATCTGCAGTGGGCAATTTGACCATCTCTGTGTTATTGAGTTTTCTGGCGACAGAAAAGTGTGACATAATAGTTGTATAGATGTCCAGTGTATTAAAGGAAAAGTATTTGAAAATCAGAGTGAAGAGACAGAGATCAAGTTTTTATCTATCAATCTGTCAGTGGATGACACTGGTCCAGCTGACAATAGTAAAATTTAGATTGTAATGTGAGGAGAAGGAACGATGTGATAGAGGAGAGAAGAAAAAGAACGAAGAGATGAAGTAGTAACCAAGGAGACGGGAGGAAGACGTCACCAAACGAAACGGGACGGAAACGTCACCAAACGAAACGGGACGGAAACGTCACCAAACGAAACGGGACGGAAACGTCACCAAAAGAAACGGGACGGAAACGTCACCAAAAGAAACGGGACGGAAACGTCACCAAACGAGACTGGACGAAGAATGTCTCCGTCGGGACGGGACGAAGACACAACTAAAGAGAAAGGATAAAAAAAATAACAAAGACAAAACTGAAGCACAAAAATGAAATCTATTCCTATCAAAACTGGAGTTCTTGAAACATTTCTAAAAAGAGTTATGTAGAATGTTTAGGATAATTGAAAATCCAAAGAATTTGCATCATTCAAATGAAAATGTTAGTAAAAAATAGACTGAATAGAGAGGAAACATTGTTTTTACCTCATAACCAATGAACGCCACTAGATAATACACGTATGAGAACTAATTGAAAAAAACTGGAAAGCTAACATCATTTAAATGACAGCGATTAAAAATAGATCAAATATGAAGGAGATTTGCTATCATCGATCTCCAGTAAAAAAAGAAAAAACAAAGCCCAAAAACTGCAACCTCAAAAATTCATAATAGCAAAAAGGAAAAAGAAAGTACTGTGAACGAGGCAGTTTTACCAATTCTATATCGCTTTGCCATTTCCACAAATGAGGCACTTATACAGAAAGCAATAAACCTGTTTTCTCTTTGCCTTGGAAGTGAAATAAAAAAAAAAATAGAGACAACTCAAAGGTTAATCATCAAGTAAAGAGACTGTTTGTTTGCATTAGTCATCTAAAGTCCGAGCAAAATAATTTATTCAGAAACACAGTCTGAGAGTAAAGTGAACATTGGACTTTATACTTTGATTGGTGGACGTTGAAAACTAATATTGGTATTAATCTAACATACCTTCCTTGTGTAATGGTTAACGTGTTCACTGCTAGTTTTGGATATTTGAATCATAGAACCATATTTTACCATTAGAAATTGCGTATCAGAAAAACTATAGGCTTTATTTTCGGAAATCAAATATTATACACAGATTTTAATGCCATCTAAAATTAGAGTTACCATTAGAAATTGTTAGATGAATATTTTGTCAACACACACACGTGTGTGAGCAAACATTTTCATTACGGGCACAAATATATATTTATTACACTCAAAGAAACACACACTGACACATAGGTGTTCGAGAAGGTAAAAGTGTTGAAAAAGGAATATTTTTTGTTTATTTCCGTAGTTGTCTACAGTGCTTGTGATATATATATATATATATATATATATATATATATATATATATATAGATATGTGTGTATATATATATATATATATATATATATAGATATAGATATGTGTGTATATATATAGATATAGATATGTGTATATATATATATATATATAGATATAGATATGTGTGTATATATAGATATATATAGATATGTGTATATAAATATATATATAGATATGTGTATATAAATATATATATATATATATATATAGATATGTGTATATATATATAGATATATATATAGATATGTGTATATATATATATATATAGATATATATATAGATATGTGTGTATATATAGATATATATAGATATATATATAGATATGTGTGTATATATAGATATATATAGATATATATATATAGATATGTGTGTATATATAGATATATATAGATATATATATAGATATGTGTGTATATATAGATATATATAGATATATATATAGATATGTGTGTATATATAGATATATATAGATATATATATAGATATGTGTGTATATATAGATATATATAGATATATATATAGATATGTGTGTATATATAGATATATATATATATATATATATATATATATATATATATATATATATATATACACACACACGTGTATACAACCATGCATATACACACATATATATATATATATATATATATATATATATATATATATATATAAAGAAATCTAGTTTTAAGGTGTGCTATATTTATGGGATAAAGTGCTCAATATCAGAGGCATTATATATATATATGTGTGTGTGTGTGTCTGTATCAAAAATACTTTCACAAACTTTAGAGGCGCGTTCCTGATGCCGAAAGGTAAAATGTCCATATAAACATGTATACAAAAGGCCATCGTTGTACTTTTACACAGCAACTTATAAAAAATGTCCAAAATGTCCCCGCTTGCTTCTACACATGCATGACCCGGTGTCAAATGGCTTTTCAGGTCACCATGACACGTTTCGAAGCGTCTGTGCATTATTAATGCACAATGCTGCAAAAAGCGATTATTTTAGGTAGCACCACGGATATAAATCTAAAGGATTTAGGTTAGTGAAACGTGGAAACCATGGAATCGGTTCTCCCCTACCTAGCCATCTTTCATGGTAGATGCCAGCTAGAGCATCGCGAACAATGTGACTAAAATGTGCTGGAGCCCCCATCATGCATGAACCATATGCATCTTCGTATTATCAGGGGTACATCCTCTAGCAGCTCTGGAAGTGTGTTCGAAATAAAGTCTCTGTAGACAGCTCCTGTAAAACGTGCTCGGAGAACATATGGACCTACCTGACAGTCACCTACAATTCCAGCCCACACATTAATTGTAAACTGATGCTAGCGTCTAGCCTGTATTGTACTATGGGGATTCTGATCCTTCCACAAAAATTGGTTGTGCAAATTTGTTATTCCATCTCTTCGAAATTTTGCCTGTTCTGTAAACAAGACTGAAGAGACAAACAACGGATCGTTGTGCAATAAATCCTCGGCAAAAGTTTGGGGGTGACAGACCCTGCACACGTTGCAAATGATACGGATACAAGAGCTGCTCTTGAAGTATCCTCCATGCGGTACTATAAGATGAACGACATGCTAGGGTCACTTGACTTGCACCGATACCTGGATCATCTCCGACAGCCTGTAGAATGTGTTCTTTGTGATCAGGCGTACGAGTGGATCGCGTCTTCCTCGATCCATAGTTTGATGTGCCACGGATCCTATCTCAGCAACGCAACGATAAACATCAGCGAAGTTTGGATGACACGGCTGCCTTCAGTCTGGAAACGCAGTCGGATAGAGCCGTGCAGCTTCACGTCCATTATCATTCGCGCGGCCGTATGTAAAATCATAACTGCCTGCTCACGATATGAATATCCTTCCATTGTTAAACAGAAAACTTTTCAGTTAACTCACTACTAAAGACGTTGAAGACCGAGTAGCCACAAATGTACACGAATAACAAATGTAACCTAGTCTATATGGCAACACAGCACCATCCCCCATAACCTTTCTTTAAAATTAACTGAAAAGTGGAAGATTTGAGAACATCATTTTATATAGACTTCTATCTTTGTTTCTGGTGTCAGGAAACCATCTTCAAAATTTGTATTTTGAAATCATCATTATATATATATATATATATATATATATATATAAGAAATATAGTTTTAAGGTATGCTATATTTTGGGGGGTAAAGTACTCAATATCAGAGAGAGTGTATGTAAATATAAAAATAAGCATTGAAGTGAACACTCAGAGGTGACAGACTGTTTTATGCTTAACACAATGATCAGGCCATCCTCACAACATTTGCGTTTAGCATAAAACAGTCTGTCACTTCTGAGTGTTCACTTCAATGTTCACTTTTACACACACACACACGTGTGTGTATATAGTTTTGTTTAGGGAAGGTGGTTAAAAAGTCATCGTCACACACACAACGGAAATATATTACAAATCATATAGAAGATACAACACACTAAGCCTAAACAAAAACGATAATAGGTTTTCGTATACATTTCAGAGAAATATTTATAGATTTCAAAGTATATATACGTATACGAAGATGAACAGTTTTTGCTTATCTGGTAGGAGCCACATAGTCGGCTAGAATGCTATCCCCGGACATCTGCTTTGTTTCGCCATCAAAGATGAAGAGAGGTAAAATTTAATTTCTGTTTATATTGCCGGGAAAATGCCTGTTCCAGTGCATGATGGGAGTTTTCATATTTATTTAAATTGCTTTGTAATGTCACATTTTTTTTATTTATTTATTGTTAATTATCACTCTTATCTGAATTTTAAAGTAATTTTATTAAATTTTTACTTTTCTTTGATTATAATTGTCAATTCATTCTTCTACGCTGTCTAGTACTAAGGGTTTGAGGTTATTTACTGATTTATTCATTATAAGTCTAAGACTGATGGAACCTACACGCGGATTCTGAGGGTTATACCTAAAATCCCTTGTAGATGACTTCCAACCAAATCACAGCTATATGGCCCCATCCGATACATTTCCTGGTGAGCAAAACAAGAACTTGTGAGTGATCTACTGCTCTGAACACCCTCCCATGCTGCAAGACGGGTTTGTTGCCCAGTAACCACCTACACTGATCAACAATGTAGAAAGACAAGATGCCACCCGAATGACCTAACACTGATGCAGGACCGTGAAGCTTGGTGTTCGACTCCTGAATGCCCAAGATAGCTCATAGCAAAAAGAAAAAAAAGACTGGTAAGTGAGGTCTGGGTAGCTCCAGCCCAAATATGGTGAGGTCTGGCTCTTTTAAATATAGAACATGGCAAATTTGGTTTGGTTTGATTTACGGCATATCAACCTCAATAGGTTATTTAATGCCAACAAGATTTTTATCGCTGGTAATATTTTCTTTTTATAAAAATGTATTGTTCAGTAATATTTTTTAAAATGTATTGCCGATATTAATTTTAAAAAAAAATGTATTGCTGGTAACAATTTTACCGGTGGTAGAGAAGAATGATTTAATGCCCAGCTACCGGTTGAACGGTGGGTAAACACTTCTATTTTTATACCTATCATGAAACATTACATATCACTTACTTGAGAATTTTGACTCGGGAGCTCAGGCAGAAGGGTTAAAATTGTTCAGGAACGCAGGGCTGAAAGGGGCAAGACATTTTTACACTTTCATAGTGTTTTGATCCCAGTTTGGGGTCAACTATTTGCCCATAACTAGGACCCGTAACAGGTACTACCACTCCGTGTCAGGGTGGATCTGGAAACGACAGCAATTAAGAGATGGTTCCACGCTCCTCAAAACTTCCCGATCAGAAGCTTTGCTGCTGGATGTAGTTTGTCATCATACCCTTGACGTGGATGTAGTTTATAGCCAAACCTAGTATGCAGTATGGAAGAAGTCAGTTTACTTTCTGGAATGATGAAAGTAACAAACCGTTTTTCTAGCCTCGAGAGAACAACTGTGAAAATTTAGGATCTGATCAGTGAGGATGAAACATTGTTAGTTTGGTCTTGGGGGTATTGAGTGTTACAAGTAAGTTTCTTCCTCCCAACGAGCTACTAAAGTGAGGTCAGAGGTCAGCAGCCAGGTTCTGGTTTATCTATTTTGGGAGACGCACCCATAATTCTACATGATCAGAAGAAACAAAAAAAACTTATACTTAACATCAGGATGAAGCAGTTGAAATTTCTGGGGCACATAATGAGGACGAAGGGCTTGGAAAATCTGATACTCACAGGATAGATTGAGGGAAAGAGGCACAGAAGAAAGCAGCGCGTAACTTACTTGATGTTTTCAAATAGATGGATGGTAGAACAGGGTTTGGGAGAAATAACAAAAAGGAAAAAATTATTAAAGGTCAGGAAGATGTGGAGGACCATTATCGCCTACGTCCTGAATGGACACAGCACATAAAAGACAAAGACGACATTACTGAAAGAATTCAAATTTAAAGTGGATTTCTTCTTTTATAACAACATCTATGAACAGGAGGCACAGATTAACAGCTCGAATTGAGGAATCGGAGAGCCGACTTCGAATTCCAGTTGAATCCATTACATTCACTTACGAGCTAATACCCTTGGTGAAAGGGTATAAATCCTCTTCTCTCACTAGCTATGGGTAAAGAGCAGGACATGTTGGATTTCTATAGCCTTGGACGGCAACTGGTCTACTGCAGAAAAAAATGGCAACCTTCTCCGGGAAAAAATCTGCCTCGTCAGTCATGTATCGAAAGATACCCGATCGCCTACGTGTGTATCATGAATGGCACAAGACTGATGGCTAGCAGAACAGGGTTTAGGAGAGATAAAGAAACTACATTTAAGACCTACAAAAGACAGGAAATTGTGGAGAGCCATGATTGCCAACTTTCTGAAAGATCACAACACATGGAAGAATGATGGTAAATATTATGATGACTGAATATTGGTGCTATGAATAGATACACAAACATACATAAAACAGTGGGGGTGAGTATTTAACATGTTTTCATGGAAATATATGACCCCAACCCCAAGCGGAGTATATACATCATAAACTTTGCCAATTCACGCCTAAGCAGATATTTTTGTTTGTCATTTCTAGTTACTATGTTTGAGCTTGAAGTAAAAAAAAAATATATATAAAAAATGCTACCTGTTACCTTATATCTTGTCGAGTGACAAGAGATAATCGATTTCAATTTTTTCTCAGATTAGGTCATTTGCAGCGGTGTGCAGTAACAAATCTATTTTCAAGGTGTATGATGAAATCTGTTTAACTTTGAAAAATATTGCGTCACCAGTGATTGCATCAGATTTTTATCATGCCCAGATACTATTGTCTCGACTGTCGATTAGTTGTCCTACAGCCATTGTTTGCGATGGACGTTACTTCAAGGAAGCGTCTAAATATTTTAACACTGCACGAACACACTGGCAAGCTTTACCAATGACCAAATCAAAGTACTATAGACTGACTCGGAAACTCTCCTGATTTAAATCCAATCGAGAAAGCGTTCAATCTGCAAGGAATGACTTCGTGGAATGGACATACGAAGTACTAACATGTGCACTCAATCATGTTTCATTGGAAAATACGAAAAAACAGTAAATAACCGAATTATTCGTTTTGTTTCAATTAATTTGCACAAGGGTTTGGTTTTTGTTTAACGGCATATCAGCCTCAATGGGTTATTTAATACCGACAACATTTTTAGGATAGTTTCGTATGAATAGAGTATGTATTTTTTGGTTTAGATTGGTTTGGTTTATTTTGTTTTACGGCATATCAACCTCAATGGGTTATTTAATGCGGACAACATTTTTAGGATAGTTTCGTATGAATAGAGTATGTATTCTTTGGTTTAGATTGGTTTGGTTTATTTTGTTTTACGGGATATCAACCTCAATGGGTTATTTAATGCTGACAAAATTTTTTATTGCCGGTAATATCTTGTTTTGTCAAAGATCTGTTTCTGGCAATATATTTCCTTCAAAATTGTATTGCTGGTAATAATTTTTTTCAAAATAGTTAACTATTTGCCCATAGCTGGGACCCTGACAGGTGCTACCAACCCGGGTCAGAATAGACCTGGAAACACCAGCAATTAAGAGGTAGTTCTACGCTCCTCAAAACCTCCTGATCAGAGGCCTTGCTGCTGGACGTAGTTTAACGCAATTTGCACAAGGGTATATACCCAATATTTCCATAAGTTATCACCGCACACAGTGTTAGTAAGTAAGGGTGATCAAGCTGCTTATAGATTGTTTTTCCTTTCTTTTGTTTGTTAGTTATAATTGGATATTTTACTGATTTAGAAAGCAGAGATTTGGATGCAGAAAATGTATTAGGTTGGTGCAAAAATAATGACGTACTAATGTCGTTTTCTGACGTTAAAAATACGTCAAAAAACGACATTATTACGTCATTATTTTTGCACCAACCTAAGTAATGCAAAATGATCTAAATATTGCGGGCATTTCTTTTTTGTTTTATTGTAGAGGTGAACTAGTTCTAAATTCTACAGCACAGCAAGTGATTTGACATTGAGTAAGAGAAGAAGAAGCAGACCGAGGAAAATGGCGTTTAAACAATTGTTAAGCAATGAAGGAGGTACTGAAAAAAAAGAAAAAAAAAAGAAAGAAAAAAGAATTCCCCGCTTGACCCACTTTCCCCAAATTTGACCAAACATCACCCCTACCCCTGCCAACCATTACTAAACGTTGGCGGACAAAATACTTAAAAGGAAAAATTCTGAATACAAAAAAAAAAAAAAAAAAAAAAAAAAATAGAATAGTTACAGAGAAGCCTTGAATTAATTGCAGACTAACAGTTGATTATTATTATTATTGAAACCAGGATGATTATTATTACTACAGTCATTATTAATACTACCACAGATAGAATAAAGTTTATTAATATTATTACCATTATTATTAATGCTACCACAGACAGGATAGGGATGATTATTATTATTACCATTATTATTATTAATGCTACTACAGACAGGATAAGGATGATTATTATTATTACTACTACAGTCAGGATACTGATTATTATTACTACAACTACTACAGTCGGGATAATTATTATTATTATTACTACAGTCAGGATAATGTTGATGATCACTAGTCAGGATGGTGATGATTATTATTATTGCTGAAACAATAATAATAATAATTTTCTAAAGTAGTGTTGTCCCCAAAATCATATATATATATATATATATATATATATATATATATATATATACAGAAGAGAGAGAGCGCCTTGAACGGGCTTCTTGGTTGAGCAAAGAACTTTTCCGCACTCCCTCTTATGACCAAATTACATAAAAACAATTACATTGTTTATGAGTGGGATTTCCGTGCAGACACTAATTAGGCTTTTTCAACGAGTTCAACCGATTACTTCACAATCGTTTTGACTCGCAAAGTCTTTCTCTTGCACCAATTAATATCAGAGAGAGAGAGAGAGAGAGAATGAGTGAGTGAGTGAGTGTGTGTATATGTGTGTACATACCCACATGGTGTGCACCAGCATATTTAAAATTGCTAGCGGTAAGAGATAATAGTCGGCCATACGTTTCTCTGTACAGAAAAAGAGTCCACATCCAGTTTATATCAATCTATTTAGACACATTTCTTGGTTGTCTGCTTTGAACAAAGTCTTAATTTCCATGCAATTTATTCGGTTTTTCTTCAATGATTGTTGGAATCGTTAACTTTTTTGTGAAGGTCGACCAAAATTATTTGATCACCCGAGACATATTGTCCTCGTTCCGACACTTGTCACATCCAGCGAAACAGCCAAGAGAACTTTACACCTTGTCACTGTCATTTCTTTCTTATAAAGTGGGTTTGTCTTTCCAATGAAAGAATTAAATTCCTGCACAAGCTCAGGCAACAATTCAGCACAAAGGAAAACATTAGGCAATCAAACCTGGATGGGTAGACTCATTCATTTTCACCCGAGTTTCTGGGATGGATTATTAAATTATAAAAATTCAAATATCTAGAAAGTGTTTTAACAGAGAACAGAAAAACGCAACACTGAAATCTGAAGGCGCATTGGTATAGAAGAAGATGCCTTTCAAAAACTAAGCAAAGTATTTGGTTGGTGCAAAAATAATGTCGTTTTCTCACATAGTAACATATTTGAGAAAACGACATTATTTTTGCACCAACATAATATTAAGAAACAGGAACATTTTTTCATTAGAGAAAGAAAATAATGCTGAACTGTTATGTAATATCAGACCTCCTATATGACAGTGAAAGCTGGACAATCTCTTCACAGATGAAGATACTTGACGCAACAGAGGCTCTACAGAGGGATATTAAGGATATAGACATGTGATCCACAAGGTAGTTTTATGTCTATATTTCTGAGATGAGGTATTGTAATTATTTACACTATTTACATTGTTCGGACTGTTGTCATCTTCGTTGCAATACTCACGACGTTTCGGCCATTGTATGCTGCGACTTTCTTCACGGTCTGTATCTTTCTGAGATGAGGTATTGTGATTATTTACACTACTTACATTGTTCGCATTGTTGCTTTCAAGGACCCATGGCCCAGTGGATACAAACGTCGGTTGAAACCAGTGACTTAACCCAAAGAGTTGAGGGTTAAATATCTGGCTACTGCCGAGGTGAACAAAAAACTTGGAGAGTTAAGAGAGAAATAACTGATGCTGAGATATCCGGAAGAGGCATGGCACGTAGAGTTAGAACAATTTACCCCCGTGTAAGGAATAAAGGGTTAAGTTTGAACATCCAATCACCTGAAGAAGGCTGGAGCATATCCTGTACAAAACGTTGTGAATATGGCAACGAAGATGAGGATATCTGAACAATTTAAATAATTTAAATGAAGTCTTATTAGAGAAAATGAAAACCAAGAAGAGACAAATGAAAATACTAGGGCACATAGTGAGGAAAGAGTACTTAGAAAATTTGATACTCTCAAGACAGACCAAGGAAACCAATGCATAACCCTAACCTAGCTAGCGAGATTGAAGAAATGGGACGGAAAACAGTTATTAGGCTAGATAACAAAAAGACAAAATTTATTAAGAGATGCAAAGGACAGGATATTGTGGAGAGCCATGATCGCCAACGTTCGGATGGGAGACACACCACTTAGACAAAAAAAAAAACAAAAAAAAACTAAGGACAGTGATTGCTAGACAATCCCCTCAGAAATGAAGAGACAACAGAAATGTGTTTCTACAGAAGGATGCTGAGAATACCATAGACTGAAAAGGTGAATATAGTGGAAGCTTAAAGGAAAATGGAAACAAAAAAAGAACACCTATTCTTAGAATCAGAAAAAGACAATTGAAATTTCTGGGAAATATAATGAGGAAAAAGGGCTTGGGAAATTTAACACTCACAGGGCATATTGAAGGCAAGACGATCAGAGGAAAGCAGCACGTAACTTACCTAACAAGCTTGTGTAAATAGATGGCAGTACAGAATTTAGGAGAGATAACAAAAAGACAAAATTTATTGAGGGCCAGGAAAGACAGGATGCTGTGGGGCGACGTGATTTCCCATATCCTGAAGGGATACAGTATATAGAAGAGGATAGACAAATCTCTTTTTCTTTGTTGTTTTTATCAAAACGTCTCAGCCGTTATATTTTCCAGCCTTCTCTAGGTGTTTTTCAATCTGGGTAGACATCAAAGAATTTCAAACCGAACCCTTTCTTTAATCTACAGCAATATTTTGTTCTCATTCCGCTGTGCATGTCTAGGGATATCTCACCTTGCTTGCCCTGTTTCCATTGAGTTTAAGTCTGAACTGCCCAACCCAGGTATGAACACACAATTATGATCTCAGTAAATTCTTAAAGTCAAGTAAATATCTACCTGGCACAGGGCTCTTCCCTGGGCTGGTGGTATCACGGCTAGGACTATCTTGGACCGGCTCCGGCCTGGACCAGCTAGGACAAGCCAAAACCAGCTAATACTAGCTTACACAAGCTCTGACCAGCTTGGACCAGCGTTTCTATTACTACTCCTACTTATATTAGGTGGGAGAGTCTATTAACTATAGAATAGGTGTGTTTCACCATAACACAAAGCAATGCCTTTTTCCATTAGGCTATTATCTTATAGGACAGTCCTGAGTCTAGGACTTGGAGTCTTAAACTTGCCTGAGGCATTCGGTGTGGTGGTTAAAGTTTTGCTGTCACTCCTTTCTTTTCAAGTTATTACTAGCTCTGTTTCAATTTTCTAAGCACTTCACCTCAAGCAAGGCGGGTGTGCCACAGGCACGCAAGGACTTAAGCAGAGTGGGAGCAAAAGAAAAGAGGCGTGATAGAGGAAAGGATGAAGAGAAGGACGGAGAATTATATCAAGGCATCAGAAGATATCGATTGACATTACATTTAAATATTTGAAAACTATAACTGTCAGGGAGGCAAGAGGAAGGGAGTTCCACAAAGGGGAAGGCAAAACATGAAGCTATTGGAATAGAAGAGACGGCTACATTGAACCGTTTCGACAGTGAAAAGTTGGGACTGAGAGGCCAACCTAGTAACATAATTCAATTCATGCAGTTTGGAAACTAGCGAAAATAGCTCGTCGGAGCAGTTAACTTGAAAGTATTTGTAGAAAAGACAGATTGAGGCGACGTCACGTATGTGAGAAAGTGACTGTAGACGAGATGCCAGATCAGGACCAAATACATTGCATATCAGTCTCTGGATTTTGTCGAGGACCTTGAGACGAACAGTGGGGGCTACAGACCATATATGGCAGCAGTATTCCATGTAAGGGTGAATAGTTGAATAGTTGATTTATAGATTTGAAAGATGGACTCAAGCAAGAAAAAAAACTTTCTGGCGCGATATAGAGAACCAACTTTCCTTGCGGTAGATGAAGTTATTGATTCAATGTAATTTTTCCATCTTGGGTCAGCGGACAGTGTGAGACCAAGCAGGTGCAGAGGCATTCTCGTGGAGTTGAGCATCAGACATTCTAATAGGAGGAACAGAGTGTTCTCTGTGGTGGGTAAATGAGAGGACTTTTGTTTTTGAGGCATTAAAGTTTGCCAGCCATTTCCAGCCCCAGTCAACCACAGATTGGAAGTCCTTTTCGAGACCAACGGCCAGGTTAGCGACACCAGATTTGCTATTGAGGCAGGACTACTTGGGAACTGATGACATCAGGAAGATTGTTAATGAAGATCAGAAACAGTGATCTTCATTAAAGATCTTCCTGATGTCGTTAGTTTCCATTGTAAGTCTGTACTACTCAGCACAGAGATTGCAATCATAGTTACGATAGAAAAGAAAATAATGGCAGAAAGAACCAAGATGGACAACAAAGGCTTCAGTACAGCAAAAGTAGCAAGAAAGAGGAGCAGCTGGCGGAGGAGGTCAAGTATCACAGCAAGCTATCAGCAGGTAAGCAATAAGAACATTAGTGTATTCTAGACTCATGATTGTCCCTTGAGGATTACAGATTTGGTTTGTGAATCTAGTGGTGAATTTGAAGAATACATAAATCAACAGACGCCCGAATGAAGCTGAAGAGTACAACGGCTGAAATATTGGGAAAGTAAAAAAAGAAAAAAGATCAGGACATTAGTCCAACTGTAAATAATTTTCAAAAAGTTTCGTCTGCACAAATGTTTTCTAGTTGTCACTAAAAAGCTTCAGATAACTTCTACAACCGTGAAGTGTTGAATTTTTCAGTGGAGGTCCTTTCCATAGCAAGATGGCTACTAATATACCAACATACAAGCGACCATCTTGCCCATAAATAAGGAAGACGCCTGTAGAAGTTATCAGTTAAACAGTTGTGGAAGAAGTAAAAAAGAAAAGTTTAATTTTCTGAGGTAAAAAAGAAAAAAAAAAAAAAAAAAAAACGAGTACTATTATCTAATTGTGACGAAAGACAAAGAGGTCGTTTTGAAAGAAGCAATAATCAATATTTATAAAATTATTATGAATAAAGACAAAAAAAGAAAACTTGCTTACCGACGCGTTTCGTCCTCTGGAGGACTTTATCAAGGCAAAAAAAAAAACAGTATCGTAAAAAAAATTTGTATGAAAAATATCCATTAAAATTTAATCTATAATATAAATACATTTTATCTAATTTTTTGTTTCTCTATAAAAAAAAATTACTTATTATTCCATACAAAATGGAACTACTTGAATAAAGTAGTGACCACTCGTAAAAATAAAAATTGTCTAAGAATAATTTTTGCTGATTAGTATTGATTAGAGCTTCCTAAGTCTACAAAATTCATCACAACAAAAAAAATCGATTTAGAAGCGTTTCACACTGTATATCGAGCCAGTGTAAAATTGATCTGACATTATTTTACAATGACGTTCACCCAGTACAAGGTCCATGAGCCACTCAAGGTAGAGGGTTACAGAGTAATAGGCACTTGTTATATAGATATATGAGGAAGAAAACGGTTAATCCTAGACTTGAACATGTTAAGATTTTGGTAATATGGGAAGCATCATCTTGGGAATCCGTTCCACAGAGCAGCGGTTCGTTGGAAGCTACTGCTTGAATGGTTTGGTTTGCTTTACAGACTATCAACCTCAATAGGTTATTTAATGCTGATTTTTATTGCTGGCAATATTTTTTTTCCAAAAATGTACTGTTGGTAAAATTTTTCCAAAAATGTATTGCTGGCAATAGGCTTTTACAAAAATATATTCCTGGTATTTTTTTCCAAAAAAGTATTACTGGTATTAAAACCTATTTTTATACTTTCATAGTGTTTTGCTCCCTTTTTTTGAGGCCGGGGTAACTATTTGCCCATGGCTGGTAACCTGGCAGGTGCTACCACCCAGGGTCAAGGTGGACCTGGGAACACCAGCAATTAAGAGTTGGTTCAACGCTTCTCAAAGCATTCTAATCAAAGGCCTTGCTGTCGGATGTAGTTTATCGTCATACCCGGACGCGCTGGTTGAGCGGAATTTACATCTCACCAATGGAATTCGATGGTAATGGATAAAAATTAGTGGTGTCATCAAGTACCTGTAGTAAGAATGGTTTAGCAGCCAAAGGCATTCATGATGACTTGGTTGCTACAGTAGGGGATAATACCTCGGTTTTATCAACAGTGCAAAAGTTGGCTGTTGAATTTAAGAGATGAAGGGGAACTCTTCACGAATACTTGTGGGTCTGGCTATCCTGCAACTGGAAAACATTGATCGCGTTCAACGGTGTTTCAAGCCAACAAACTTCGTGTTGCATTAAACAAAACACAGACAATACACATTATACAATGTCATAAAATTACTTAACTACATGCAGGTACATCTGATATTCAGTTACCCCAACCCCACGAGGGCATCATGTGGCTCGGACAAAAATATGCCCATTGAACCCGTATAAACGGGTTCAGAGCCGGTTTACCTCCCCGAAAGAGACTCCGCCCTTCGGCGTAGCCTCTTTCGGGTTCCTCCCCGCCCGAAGGCAGAGAGTTCAACCGATCAGCCGGTCGCCCGACTTCGGACTGAACGGTATTTAGTCACCCCATTCACGAGGGCGTCATGTGGCACAAGGCCTTTTTAACGCGAGATCTCCGAGCCCGTGGGCTCAGCCAAAAATATGCCTATTGAACCCGTATAAACGGGTTCAGGGCCGGTTTACCTCCCCGAAAGAGAGCCCGCACTTCGGCGTAGCCCCCTTCGGGTTTCTCCCGCCCGAAGGCAGAGAGTTCAACCGAACAGCCAGTCGACTGACTGACCGAAATCTGGCTTACGACACCACGTTGAGGCACCAAGCAAAGCAACGTCGAGCCTGGTCAGTAACTAAATGGGTGACAGATTGGGAATACCATGTGCAGTAAGCCTCGATATGCACGGGGTGTAATGGATACTGTATCGGAAATGGTAAACGGGGAGCAAAGTTGCAATTCCACTTGAGTTCGTTATATTAACTTATACGCAGATAGTCTTCGTAAAAATATGATTACTTTGGTCTTGGAGGTATTGAGTGTTACAAACAAGTTTTCTTCCTCCCATTGAGCTACTGGAGTGAGGTCAGCTGCCAAGTCCTGGTTTATCTATTTTGGGAGACGCACCCATAATTCTACATGATCAGATTTAAAAAGAGAAAAAGAAAGAAGAAAAAAACGTTTATTAGGTTGGTGCAAAAATAATGACGTAATAATGTCGTTTTTTGGCGTTAAAAAATGCGTCAAAAAACGACATTGTTACGTCATTATTTTTGCACCAGCCTATCAGGAAGAAGCAGTTTCTGGGGCACATAATGAGGACGAAGGGCTTAGAAAATCTGATATTCACAGGACAGATTGAGGGAAAGAGACACAGAAGAAAGCAGCGCGTAACTTACTTGATGTTTTCAAATAGATGGATGGTAGAACAGGGTTTGGTAGAAATAACAAAAAGGAAAAAATTATTAAAAGGTCAGGAAGATGTGGAGGACCATTATCGCCTACGTCCTGAATGGACACAGCACATAAAAGACTAAGACGGCATTACTAAAAGAATTTAAAGTGGATTTCTTCTTTTATAACAACATCTATTAATAGGAGGCAAGGATTAACAGCTCGAATTGAGGAATCCGAGTTCGAATGCCAGTTGAATTCATTACGAGCTAATGCCCATGGAGAAAGGTATAAATCCTCTTCTTCTCCCACTAGCTATGAGTAAATAGCAGGACATGTTGGATTTCTATAGCCTTGGACGGCAACTGGTCTACCGCAGAAAGAAATGGCAACCTTCTCCGGGAAAAAATCTGCCTAGTCAGTCATGTATCGAAAGATACCTGATCGCCTACGCGTGTATCATGAATGGCACAAGACTGATGGCTAGCAGAACAGGGTTTAGGAGAGATAACAAATAAACAAAATTTGTTAAGACCTACAAAAGACAGGAAATTGTCGAGGGCCATGATTGTGAACTTTCTGAAGGATCACAACACTTAGGAGAATGATGGTAAATATTTGATGACTGAATAATGGTGCTATGAATAGATACACACTCACATAAAACCCAGTTATGAGTTAATTAGTAAGACTTGTATGATTAAACTTATTATTATCGCCGGAAGTAAGTAGTATTACGTACAAAATATTTAGATTTCAGTATTAAATAACTGATACGGGTGTTGATATGGGACTGAACAAAATCATCCAACCAACAGGTATATTTAATAATTATCCCGGGTAAATTGGCGTCCTGATTAAAACGATAAAGTACCTCCAACAACACGGCCTCTGATCAGGAGGATTTAATTGCTGTTGTTCCCTGACATGGGGTTGTAGTACCTGTTAGGGTCCCAGCTATGGGCAAGTAGTTAACGCCCAAACTAAGGTCAAAATACTATGAAAGTGTAGAAATATGTTATATTACTGGAAATACTTTACAAAGATAATATATATATATATATATATATATATATATATATATAACCAGCAATGCAAACACCTATACATTTTTTGAGAAAATATATATATCAGCTTTACATTTTAAAAAAATATTACCAGCAATGAAAAGTTTTGTCAGCATTAAATAACCGAGTGAGCTCGACATGCCGTAAAACAAACCAAACTGGTTAAAATGGATGAAGAATTCTTCTCAAATGTAATTTTTTTTTTTTTTTCACAGGACTTTAGACACACGTACGTACGGAAAAGAACATATCATCGCACACACGCACACATATATATTCATTCACCTCTTTTGTATTCTTTCCATGTGGTTAATTGTACTTAATAGTTTCTGCATTCATTCTTACTCTCCTGTTTGAACAAAGCTTAACCACTTCACTATCAACTACATTACTCTAGAGGAAGTAGGCATTATTAAGCATAAAATTCTCAATAACAATAAGAGGAAGAACAGAGCGAAATAATACAAGACAATATAATACGAGGCAGCTATAATGCAGTTCTTCTATGTGCCGTCTCCCTTCACCCCGTGAACAATCATGGCTCTCCACAATTTCCTGTCCTTTTTAGTTCTTAGTAAATTTTATCTTTTCGATATCTCTTCTAATACCTGTTCTGCTAACCATTTACACAAGCTCATTAGGTAGGTTATATACTTTCCTGTTCCACTTGTCTTCAATATTTTCTTTCCTGTGAGTGTCAAATTTTCTAAGCCATCTTTCCTCATTATATGCTCTAGAAATTTCAACTCTCTAGTGTTAAGTATCAGTGTCCGTTTTGCTTACATTTTGTCTACAACCTCGTCATTGCTCATATGTTCCATCCAAGTTATTCTCAGTATCCTTCTGTAGAGCCACATTTATGTTGTTTTTTTTTGATCTGTGAGGAGATTATTCTTTTCTTTGTTTCTAACAAAATTTTCCCATTTCTTAATACTATTCTAAGCTTTCTGAAGGCATCTTTCATTATCATAATGCACCTTCGGATTTCAATGTCGCATTTTCCGTCCTCTCTAAGTATTCAAATTATTGTACTTGCTCGATTTTGGTATGTCTAATTTATAACCCACATTTTATGCAGTTCCAGCTGATAACCGTGTACCCTGTCTTCTGACAACCTTTCTATTCTGTACCACTATCATATCTAGACAGGATCTGCGTTGTCCTCACTTTCCGGTCCCGATAGAGTTGAAAAAAGTAAACGTTTCCACGTCCTTGTGGGTGGCTAATTATTTTCAACCCTACAAGACCTCTCTCAGTATCTGTCTATATTTCTGAGATACGGTATTATGTAAACTATTTACATTGCTCGGACTATCATCCTCATCGTTGTTGCCATATTTATTACAAGTGTACGCTCCGACCTTCAAAAGTTATGTGCTGATTCCTTAAGTTTACGAATTTTCCAATGATGATCTATGTCTAGGCCACAGAAATCTCCTGAGCCGACCAAGCATAAAAATGAATACAACATGGGAACCAGTAATAAGGAGTAAAGCAATAATAACAAGGAAAATTGCAATATGAGCTTTGGTAAAAAATGATTGCTGAAGACATTTATAAGACCCAGAAATTCATACACAGATGTCCTCAAAGACACATGGTACAGTGGATAAAGGCGTTACTTAGATCCAGTGACTGGACCCAAAGCCTGCGAGTTTAATAGTAGAACTTGGAGTGAGGAATTAACAGGAGATAACTGACAGCCATGAGACATGGCACGTGGAACTAGAACAGTCTACCCCAGAGAGCGAAATAAAGGATCCAATTAGACATTTCAACCACTTGAAGAAGGCCGGAGCGTACAACTGCCGAAACGTTGTGATAAATATGGCAACAAAGATGAAGATTATAGTTCGAGCAATGTAAGTAGACGAAACGTCCAGAGCCTCTCACTGTTCTATCGTTACTTTTACAAAAAGTAGTCGGACGAACTACATCCCTTAGTTCCACCAGTTCCAATCATCACGGCTAGGACCCACCATGATACGCGAATTTTAGCGAACCACTTCGTATTCCATGAAAATATAGCATGAGAATTATTTACATTATTCGGATTATTGTCCTCACCTTTGTCGCCATATTTATTACAACGTTTCGGTCGTTGTACGCTCCGGCCTTCTTCAGGTGATTGGAATGTTGAACTGAACCCTTTATTTCGCTCACTGAGGTAGACTGTTCTAGTTCCACGTGCCATGTTTAATGGATGTCAGTTATCTCCTGTTAATTTCCCCTCTTGCTTCCCTTATAGATATAATCTTCAAATATTCAAATGTAATGTCAATCGACATCTTCTGATGTCTTGATCCTGATCCCCGTCCTTCTGTATATCCTTTCTTCAAACACCCCTCTTTACTCCTGCTCTCACTTTCTGTAACACCTTGTGTGCTATTGGCACTCACAACTTGATTGGGGGGGGGGTGATATGCTTAAAAAAACCGATTGAAGATGAGAAAATTTTCAAACGTTTATGCTTAAATGTGTCAAGTGCAAAAGTGATGCTTAAAGTGAGTTAAGATATATGTTGGAGAAACGAGGAGGAAGAGCGGAAAAAAAAAATCAAGCAAACGAATATTTCTATTTGTGATTTGCTAACTAAAACCAATAAAAATGTTTTGCTTCTGAAACTGAATGAAGTCTTCGACAAAAACGTTACTTTTTGGCATGAAAATTGAGTTTCGCAGCATATTAGTGGCGTAGGGTCGCTTCATATCCAATAGCCGGTGTTTAGCCGAATCTGTTTCGCGGCATACCAATACCTCCATTGGGTACTAGCAGGCTTCGCCTGCTCGCTATATTCACTTTGAAAAAATAATTTTAGATGAAAATTACATTCATAAGTCAACCCATTATAGTTAAGAAAAGTTTTACAAATAGATGCCAACTTGGTGAAAGAACATTTTTCTGCACTATATAAGACGATATCCCTAAACAGAACTATTAGGTTGGTGCAAAAATAATGTCGTTTTCTCACATATGTTACTATGTGAGAAAACGACATTATTTTTGCACAAACCTAATATTTTTGATTTGATAATCAAAACAATTCTCGAATAAAAGCATAGTAATGAAGGAGAGTTACTTATCCTTTTTTTTTTTTTTTTTAAATCCGTATGCAAATTATGAAACCTGAAGAATCCTATTGCCTAGAAGTAGATTATATAATACAGATATTGAGATTTTAGTGTATAAACCGCTCTCTAGTGCAAATCCCTCCTTTGGGGGATTGCGCATGACTTATCTCTCAGTTGCGTCTCTGTCCTTGGACAGAGTGCGCTCAGGGGCTTCTCTGTCAAAGAACAGAGGGACAACTGAGGAAAATTATACTGCCCAGCCCTCGGGAACAGCTGCCCGAGGCCCCCCCCCCATTGCACAAGAGGGAGGGATCGGTGCTCGCACCGAGGCCAGCGCAACCGACGGTTGCGGTGGCTGAGGCGAATTTTTGTCCCTGCGCTCGGGTCCCCACATTAATCCGACCTTGTTTCACATATCATTCTCGTGGGGGAATGAGTAAACACTGAAAAAAAAAAAGAGAGAGAGAAAGAAAAAGAGAGAGAGAGAAAGAAAAAGAGAGAGAGAGAAAGAAAAAGAGAGAGAGAGAAAGAAAAAGAGAGAGAGAGAAAGAAAAAGAGAGAGAGAGAGAGAAAGAAAAAGAGAGAGAGAGAGAGAAAGAAAAAGAGAGAGAGAGAGAGAAAGAAAAAGAGAGAGAGAGAGAGAAAGAAAAAGAGAGAGAGAGAGAGAAAGAAAAAGAGAGAGAGAGAGAGAAAGAAAAAGAGAGAGAGAGAGAGAAAGAAAAAGAGAGAGAGAGAGAGAAAGAAAAAGAGAGAGAGAGAGAGAAAGAAAAAGAGAGAGAGAGAGAAAGAAAAAGAGAGAGAGAGAAAGAAAAAGAGAGAGAGAGAAAGAAAAAGAGAGAGAGAGAGAGAAAGAAAAAGAGAGAGAGAGAGAGAAAGAAAAAGAGAGAGAGAGAGAGAAAGAAAAAGAGAGAGAGAGAGAGAAAGAAAAAGAGAGAGAGAGAGAGAAAGAAAAAGAGAGAGAGAGAGAGAGAAAGAAAAAGAGAGAGAGAGAGAAAGAAAAAGAGAGAGAGAGAGAAAGAAAAAGAGAGAGAGAGAAAGAAAAAGAGAGAGAGAGAGAAAGAAAAAGAGAGAGAGAGAGAAAGAAAAAGAGAGAGAGAGAGAAAGAAAAAGAGAGAGAGAGAGAAAGAGAGAGAGAGAGAAAGAAAAAGAGAGAGAGAGAGAAAGAAAAAGAGAGAGAGAGAGAAAGAAAAAGAGAGAGAGAGAGAAAGAAAAAGAGAGAGAGAGAGAAAGAAAAAGAGAGAGAGAGAGAAAGAAAAAGAGAGAGAGAGAGAAAGAAAAAGAGAGAGAGAGAGAAAGAAAAAGAGAGAGAGAGAGAAAGAAAAAGAGAGAGAGAGAAAGAAAAAGAGAGAGAGAGAAAGAAAAAGAGAGAGAGAGAAAGAAAAAGAGAGAGAGAGAAAGAGAGAGAGAGAGAGAGAAAGAGAGAGAGAGAGAAAGAAAGAGAGAGAGAGAGAAAGAAAAAGAGAGAGAGAAAGAAAGAAAAAGAGAGAGAGAAAGAAAGAAAAAGAGAGAGAGAAAGAAAGAAAAAGAGAGAGAGAAAGAAAGAAAAAGAGAGAGAGAAAGAAAGAAAAAGAGAGAGAGAAAGAAAGAAAAAGAGAGAGAGAAAGAAAGAAAAAGAGAGAGAGAAAGAAAGAAAAAGAGAGAGAGAAAGAAAGAAAAAGAGAGAGAGAAAGAAAGAAAAAGAGAGAGAGAAAGAAAGAAAAAGAGAGAGAGAAAGAAAGAAAAAGAGAGAGAGAAAGAAAAAGAAAGAGAAAGAGAGAGATCATGACCAGCAGGTTATCAAGGTTTTACCTGGATAGAATTGAAGGCCGTTTTGTGGCCTTGTGAGGGAGGAAAAAATTCCCACTCTATAGCCTGTTTCTCAACAGACGCATAGTCACAAGCCTATCGTTCGTCCATTGCTATTTTCATGGCAATTATTCAGATAAATTTCATTTCTTAGTTCCATCAGTTCAGATCGTTACAACTAAAACTCGCCTTGCTACGTCCAAAGTGTCAAATCGCCGTCATTCCCCCTCCATATTCCATTTGCAAGAAGGAAGTTCCACTCAGACAGCTTCTTCCCAAGAACCGCTACTTTGTGGAACAGACTCCGGAGAGGATGCTCTCCCCAACATTAAAATCTTCAAGTCTAGAGTCGATTATCATCTGTCCTTATCTCGATAATCTTCACTTTTTTTTCTTTTTTTTTTTTTACATTCATATCACTCACCTCATTCAGTAACCCTCTACCTTGATGGGATTTTGAGTCTTGCATCGAGTGAAGATTTCAGATGGATTTAATGCATGGTGACAAACTCGTTCATAGATGTCTACACAACCGCTTTCTCAGGTCACTAAAAATACCTTTGAGCGAATAACGCCTCTAGGTCTTCGTGAGGACATGATGCACGGAATCTCATCGACTGACGCTACAGAATCGTAGACAAAGTTCTTTACTTAATAAAAGGAAGCACATCATTTTATAATAGTAATATTGGCCGTTTTCTAATAAGGAAACGTTCGGCATTAATTAGCCGAATAGCTGCCGGATATAGTTTGTCGTCATACCCAGAAAGATTCAAATAAATGAAAAATAATTCTCCAGCATAATTAAGCCTTCTTTAGATCCATTTTCAACTTAATTCTGAGAGAGACTGGAACAATTATTAAATAAATAAATAAATAACAATCACAGTTTAAAAAAAAAAAATATATTCGATAATTTTTTTTTTTTAATTACTCTCGTCAAAGATTTTGGTTCTAGTGATCCTCACCGTTTTTCAATTTATTCACCCTTCATGTCACTAATGAGGAGATAATAGGATTTTTTTTCAAGCTGAAAAGGTGACTGCTGTGCCTTATTAGAAATCATCTTCATTTTATTTCCTCATCAGCGCCATTGTTTCGAACGCCTCAGTATAGAGTAATGATTAACAATCTATTAGGTTGGTGCAAAAATAATGACGTAATGATGTCGTTTTTTGACGTATTTTTTAACGTCAAAAAACGACATTATTACGTCATTATTTTTGCACTAACCTAATAATTTACTTCATGCAAGCTTCGATGTGCGGGTGGTGTAATGGGTAATGGCTCGGAATTGTTCATCAGAGAGCCGAGTTCCAATTCCAGTTGGGTTCGTCATATTCACTTACTCGCAAATACCCTTGGGAAAGGTGGCAAACCGCCTCTTCTACAACTCTCCCTCCAGCTATGCGTTAATTAGTAAAACTTGTATCACTAAACCATTATCTCCCCTCCACCTCCCAAAATAAATTAAAAATCTGATTACAATCTAAAACCATTTTCTGGCTTTAAATAACCTTCAAACGGCTGATAAACCATAAAAACCGAAACGTCTAAAAACAATATTTTATCCTTACTAATGATTAGCGAGTTCTATCTTCATTGTGTGCTCTATGTGCGCGAATGGGTCTGTTATAACAAATTAAAAAATGTGTAAATTTTGAGGCAAGGAGCTTAATGGAAAGTGTGTGATCATCTGGACTGGGGTAAATTTGGGGTCTGCTCAGTGGCGGGGAAACATTATTATTTTGGCGTTGGAGGTATTTGAATAATACAAACGATTCTCCACCCACACTGAGCTCTAAGAGCTAGATCAGAGAATAGATCAGTAGCCAAGTTCCGGTCATCTTGATTTTTGGAGATGTACCCATAAACCTTGATATGCAAATGTAGAACCCCGTTAAAAAATTGTAAAAAAAAAATGCAATAAATTTATGTACTGTAGATGAAAACTTATATTTTGTACAAAATCGGATCACACAGAAGTCGACTCATTTTTTCGCATTTTATAGGCTCCAGATTAGAATTCACATATATTAACCAATCAGCGATGCCATTTGAAACGCTATGTAGTCTGAATTTTCAAGCAACAATGTTTATCGTCTGCCATGAAAATTTGAAGGCTCGCTCCCGTAAATGATAAACAATATTTTTTCTCCTTAAAATAGATATTTAAAAAATCTGGAAAAGAAATATTAGCCGATAATCCTATGAGTTTAATAAAATCTATCCTTTAATCTTTTCGGATCCGATTTCTCGGTTATAAAAGTGCTTGTAATAGTTCGCAAAAATTAGTTTTTCAGTTAACCTTTGACCAGGGTCGTTCATTATACAAGCTGAAATTCTCAAGCCTTAATATCTATCTATAAAAAGCAGGTGTGTGTGCGTGTGTGTAACGAATGCACGGCCACAATTTTCGACGGATTTGCACCCAAATCTACATGCACATGCTCCAAGGCCATGACCGACTTTGCATTTCCCAACTCCCATCGATAGTGGAAATAATCGATTTTTTTCATGCTTCTACGGCAGTTTTCATGTAGTATGTGGCCATTTTCTACTGGCCAGAGTGAGAGCCTATAGCTGGCTACCACAAATAGGCAGGAAGATTCTATTGGCCAGCGTGAGAGCCAACAGCTGATTGACACGAATGTTAACTATAATGCTAGTATGTAAAAAAAATCGATAGCTGCATTCGTCACAAGTGGGAAAAATTTAAATCTGCATGGCATTTTACTCCAATTGGTTCATTCGCTTGCTTAAACTCAGCGTTGATTCTGATTCCGCAGAACTGGGTTGGGTGTGAAAAAGTAATTCTTAACACTCTTTTCATTCGGTTTTTCTAGTTACGAGTCCTTTTTTAAAGCTGATCGTTTTTTGTTCATTTTGTTTTTTTCTTAACAGATTTAATGTTTAGTGTAGAGCTTAGAAAAAAATTGCAGTGTGAGATAGGCAAGAAGGCATGTGACAACATCAGCATGGCAAAAGGCACTCCTTTAAAGGCAAGGAAGGGCAAAAATATTTTAAATGAAGTGATAGCGATTCGTACGATTTTTGAATCAAGCACGGGCAACGCCTGGCCATGCTGCTAATTAGTCATATTTCACATATGTATTCGATTTACAAAAAAGGCTTAGCGATGTTGAATTAACAAACCAAAAAAACATACGAATCGGTTACTGTCAACACAGATTTTAGAAGTAGTATTAATGCATCTACCATTAATGCTATCGGCTAGCTGCTGTTATTAGAAAATTACACGCATACATAAAACAGCGTAAATACGTGACACTTGTATGTAGACGCATTCTGTGTTCTGTCATACTAACTTAAATATTCTGTTTCACTGTAAAAAAAAAAAATTGTGTGAAGTTGTTTCGCAAAGTATCTTTATAAATACTCAATAATAAAAATTACTTAATTTTTTGAAGCCGTGTTTGAAGATTGCTTATTTCTTCGTTTATCTTCGCCTATTCCTCTGCACACACACACACACACACATATTTACTAATAATCTTCGAGCGTTCTTAGGCAGATCCTTAATATAAAACAAAGATGTATCGGACCGAGAAAAGAGCATTGGAGAACGCTTGCATTTATCTCGTGTGCTTCAGAGGACTGGCCATTAACGACAAACTTGATATGTAGAAAATATGCAATCTCAGTCTGTAGAGTAATCACCTATGTTACACATTGTCAAAGGTCTTATAAATATCTAAGACACTCGAGTTGTGTTAATTATCATGCGTTTCACATTCGTTCAGGAGGTTGTTCCATTTGAAGTGATCAACCTTCTTGTTGATGGTAACCTGAACAAGTTTGCGGATGACACGAGGGAGGTAATGGGGCGGTACTGTGAAGGTGATGAGAGTTCAATCGCGTTCTTGCAAAGAGGGTATACAGTTGTCGCCTTCCACGGGCTTTGGAAACTTTTCTCCTTCAGCTAACAGTTAAACACTTTTGTCAAGATTGGAGATAGCTCTGGGATGTGATTTTTAAGCACCACCACGGGGATTTTATCTAGCCCAATAATCTTCGTAGAATCAAGGCTTTTCTTAAGTCTCGAAATTTACTGAGCTGAGACAAGAAATATCCCAAAGATTGCGCTCCGATAAACCGAGAAGGGAAGTCGGGTAAAGGATAGCCTTGTTGTTTAACTTAGAGGGGGAAAACAAAAAAAAAAAAAAAAAAAAAAAAAACTTATTACAGAAAGGAAATAACATCGTCATGTTTTTTTTTTTTTTTGCAGAGGGAGAAATGACTGTCTTTTTATGGCAGAAACAAAAAGGCATGATATTTATTGCGAGCGACTCATTGTGCCTTCTCGGGCTAACATTAACGGCTGACTTGAAGTGAAAAGACAATGATGAATTCATTAATATGTCTGCAGCTAAGAAAGTTGGTTCACTGTGTCGTGTTAGACAATTTCTCTCACCAGAATCTTACATGTCTACCATTCGTCCATGCATTGGATATTGCTGCCACATATCGTTCGGTGTTCCTGCTATATATTCAGAGATTCTTGATAAAATCCAAGGAAGAACCAGCAATATTATTAGGCTTCAGTCATTTTCCAGCCGCCGTAATGTAGCTTCCCTATGCCTTTTCTATAAATACGTTCATGGTAATTTTTCGGATTAACGCTTCACTGGGGTACGTAGACTTTATGAATTTAAGCGCAGTACTAGATTGGCAATAAGGCCTCATCAATTTACAGTTGAACTGGCTAAATATAAACGTAAGTTCTATACTAACAGTCTTTTCTCGGACCTCTCGCTTGTGGAACTCTTCCAGCTGCATGCTTTCCAACCAAATTTGATCATCAAAAATGTAAATGCAATGTCAATCGTTATTTGTCTTGATTACACTTCTATTGTTCTCGATCCTTAATAATGTTTCTCTTACTTATTCTTGTTCCTTATTGAATTTACTGATTGCACGGGGTGGAATGGTTTTTTAAAAATGCACCATTTTTATCGTAGATACATTTAGATAGAAAATAATATGACATTATAAAGTTTTATAGAATTGTACTCGTGGCTTCTCAGTTTGATGGCTACAGTTCTTAATTAAGAATAGAAAAAAAAAAAAAAACACTGACTTCTGTCAGGAAAATAAGAAAGCAAAAATATTCTTAATCTACGAAGAAATACACAGTGAAGAATAAAGACGCCAACGTTTAATAAGTCGATGGTCTCCTGTTAGCCGTGTGTTGGATCACTTCATTATCGACAGCGATGTCTTTCATAACGCTAAGCAACACGAGATCAGCAAGATTTCTCCTTAAAGAATCGGAATTTACGCTGAGCTAACTTCAATTCCACAGTAGCTGCTGTGACTGGAAGCAGCACATTCATTTTAAGCAACCCATATATAATTAGGAAGACGAGATTGGTATCATTGCCAGTGATACAGTCAGCGGTGGGGATATCAGATCATTTTTTGAGCTGAAGGCGGAATTAAATAACTTCAAATCTTTCTTCTTTAAAACCATTTAAAAAAAAACAAAAAAAACAAACAAAACTGCACAGCATGCATAGACCTTGAACTTTACATTCTGCCAAAAGTCCATAGCAGAATTAAGCTATCGAGCTAATTTAGCATTTTCCAATCTTCAGCTTCTCTTGATTTTACTGTAAAAGTTTTTTTTAACGCCTTATTGCCGGTGATTTAAAGCCAGAATTTTTTTTTAATGTTCTAAGAATAAAAATTCTCTCAAATTTCTATTCTCACATTAACAAAGTAAAATCCAGGTGACAACTACCTTTTTATAGATTGATTGCCCAAATTATTTGTTTTTACAGCTTATCACCCCTTTTGCAGGTTATTTAAAGCCAGAAAACCGTTGCATCTGAAGTAGTCTTTGTTGGTCTATGTTAACTGTATCCAGTACTAATGATAGTTTTCAACTGCTGATAATTAAGTGATCTTAGACTGGAACGCATAATGAGGAAAGAGGGCTTGGAGAGTTTTACACTCACAGGATATATTGAAAACAAGAGAAGCAGCTTGATTGATGCGTTTTCTGCAGGTCGTTTAAAGCCAGAAAATATTTTTAGTTTGCAAGAATTTTTTTAGATAATAATGGCGTAATGATAAAAGTCCTACTAATTAATCGCTGCTGAGAAGAGGAGAGATGGATTCATGTCTTTTCCCAAGGGTATCTGCGTGTAAGTGACTATAACGAACTCGACTGGAATTGGAACACGGCTCTCCACTTTCCAAACGCAGAGCCGTTATCTATTACAACAACCACACATCCAAGCTACCAGCACCAGGTATTCCCAACGGTTACCCATCTAGGTAATAACAAGGCACAACGTTGCTTAACTTTTCTTGTTCTTTTGAACAAAACCTTTAATCCGTTAAACGATTGTAGAATAACTACCTGAGATTTTCTCTAGACGAAAATGAAGTCTACATTGTGAGGATAAGTAAAATAGCTGAATTTTTGCTTTTAACCATTTCACACCAAGCAAGGCAATAAAGCCATTAAGACACAAGGGGGTTACTGAGTGTTAAAGAATGCAAACAACAGGAGAGAAAACAATAAAAGGCGACGACAGGAGAAAACGATTGGTTTTGCGTTTAAATTTTTGAAGATCAAAGTTGACTGGAAAGCAGGAAGCCGGGAGAGAGTTCCACAAGCGAGAAGTGCGAGAGAAGAAACTTCTAGCATAGAACTTACGGTTACATCTAGCCATTTCAATTGTAAAATGATAAGACTTGGCCGCCAATCTAGTAGTGCGTTTAAATTCATTAAGTCTATTTTGATAGAGGAAAGTTTATCAGAACAATTACCATGAAAATATTTATAGAAAAGGAAGATGGAAGCTACGTTACGGGGTTGGGAAAGGGACCTGAAGCCGAGATGCCAGGTCAGGACCAATAACATAGCACTGTATTTTTATTAATAATCTCTAAATATATATATAACAGAAGTACCAGACCAGATGTGGCAGCAGTATTCAAAGCACTGACGAATAATTATTTGTAGGATAAATTCTGGCAAGAAAAAAATTGTCTAGCAAGATACAAGTAACCAAAATTTCTAACAACAAACCAAACAGTTGATTCAATATAATCTTTCCGCTTCATGTCTGAACAACGTTAACCCAATAAAACCCAACGAGTCATTCTCGTGGAAGTTAGCACTGGCCATGGTGATGGAAAGAAAAAAAAAATCTCTCAGACGATTAAACGAGAGGATTTTCGTTATGGAGACGTTAGAATTAACAAGCTATTCATTGCCGCAATTAATAACAGATTGGTCATTTTTTTTTTTTTTTTTTTTTTTTTGTTTGAGAAAAGCAGCCAATTTAACCTTATCGAACCGATCAGACTTACTAAGAACAGAGGAAATAGTTGTGTAATCGACGTAGATACCGATTTGAGAACTGATGACACCACGAAGGTCGTTGATGAAAATTAGTAACCATGTAGGTTCAAGGATAGAGCATTGGGCGACACTTGCATTAATGTGAAAAGATCTAGAAGAGTGGCCATTCAAATCGGTATTCATTTCGCGGTTTGGTAAGAAAAGTCCAGTGTTAAAAACTCCGTCAAGCAATACCATAACCTTTCAACTTCTGATATATCTAAAGCAACAACATTCTTTATAGATTCTTTAAGCAATAATCAGTAATATATCACCAGTTGACCTAGAGAAGCAACAGCCATATTGCTTGCTTATCTAAACGAAAACTCAGTGAAGTGTTTAATCAAGTCAGAGGTAATACGAATCTCTAGTACTTTGACAAAAAGAGATTGACAGACCGAGAGGTAGACGGTTGAAACGGTTCACCTGAGTTCTTACAAACTGGGACTGCAGAAGAGAAATTTCCAATAAGCAGGAAAGCATAAAGCAGAAAGGCATTAGTTTTGAGAGAACAGGAGCCAGTTAAGAGGGGGCATATTTCTTAAGAAACATGGCAGCGATGCTATCAGGTTCACATGCTTTGTGAGGATCCAGTTTAGAAATGATAACAGAAACCATAAACGGTGTTTATATATATATATATATATATATATATATATAAAGAAATAATCACACATAGAATCAATCAGAAATATTAATGCGATTAATGGTGACATCCGTCACTAGAGACATAATATATGCATTAAAATACTGTTAATCCATAGAGGGAAGTGATCCTCGTCGAAACCATAGATGTCGGTAGTTTTCAGTTTATTTGATGTTAAAATGCTAGTACTTACGAATAGTAACAGTATGCCATATAAACTGAATACACTTGTAAAATAGAATTCGTGGATTTAACACATCACAAGAAATATTTAAATAAAATTCTCGCTTAAAATTTTGAAAAAATTGGCGTTGCGTTTTTGCACGTTCCGAAAATTGTTCCTAACCGTCATTAATAGCAGACATTCAAAAAACATCTTTCGGTCGACAAACAAGTATTTCGTCTTCAAGTTTTTGATTTTATAAGGAAAAAAAACAAAACAAAAAATACACATGCATGATTATGACTACTACTAAGACACTACACTACATAATTGAACTATATGCTTAGTTTAGAAAGCGCTCAATATCAGAGATAGAGCTAACATATTTGTTTGGATTGATGTGAGTTTGTGACCCTGGGTTTCACGCTTTTGCTATCGTCAGACAAACTGATTAATTTTTTAAAATTTTAGATTTATGTAGATTGCGAGTATTGGTGTTATGGAAGTTGGGTGGGGAGAATCTTCTTCGTGATGTCACTCATGCTAACGCAAACACAAATGCATGTCCGTACACCCGTTGAGGTACGCAGACACACACACACACACTCGTCCGCCGGGGCTCATACAAACATAAACATATGTGGACAGCATGGGACTTGACATATGTATGTATATGTGTGCTGTATGTTGAAATTCAAAGATCCGAAGTGTAGCGTGAATGTAGACATGTCAGCAATCAGACCATTTTTCTATTCTTTCGCTGAATAATATTTCCTCGCACGCACGCGTATACGTGTGGTGGGGTCTGTGTAAAATTATGATAGGTAAAATTATTTTTATTTTTTTATCGTTGATTTGTTATTTTAAAGCTGGTTATTTGCTTGTTTTTGATGACTGCGTATATGTAACTGGTAGAATTTGCATTTTGTAATCCTTATTGTTTTTATGGTGGTATTAAATATGGTGGTATTAAATATGCTGGGGTGGGGACGGGGAGTAGTTTACGTTAATAATTATAGCGGGTTTATATGATAATAGTAGATGTGAAGTGGTAGTTATGTTGTAGGCTGATTGGTGGCAATGATAATATAAGTAGCTAATAGTTAATGTAAACTGGTAGAAGTGATTAGTAACTCTGGTGGGACAATGATAATAACAATAAATGTAATTATTGTGGTGGTAGCTTGAACTAAAAAGTGATTGTTGGTGTATTTTTTTTTTTTTTTTTCGTTTGGTATAAATCCTGATGAGTATTTATTCCCCTGCCAAGATTTGGAGATTATCTCTGATCTTATTGGTTTTTATTTGGTGCATCTATGTTTGCGTTAGCACGAGTGACATCACAACAACGACCCCCCCCTTCTCGACTTCCATAACAACACCAATGCACGAAATCTACATAAATCCAAAATTAAAAAATAATCAGTTTGTCTGACGATCGCAAAAGCGAGAAACCCAGGGTCACAAACTCACATCAATCCAACCAAATTATATAACTCAACAGAAACTCAGTAGTAAGTGGAAAGTCAGGCATACTCCAGATGAGTTAACAGTAGAATTTGAAGAGAATTTACGAGTAAAATATTCTGCTTTATCGTCAGACGATATCTGTCTATATTTCTGAGATGAGGTATTATGTACACTATTTAAATTATTCGGACTATTGTCCTCATCTTCGTCGCCATATTTATTACAACGTTTCGGCCGTTGTAAGCTCCGGCCTTCTTCAGGTAGTTGGAATATCGAAATGAACCCTTGATTTCGCTCACTGGGGTAGACTGTTCTAGTTTCACGTGCCATGTTTAATGGATGTCAGTTATCAGTTATCTCCTGTTAATTCCCCTCTCCAAGTTCTCCCACACACTTTGGGTCCTGTCACTGGATCTAAGTAACGCCTTTATGCACTATACCATGTGTCCTTGAGGACATTTGTCTATGAATTTCTGGGTCTTATAAATGTCTTCAGCCATCATTTTTCTACCAGAGCTCATATTGCAATTTTCCCTGTTATTATTGTTTTACTCCGTATTACTGGTTCCCATACTGTATTCATTTCTATGCTTGGTCGACTCAGGAAATTTTTGTGGCCTAGACATAGAACATCATTGGAAAATTCGTAAACTTAAGGAATCAGCACAAAACTTGGAAAGCCGGTGCGTACAACGGCTGAAACTTGTGCCAAATATGGACACAAAGATGAGGATGGTAGTCAAATCAATGTAAACAGTGTACATAATGCCTTATCTCAGAAATATCCGGGTATTGAATTCACACTCTTTGGGTCCTGTCACTGGATTTACCCATCGCCTTTATCCACTGTGCCAGATGTCCAACCATATGAAGAAGGCCGGAGCGTACAACGACCGAAACGTTGTTATAAATATGGCGACAAAGATGAGGACAACATTCCGAATAATATAAATAGCGTCAGATGATGTTAATTGAAATTGACTTACGAGTGGGGATAGAAGACTTACTCTTATTTAACACACTATTACAGAGCCGCCAGTAGTTAGGAGAGCCAACCTTATTAGAGGTTATACAGGGTCTCTTTCTGTTAGCAAACAAAGACTTAGCTCATTTGTGGACACATTATTTTTTAATGCAATGGAGTCACTAAAAGGTTTACTGGGTGTGGAAGTATTAGAAAATGAAAACATTACTAATGAGCGAAAACAAAAGAAGAGTAATCAGGAGGACAGTAGATAGTGATTCCGGTGGTTTGTAATTTTTACTCCAAACAAGGTAACAAAGCCACTAAGACACAAGGGGTTTATTGGTTGTGGAAGAATTATTAAAAAAACATTACTAAGGAGCGAACAGAAAAGAAAAGTACTCTGGAGGACAGTAGATAGTGATTGTCATTGTCTTTAAATCTTTGAAGATTTAAGTTGACTGGAAAGCAAGAAGCTCGGAGAGAGTTCCACAAACCAGAAGTGCGAGAAAATAAACTGTTAGCATAGAACTTACTTACATCTAGCCAGCTGAATCGTAACTGGAGACCTCGTCGCCAGTCTAGTATTATTACGAGTAGACACAAATAGACGACTTTTGTGTTCGGAACTATCAGGCTGGTACAGTCGGAAAAATTACTCCCGTTCAGCCGCTATCGTTGGTGAATTGGCAGGTGTGACCCTAAGAGAAGATTGTGGTTTCACCTGTTACTTGTAAGAAGGTAAAAATCATCGATGCCGGCTTTAACCCAAGAAAAAAACCTTTTCTCGCAATTCTCAATAGGAAGCTTAAGAATATCAATGCAAGGGGCATCTCTAAGAAATCACGAAATCAATCCCAGTCAGAATCTGAATAGAGTGTTTCTCTGGAATAGATGACTCAAAAGAAATGTCAATAGATACTATACTATAGTGGGATTCGAATTGCCAAGAGTTGTGATAGTCTACAAGAGGAGGTAACGATCAAATCAATGATTTTTTTTTTATTCGGATCAATTGGATAAAAGTAAATAAAAAAAAATCATTAATTATCTACTACAAAAAATTTTAAACAGCTAACCTTATCCTCAAAAATAGCAATACACCAGCAAAGTTACAACGAACGAACATTATCCATGAGTTCAAATGACCCTTAAGGAACTGTGTTCCTGATCAAAGCGAATTCATAAATAATTACATCGGTCACACGACTACATCCCTATCCAGACGACTTACCTTACACCTGTCTTACCACAGCTCTGTTGGAACCCATTTAAACACAAAGTTATCAGACTCCATCCAAAACATACTAGTAGAAAACACAAACATAATAAACTCATCTATCTGTAAAATTGATAAAAAAAATGGAAGCCCTAATAATAAAAAAGAAAAAGCCAACACTTAACAATATTAACTACGAACAAGGCCACAATGTGCTGTGTTCGGGAAATAAAAAACACTTAAAACATACATATAACGCACACACTCAAACTGAAAAAAAAAAATCATCCTTGATAATGGCTAAAAGTAAAACATTTCGACAGTTTCTAGACAGTGTCCAAAAAAGAAAGCTCTTATTCGAACACAAGAAAAAATAAATAAAAAGCTTAATCTTTAGTGAAACATGCATAAATGAAGGATTGTTGTCTAATACACAATATTATATATATATATATATATATATATATATATATATATATATATTGTCAGAAATTTTGTCTATCTGGCAGTCCTGACAAGAATCACAGCGACAAAGAAACATAGATAGCTAACAGTGTGCAATAACGAAAGTTGAAAGCGCATGAAAGAATCAAGAAGTGACAATTACCTTGTCTTGGAAAATTTCCCGGATGTAAACACCAATGCTATGCAGATGTAGTTTGGAATCTTTTCGACAAATCCTAGAACAGTTAATTCATTGGTAGTGAAGAACGTAAATTAGTTTCACAAAATGTTAATACAACTAGAGAATGTTTCAAAAGAAAAGATTCAACATTGCAGAAATTGGTAAAAATACCATAGATATTGGATAAAAAAAAGGTTGAGGGAGATAGGTGATCATTTTGTCTATATCTGAGATTTGGTATTATGATTACTTACATTATTTACAAACTAGAACAATCGGTGAACGAAATAAAGCGTTCGATTCGAAATTCCAATCACCTGAACATGACCGGAGCGTACAACAGCCGAAACGTTGTGAATATGGCAATGAAGATGAGGATAGCAGTCCGAATAATGTAAATAATGTAAGTGAAATTTTTTGTTTACTTAGTATTTTTTTTTTTTGTATCTGTCATAAGATTTTGATTTAAGAAAAAGGCCAAAATAATTATCACTATCATCTCTGGCAATACAAACTAGTAGCCAGAAGGTTGCTAAATCTAAAGCATAAGGTGGCCTAAGGGTTGCTCACCGGAAATAAAAGCAGGGACACCTATCCATGCCCGTCATGGCACTATAAATAATATGGGACTGTTCATCAGAGCAGCTTCTCTAGGTGCTACCAAAGAGTTCAGTCTCCTTACAACCGGTTGGATGCAGTAGCCAGAAAACTGTCAACCCGATAGCTTTACAATGAAATGTCGTAGCAAAGGATCAGTTAGATCACCAAAAAGTTAAGACATTTAAATCATTTTGGCCATGGAAGAAAGGAACCGGTAAACCCTATCATAAACAGGAAACAAACAAATGCTCCATCTGTGATAAATTAGGAAACTATTTTTGGAATTAAAACTACATGCGTGTATGTAGATGTTCTGCCATTTACTATGGTGTACGTTATTGCCTCATAACCAGCTGCTTTAGGTAGATGGAGTTCGGTATACCAGGAAGGCAGTAAACCTAGGAGAATATTAGATAAAGAAAGGCTGAGTTGTTTTTTTTTTGTTTACTCGTATTTTTTTTTTTTTGATGTATCTGTCATAAGATTTTACTTTAAGAAGAAAAAGGCTAAAAATAATTATCACTACAATTACCCTGATATTATTCGAACGTTTATCAGCGCAGCTTCGCTAAGCTTTACCAAAGATGTTGGGTTCCTTACTACCAGGCGGATTTTAAAAACTGCCAACCCGTTACCTTCATAATGAACATTTGCAGTCACTGATCAATCAGATCATCAAAAAGTTAAAGCAGTTAAATCATTAGTGTCTCGAAGAAACAAAGAATCGATAAACCATATCCTAAACAGGAATAAATCTATTCCTGTTCAATAAACAACTGACTGTATCTGTCATAGAAGATTTTGTCTTCAGAAGAAAGAGGCTCAAAAGAAAATTATCACTGTCTATCGCCTCTGCCAATACATACTGGCCAGAAGGTAGACGAGACTAAAGCATAATGTGGCTTCAGGGATGCCTATCAAATATATGCAGGGGCACCCATCCATACTCGATACGACAATATATTAGGTTGGTGCAAAAATAATATCGTTTTCTCACAGATGTTACTATGTGAGAAAACGACATTATTTGCACCAACCTAATACATGCGTATATGTAGAGCCTCTGTGTCGAGATGTTCTACCATTTACTGTGGTGTAAGTAATTGCCTCATAACCAGCAGCTACGGGTAGGTGGAGTTTGACATCTCAGGAAGGCAGTCAATCTAGGAGAAGGAAAACCCCGAAGGCGGTTGACTTTCAACACTGACAAATTTGCGGTAACTCCTGCAGCCGTTCCCAAATGTAATTTCTTGTATTCTTATGCATCTTGTCGGTAACGGACGAGAACGGGGGCCATCTAGTCTGGGCAGAGCACACTCTCCAGGTACGATCGCTTAGTCGTATGCTCTGGAGAGACCACTCCAGTTTTAGCAGCAAGGACTGAATTTTGAGCAAACAGGATGCTACCTTCATCTCGCGATGTAAAGGGATTCCTACTGTAAATATATTACAGTGCTGCATGTGGGTCATTTATAAAAATATACAATACCAAACAATATTTTCGAATAGAATTCTTATTGTTAATTCCCCGGTCCAGATCACCCAGTCGGCGATTCTTCAAATAGACCTGTTGCATCCTCTAGAGTTGCCAAATCTTTAAAGTTCTGAGAAAAGACAAAGAATATTTTGTGTGTGTGTATATATATATAATTACACAATTTTTAATTTAATACTTTTCGATACAAGATGTAATTGAAAACGGTATTATTAAATTTGAAAGGTAAAAAAAAAAAAAAAAAAAGGCAAATTGCTAAACGACTTAACAATTCTTATAGCCATTTACCAAGTAAAAGCTTACAGACTTAAATATAAATTACCAATATTTACCCATCCCCCAGCAAAGTACAACAAATGCTTATTATTATTCGATGTAGAGTGTTCTTTCAGGACGTTGGCGATCATGGCTCTCCCCAATTTCCTATCCTCCTAATAAATTTTGTCATTTCTCCTAAGCCCTGTTCCGATATTCATTTACTCACTAAGCAGGTCAGGTGATGCGTTGTCTTTCTCTGTTCCTCTTGCTTTCAATCTCCCCTGTGAGTATCAGATTTTCGAAGCCCTCTTTCCTCATTATCAGCCCAAGTATCTTCATCTGTTTTTCCTAACGTTAAGTATGTTTCCTTTCTATTTTCATTTTCTCTAAAACTTCGACGTTTCTCACATGTTCTATCCATTGTATCCCCAGCATCCACTAGTAGAACAACATTTCTGCTGCCTCAAGTCTCCTCTTCATCTGCGAGTAGATTGACCAGCATATAGAAGGACTGATATCACGTAACAGTTCAGTACTCTTTTCTTTGTTTCTAACGAAATCTTTCAGTCTCTTAAGACTCTGCTTACCTTTTGGAATGCATCTTTGGCTATCCCAATATGCTTTCGGATTTCAGTGTCGCAGTTTGCGTCCTCTGCTAGAACACTTGCCTGATATTTCAAATTTTGTACTCGTTTGATTTTTGTATTAAAGACTTAAAAAAAAAAAAAAAAAAAAAAAAAAAAAAAAAAAAAAAGACCGACTTCGACATTTTGACATTTCGTAAAATCAACCAATCAATACTCGCCATGAGATAATAGTTAGCAATGCTAGTCTCATAAGTAATAAGTTCCATCCTCAGTGGATACCCAATACATAATTCAACGTTAAATGTTGTAAACTACGGCAAGGGTGTATCGAGTTTAGTGGGACACCTAAGCGATAACTCTCCTAGCCTCTATGGGGGATGGTAACAGGCAGAGAAAGCAAATGAGACGAGAGGTGACAAAATTACACTGCCTCAAAAGGTAAAGCAACCTTAGGAACAAAATGCCCACTGGACCATCTTCACAAGACACAGAGTCTACAGTTTATTATAGAATACACTAATGGTGGCATAAAGCCGAAAAGGGGGAGTTGGGTTAAGGGTGGTCAACACTTATGTGCCATGCGTAATACACGCGTAGGCGATCATGTATCTTTTGATACATGACTGACGAGGCAGATATTTTCCCGCATTAGGTTGCCATTTCTTTCTGCGGTAGACCAGCTACCATCTCAAGGCTATAGAACCCGATCTCTCCTGCTATTTATCCATAGCTGGGGAAAGAAGAGGATTTATACCTTTCCCAAGGGTATTATCATGTAAGAGAATGTAATGGATTCGACGCCATCCTATGCCTAGCTAATTAGATTCACGATCCATTCTTTCATTACAATTTATCCATTTATCACAAAATCTCGTCTCTCATCGTTCATTCTTGCATATACCACAAGTTCACAGGGAACCTACAATACACTCCAGGGCATAAAAATTGCGATATGTACAATTGTGTATACAAAAATATATATAAAATGAGGATATCAATATTATGAAATGATTACAAGACACAGAGTCTTGCTGACTTTTGGTCTTCCCGCCGCTTTTATTGATAGGCAATGCTAGCAGAAACTCGGATCTCGACAAGTTGCAGAGAGGCCCGTATATGAACATGCCAAGCGATCCCGCTGCTAACGGGGAAAACCCATATGTAACTGGTTTTGACAGACATGTCCGCATTCAACCTGGAGCATCTTTTGCGTCTACTGACGCGCGTTCGCCACAATGGTTGACATGTCGTAGAATCAGCCAACTCAACCCAGGAAATGAGAAACAAAAGAGAAGGGCTGCATAATCCAAGCATCCAATCCGGTCTAAAGTTGTATCAGATAACACTTGAAGATGGAAAAGTAACTACACGACTGATTTCTCTGAAGTGAGCACAGATTTGGCCTTTCCCTCGAAGGCGTGTGAAAAAGATCCAATTGCTTGGTCGGATGACATCAGCACGAAAGTTTTGTTTTTGTTTTTTATTCCTGACAATATGTAAATCACGAACATTTAACAAAAAGTCTTTAAAAATAATAGACGAAAGCATAGCTTTATTTTTAGTCTAAACGTTTGCTTGAATCTTTATGGTGTCATCTGGACAAGATATATGCCGGCCGGATCAGACGGCAGACTCTGGGGGGATTTGCGATCATAGCATTTCCTTTTATGTCTGCAAGAACCAACGCGGTATTTTAAATAAATAGCTGTCTTTAAATTAGCAATTACGCTAAGTGTTCGGTTGCGTGTGGAGGTCTCCAGGGATATACGTTTTTATACTACTATTCAGTCAATACAAGGCCCAAGAGCCACTCGAAGTAGAGATACTGAATGAGGTTGGTTATAAGAGAAGGAAATAAAAAGTGCATGTTATGTAGGATAGATAACTTCTTCAAGTCTAGGGTCAATCGTTAAGATTATAGTGGTCGAGGAAGCATGTACCCGGGAGGATATTCGACAAAGAAGCTGTTCGGGGAAGAAGCTGAGTGGAACTGTACTGCTGAAACTGAGGACTGTATCTTGTCTGAACATTTGCCATGGAAATAGCCATAGAGTAGCGTTTCGTCTGCAGGAAAGGGCTTGTAAGGTGGAACATAATTCATCACTTACAAGGCAACGTAATAGCTTTGATCAGAGGCCTTGATGTTGGGTGTAGTTTATAGTCTTACCCAGGACGTTTTTGTTTAGGTCTCCACTTATTTTTTATTAATACCCCCCACCATTGCGACAATCGATCCGTCAAGAATGGTGAATTGTTCTAAGAACCTGGATGCAAATTTACTGTGGATGATCTTGCGAATAAAACACTTTCTAAACGTTTATTACTTAGTAAATTGTTTTGTCTTAATGTGAGTAGTATTCTTATATAAAAATTGTGGTCAGTCTCGTTACACTGAGCAACTAATGCGTTTAATGTGCTGTTTTGTGAAATATCCCTTTTATGTTCATATAATCTTACTCTACTTCCTTGACGTTTCACTAATGTATTCTTTCTGGCAATCATTACATGTAATAGAGTAAATTCCCCACTCCAAGCTTTACCTTATTGTTTTGTTTTGGATTGATTAAGTCTTATTATTTTTGAGGTAGTTGTGACAAATTTTATGTTGAGTTTAGATAAATTCTTTTCAATTGTAGTGGTGTTAGAATTAGTGGGTAGAACAATATCTTTTTATTTGTTGAGTATTTTTAAAAAGAATCTTAATGAAATCGGCTAGATTATATATCCAAAAACACATTAAAATAAATTAAATTTGAAATTCTCAGTTTCTCGTTTGTGTTCACGTGTAGTTATACCAAGCCTTTGTCATTCTTACTCCACACCGCCCAAATTCTTCTTATATATATATATTATATATTGTTGGCCACTCGTATTCGAGGATACTCGTCTATAAGACGGTTAGTCAGTCCATAATTCAGACGCTCGCTCAGGCACATTTGTCTTTGTTCAACACCCACAGAGCCCATCTGTGTTTTATACTGAAACTATGCTGAGCCGACCATAGTTAGTTCCTGAGAGAGAGAGTGTTATCTAGCGTGATCAACAATCTGAACAAGGTCAGTACATTCAAGCCCTCAGTCACGATGACTTGTGACTTCGTGCTAGCATAGCTATCGATGGTCCTCAAGGGTTCCGTCTACCCAATTTCACTCACAAGGCTTGGGTCAGCCCGTGGTATGGTTTCCAGGCACTTTCCAAAAGGTGCCGCACGTTGGGATCGACCCCCTCTCCAGACTGATATCAAAGTCTCTTTGTCAGGAAGTTTCTTTCCTGACAAATCAACCGTGGTGACATTTGAACCCCGGTCTCATGGTCAGAAAGTGGACGTTCTAACCACTCGGCCACTTTATTATATATATATATATATATATATTACACACACACACACACACAATTACAGGCTGATCACATTTAATATTTATAACTGCTAATACTTACAGAAAAGTGACGGGGTCTTATAAGCGAGATATGTCCACAGTACTGAGGATGGCCAATTCTAAATGAGATCTGAATGTGTTGGAATCCATTTATATTAAGTCCTATCAGCCGTCTCTCTGTAAGCAGAACCAGTTGTTAGACTTAAATGTGACTTTCCTCTAATTATATACAAGACAGGAAGTTGGTTAAAAAATAATGCCTATCCTTTAATTGCAACATATCTACATATTAAAAGCGTACCAAAATGACCGCAAACATTTCATGACACTAAATCTAGTTCTCAGCAGGGTTAGCAACTAAAATGAATATCATATGTACTCAAAAAGCAAACAACATAATGAAAATATTGACATTTAACACTACTTCCATTAAAAGGTAGGAAGGAAACCCCCATCAATACTGGAAAGAGCGATAACAGCTACTGGACTTAAGAAACTTATTTTCTTGAATAATTGTTTTTCAAGAGAAAGATTTTATAAATTTCAACTGAAAACAGTACTGGTTGCTCGGTCAATGAATGTCAAATGTTTCCTTATAGTGAAACGGCTAATATTACAGTTACACCACTGAAATATTGGTTGTTTTTTGCTTACTGGCGTTCGAGTTAACTTTTTACATTATCATTCGAAAACCAATTCACAGGGTGCTTTTGTTTCAGGAGATGAAGGTCTAAGTTTTTTCAGAGCAGAACTGTAAGAGGGATGAAACTGATGATCAATCTTCGTCTTTAAGCTGACGAGGTCTGGCAGTGTCATACTGAAAAAGCAGATCATTCATCAAGTAAAGCCTCGCTCGAAAATGCTTCAACAATGTGCTCATGTACGCGTCAGAATTGATGACAATACTGTCAAGGGACTTAATAAATGAACTCCCTTCCCTAAATACAATGGCCATCATTCTCCCAACAGAGAATGCAACCATAAACTTTTGGATAAGTGTACATTGCCTTGCAAAGTGAACCTAAAGAAACTCTTAGGCAGCGACGACTCCCAGCTTATTCATGGATTCTCTCATCATTTTTGGTGCTAACTTCAGATCTTTGAATAGCACAGAACAGCAAACACTCCCATAACTCAAAGACTTTTGCATTGTTTCCAAATAACGTTTTATTTCTCGGTAGTAGTAGAAAAAATACTAATACTACTAATACTAATACTACTACCAATAATAAGTAGTAGTAATAGCCCATGCCTTAAAGAAATACAGAAAAAAAAAAATTCTCACGGGTAGAGCCCATTACTTACGGAGGGCTTTATATAGGTAAAATGTGTGCGATTTCTTTTTTTCAAAACTGCTCACCGGAAAATGCCATGATGCCATTTCTGATCTTAGGTCTCTGATCGGAACCCGGAAAGAAATGAGTATACACGAGAAATCAAAAGAAATAAAATAATAATAATAAACGAGTACAGTATGGAGCCTGAGTAGGCGTTTAGGACGTTTCTAACCACTTATACGAATTCGAAGTCTACTCGCAGTTGTTACAATTTCTACTCATTAGGTGAATTCAATTTCCTTCTTTAACAAAAAAAAAAAAAAAAAAAAAAGCTACTTATCGAATTTGATCATTTAGAAAACCCTTCATATATGAACAATCCAGTAAAATTATATAGACAGAAATCTTCATATCAGGTTAATATACAGGGTGATTGAAAAGTAACTCCCTATTTTATGTAGGAGTTGTCAACCAGGAGTCCTGACTTAAAACTAACTTTTTTTCTTTAGAGTTGGTTAAAGAAACAAGTCTACTATACCAAACCATGACTTTGAAAGGCCCTGAAGGGTGAATACAAGAAGTTATGTCTTCCAGTTCTTGGTGAAATCAGTTGACCCGAATCCTGGGCGGCTCGAGAATCTGGTAGCGAAATCTGGTGTCCATATCGAATTTTAAATAATACCTCATGTTAAATGTTTTCCTCTCATATTTTTTGTAAAAATTATTGTTAATAAATAACTTATGAGTATTTTAAAATGGCCAGTTACTTTTCAATCACCCTGTATATATATTATTCAATGGCGCCTGCATCTTCCGTATTTAAATACTATGGTAACCATTTTTCTTTAACGAACCTCTATGCTGATATCACCCTGGTGATACACAAGACAATAGGTAATTCTTGGCGTGCACACATTCTGAATTCATCCGAGGTCATTCATTTAACCCGTTAGTACGATGAAATAAATGATCTCAAATGGATTCAGAATGTGCGCACGAAATACCTATTGTCTTAGATATCATCAGGGTGATGTCCACATACAGGTTCGTTAAAAAGAAAAAAAGTTTACCGTGGTATTTAAATACGGAAGTTGCGGGTGCCATTGAATAATATATATATATATATATATATACACACACACAGAGTGACTGAAAAATAACCCCAATTTTATTTGCGAGACAGGATATCTTTGGTAACAATGAAAAGGGTACTGAGTTGTTACGTGATATCTGTCCTTTACAGCAGCGAATGTTGGACGGTCTTCTCGAAGATGAAGAAGAGACTCGAGCCAATGGAGATGTGGTCCTGCAGAAGGATGCTGAGGATATCATGAACCAAGTGTGTGAGCAACGATGAGGTCTTGGAGAGGATGCAAAAGAGGAGGAGGAGGCTTATACTTAACACCAGGAAGGGGCAGCTGAAGTTTCTGGGACACGGAATGAGAAAGGAGGTAGAGAATCTGATACCCACAGGTCGAATAGAAGGAAAGAGAGACATGGGAAAGCAACGCATGACATACCTGGCAGGGTTAAGCAAGAAGGATGACAAAATGTGGTCATGGGGAGGTGGCAGAGGGACGACACTTATTGAGAGATACAAAGGGATAGGGTGATCGCCTACGTTCTGAAAGAACAAGACACACAAAAAGAAAAAGTTTGGTGTTTAAGGTCAACGAAACCGTCGTTTTTACCTATGTAACCATGACCTTTTTTTTTCTTTTCTTTTTTTTTTAAATTGCGTTCCTAGATATATCAAGGCTCAAATGTTTATCCTCTTCAAAATTCTAAATATCATGTCTGTATGGGGAGCGCTTGCGTGTTTCTAGAGCAACAATTCTTTCTTTTGGAGTAACAGATAACGGTTCGGATTGAGGAATCTGAGAGCCAAGTTCGAATTCCAGTCATTACATTCACTTACAGACTAATACCCTTGGGAAAGGTATGAATCCTCTTCTTCTCATCCACCCCCAGGTATGGGTAAGTAGTAAGGCAGACCGGGTTCTATAGCCTTGGATGGCAACTGGTCTACCGTAGAAAGAAATGGCAACCAAGTGCGGGGGAAAAAATCTGCCTCGTCAGTCATATATCGAAATATACATGATCGCCTAAGCGTGTATCAAGTATGACACATAACTGGCTGACTTATGTAATCGGTAAATTTACCCAACACACAAAATGCAATCATTGAAAATCAATGTAGCAACATTCGAGAGTACTCGAAGGAAAAAAAAAATAATATAAAATAAAATTTAAAAAACTTCTGCTTAAATTTGCCGGGGACATAAAAAAAAAACTAAACCTGAAATTTAAAAATGTTAAAAAAATTTGGTAGAAATATATATATATATATATATATATATATATATAGATAAGGTTGGTGCAAAAATAATGACGTTTTTTGATGTATTTTTTAACGTCAAAAAACATTACGTCATTATTTATATATATATATATATAAATAATGACGTAATAATGTTTTTTGACGTTAAAAAATACATCAAAAAACGTCATTATTTTTGCACCAACCTTATATATATATATATATATATATATACACACACACACACACACTCACAACATAAACATCAGTATCCACAAAAATAACGTGTGAGTAGACGCTCCGTTTATTTAATTAAACGATACATTCATTTTCCTTTCCTGCCCTGGATATTCGAGAAAACTTATTAAAGAAAAATATGCGGATTCCGACAGGATTCGAACCTGCATCCCCCTTGGTAGGACAAATTGTCGTTAGATCCGACGTGTTTATACCGACTCGGCCATGAAGAAACTTATGGGAAGGAGCGGGTAGAGTAGCTGTCTTAAGATGGCGTGCGACGTGAAACTGATAGTCACATGCCGTGCCCACCTCTTTTTTAATTATACATTTTCTCTCCCCACCCCCACTCATTATCCCGTTTTTAGAAGAAAATCTCATTTAATCGTCTTAAAGTCATTTTTGTCTTCCGTCAGAATTCCAGTCAATTTCGTTAACTTCACTTACGCACAAGTACTCTTTGGAAACGTATGAATTCGTCTAGCTATGGGTTAAATAGCAGGACGGGTTGAGATTGACAACCAGCTTAGGAGAAAGACATCTGAAATAAATGAATAAAAAAAACGGTTAAGCATTGCAACTTGGTTCAGTAAAAAAAAACAAAAAAACAAGACTACTTGCTACGGGATCCACCTCTGCAACTAGGCGTTGCCGAGTGTTGTAAGCCCTATACCCCTCATGGGACTAGAGTTACTGATGCACCTGACTTCTCTGAAGCTCTGACATAACTAAGTAGAAAGTTTATTTTGATATCATGTCCATTGTGTCCCATAATACAATCAGATCAAGTATTGCCAATCTGTCGACTAATTTAAAATGCAATAAGAAGTAGGTAAAGAATTCGAACATTCTAAGATTTTAAACTACAGAACTATGTTCTTGAAGTACGGGCACAAAGTCTTCTCCTCTCGAATAAGAACTAGGTAAGATTGTGTACGGTCTTTTGAACCTCTATTGGGACTCAGGCTTAATTTAAACTCGTATACATCGGTCCATCGGTGAAAAACAGTTCAAGGCTCTTATCATGCTTCACCGTTACAAGTGTCAGAGTTGACCTAAAATGGAATATTGCTGCCATATCTGTTTTGGAACTGCTCAATCCTTGTCTTCAGCCTTGATAAATTTCAAAAGTGTTAACGTGGCCATATTCATGATGATGTATTGTTTTCTACCCTACAACCTTTTTTTCTCACAGACGAAATGTTGCTAGCCTCTCTCTATTCTATCACTGTTTTAATGGCAAAGGCTTAGGTGAGCTACATTCCTTAGTTCCAGCAGTTCAGACCTTCACAGATATGACCTATCATGTGACGTTCGTAGGGATGATTCATCCCCATTCCCTTCGTATTCCATTGGTAAGAAGGACGTTTCATAGATATCTATCCCAGAACAGTTACATTATGAAAGACTCCCGGGTGGATGCTTCCCCGATCGCTAAAATCTTAACCTCTTCTAGTCTAGGGTCAAAATATTATCTATCCTACATATCTTCATAATATGCACTTCCTCTTCTTACGCCATTACAACAGCCTAATTCAGTAGCCCTCTACATTGAGTGGCTCTTGAGCATCCGAATGAGTAAACAATAGTATGTAAAAATGTTCCCTGTCATCAAAATAACGTTGTTTTGTCGGTGAGTGAAGCTCGTTCTAGCTTGCAATCGGAAGCGGTCAGCTCGGCACATTTGTCGGGCAACGTCAGTCATTAATTTAAACCAATGCCTTGTAAATTACCCGCCCAAAATTCCGAGTTTTACTTCAAGCAAAAATTTGTTTAGGTCGAGCACGAGGATTTTTATTCCAATCATTAGCTTCTAATACAGATGAACAAAGACAAGTTTGAGCTCGTTCAAACACATTCAACTAATTTAAATACATTAACAGTTCACTGTGAGCAGAAGTAAAAGTATAAAGACATGATGTGGCCTGCCTGTTGGCCAAGAGAAGAATTTCCCACCAGTACCATATGTAGGGGTTCGAATCTTGATACAAAAAAAAAAAAAAAAAAAAAAAAAAAAATGGCATAATTAGCGATTACATTGAACATCTGAGAAAAATATGACCACCGTGGAGAAGAAAGACGACGACGAAGACAAACAAGAAGAACCGATAAATTGTTTTAAGAATCAGAAGTAAGGCTGAATATCGACATCGAAGGAACTTTATTTTTCAACTCCTCTTTTTTTCATCTTAATTTCAGTAGCTTTTTATCGCAGTTGTCAGTTTTTAAGTCTACAACTTTATTTTCGATCAGTACTTCTTACTAATCACCGAAGCATGACATTGGTCCATTAACTATACCAGTCGAAAAGTTTACTATATATATTATTTAATAAATTCGAAAAAAAAAAAAAAAAAAAAAAAAATCAATATCAAATAAACGATTTATTTCATCCTTTTGTTCAAGAGAATCTAATCTAATATGCAAATAAAAAAATTAGTCCGCTTGAGCCAGGTGTTATTGACAGAGGCAAAAAAAGAAAAGACAACCTTATATTTTATAGACATTTAATAAAACAAGTAAAAGAATTTTGCCGACTTCAGTACTCTGAAGACTTAAGGGTTCTAATAGTCTGTAGGTGTAAGTTTGAATATAGCAGTGTCCTGTAGTAGCAGTATTCCTTCTTTGATTACGGTGATTACAAAACAAAAATGGCCGTTCATTTGTATATGGGACCCCCGAAGAGAAAAGAACGCGAGCATTAAGAGTAATATCAGGTCTTTATTCAATGGCTACCGGACAGGAAGTGATTAGTATATCCGCTGGAGGGAAAGAGTCTGTTGTGGAAATGCTTGTATGTTTTGGCAAATATTTAGTCACCATTATTTTGCAGGAATCATCACTTTGGAGCGTAAATATTTACGGACTCTTGTAAAATTTATTCCACACACACCATATTGGCTTACTCGATGCGTGTCCAGGTAAAAAAGAGTAAACAAAATAATAAATATAAAACAAACGACAATGCATATAGGTACCTCCATGAGATCACTAAAAAAAGATCATAGCATGATGAAAAAGACGCCAAACTTGACGAAAACAAAATTCTATCGTCTAAATGCTTATGTTATTTTTCAGAAGAAAGATCAAAGTTTATTTTAATTATTTTTTTATAAACTTTCTTTTTAGAACATTCTAAATTTTGATTAAAAAACGAAAAAACAAAAAAAAACCTTGTTTCTCTTTGTATCACCGGAACTAGTAAAATAACAATTTTTAGCACGTTTTATTTTATTTTTTTTTTTTTTTTGTATCACACACATTTGGAAAATCTTGCAAAAAATAAAAATAATTGTCGGATGTTAATGAAACTTTCAGAAACTATTCACAGTTGATCGAAATTATTATAAATATGTTGTTTTTTTATTAAAGTCATGGCAGAAATGTTTTTTTTTTATATTTATTACTCTCCCATGAGTAATTTTATGAAGACGCTAGAAAAGTTAAAAAGCACAAGGCTTTGAGGAATGCTGATCAGGTTTTGTTTTTTTTTGTTTTTTAATTGGACCCCCCTACCTGAAAATCAGCTCTGAATTGTAACATACAAAACTCAATAAAACAAAGATATTATTTAATTTCAAATGCTTTTATTTGCTTTTAGTTGTTTTTATGAATATGGACAATATTTTCCGAAAACAAAAAAAAATGTTCGATGAAAAATGAATTTTTAATACAATTATTTGTTATTTCTTTAATTATAATAGATATTTATATTTAAGTTGTTAAAATATTATAAAATTAGTTAAAAGCCACATCGGGTTTCCCAAGTCTCCTTATGAGAGATCTTTTTTAAGCGCGTTGTAAATTGTATCATTTTGACTAATCAGATGATCCGCAGTAATTAATAAATCTAATTTTGTGTTTATAATCGTACTGTAATTATAAAATACGGAAGACCAACCAGAATACAATTAAGTTGCGTTATTTGAGTTAAGGATCGTTCTCCGCTGTTAAGGCCTTTACTTTTGCGAAACACGCGTGGAGAAGTTAATTTGATTTTTCAATTTCAACTGAAAAGGGTACCTACAAGTATCAGTATCATATGAAATTTATATGATCTTATTTTTATATTAATCTCAGTTATGACATTTTTCCATAAAGGAAATATCAAAATTAATGATAAAATGAATGGAAATACAAATAACACAGTAAAATGTAATAAATGCACATAAAATTATAGTATTTTATGTACACTTCTGATAAAATTTCATAAGAAAGGTACCTATAAATTAATTAGATACCTTTCTTATGAAATATGAAATTTAATCTCACTCTTAACAGTCTTATTTTAATTTCTTTATATTTTCCATAAAGCATCGTAAAGTAAAGGTGAAAGCTAAGTACAAAAATAAATAAATAAATAAATAAATAAATAAATAGAGCGCTGAAAGGTAAATAATTTGTTCACTTAAATTTAAATTATTTCACTTTTCTCCTTCCGTAGAATAAATTAGCCTCACGGAATCCGTCAATACGTCATTCATCACCTGTCAAGTGAGGCGAAAGTTTATGACCTGCTTTGTTTTATTTTCAAATTACATCTTTTCGGCGCAGAAGCTAAGTTAAGATTTCTGATTTTCTTAAAATAAGTTTTGAAAAAAATGATAATTGATATTTAGAAGAATTTGAAAGTGAGATTTTTATTTTTTTTTTTTATAAAATGGAGAAAAAAAAAAAAAAAAAAAATTAACAAAAATTTCGGACGTGCTAGGAACGATTAAAAAATGTAAAAAAATACCCCCAAAATACTTAGATCTTTCCTCTTAACATTTAGACGATAAAATTTTGTTTTCGTCAAGTTTGGCGTCTTTTTCATCATGCTATGCTCTTTTTTAGCGACCTCGTGGAGGTACCTATATTAACATAAGGAATTATATGTGATGAAAGGAAAAAGATGAGACTAGCTCTGTGTGTGTGTGCGCGCGCCCGTGCTTAACAAGCGTGTGTGTGAGAGCAGAAAAGTCAAGAGAGAAGACCATGAAAATGAATGTGCTCCAGTTGGGGGGCACTTTACCCACGTGCGCCTTCATCTGAAGGTCAGAGGTAAAAAGCTGTAAAAGCGACTAGGGAGAGAAATGCACGCCTTTTTATAGGCTTAAAGAGCGCCCCTCAGTGACGATTTTGGGGCAAAGTCAAGTGGGATAATCCACAAGGTAAGGGACATAACTCGGTACAGTTATTTACATACATGACATTATATAGCTCGGTATTGAAACGCTTATTTCTGGCACCTGAGCAGGTTCTTTATATTCTCCCTTCGTATTACACTCAAAATAGCGAATATTACTTCCGTTCTTTCTCGGATTGCATGATTTTAATTCTAAATCATTTTCATTTCATTTTATGTGCGTGGTTGAAAAAAATCATTCGTACAGATTAATTATCAACTATCTTTTTAAGTTGACAATATATCTTAATTGATGAATTAAATGTTATTTTGAGGGTACACCTTTTTGAGTAGGCACAAATGCCAGTAGAGACGAAATGCCGTTTTTAAATAAAAAGTGAAGTCTACTCAGACATATGTACCCACTAAATTTATATTTAAAAAAATAAGTTATATTTGTTCATATAAATATTCTTCGGTTTTCAGGTATGATTGAAAGATTAAATAGATTCAGAGCTATAATTGAAGGGTTAGGAGAGTTTACGACTAGAACTGAAGAATTAAGTGGGGTATCAGCTACTACTGAAGTAGTATGTTCCCTTAAAAATTTAGCATTTTTTTGCCTTGTTGGTTAATGGTAATTTTAGGGCTGGTGGATTGTAAATTTTAAGTAACACCTTCTCTAAAAAGTTGTTTTTCGCTACCATTGACGGTGGTAGTGATATTACAGCTACAGTCAGATGGTTAAGTCGGTTTATAGCTACAATCGAGGGGTTAAGTCTGTTTATAGCTACAATCGAGGGGTTAAGTCTGTTTATAGCTACAATCGAGGGGTTAAGTCTGTTTATAGCTACAATCGAGGGGTTAAGTCTGTTTATAGCTACAATCGAGGGGTTAAGTCTGTTTATAGCTACAATCGAGGGGTTAAGTCTGTTTATAGCTACAATCGAGGGGTTAAGTCTGTTTATAGCTACAATCGAGGGGTTAAGTCTGTTTATAGCTACAATCGAGGGGTTAAGTCTGTTTATAGCTACAATCGAGGGGTTAAGTCTGTTTATAACGATAATCAAGGGGTTAATTAGCTTACAGGTACAATTGAAGGGGTACTAAGTAACGGTGACTAATTCTGCTTGTGTTGAACTCACAACACTTTGGGGCTAGTCACTGATCTAACCAACGTCTTCATCCACTGGGCCATGTCTGCTTGGGGAAACACGGTCCAATTGATAAAATGACTAAACCCAAAGAGTTGAGAGTTCAGTACCAGGCCACAGTAGTGGTAAACCAAAACTTGGAGAGTTAAGTTCATGGGGAAATAACCGAGATATCCGGAAGAGACATGGTACGTGGAACTAGAACAATCTACCCAGGTGGACGAAATAAATGGTTCGGTTCGAAATTCCAATCACTTGAAGAAGGCCGGAGCGTACAACGGCCGAAACGTTGTGAATATGCCAATGAAGTCCAAATAATGTAAATAATGCAGGTAATCGTAATACCTCATCTCGGAGATATAGACAGATATTTAAAAAATTGTTAATGCAATACTGGTAAAATAAAAATATAGAAAACTTATAATCTAAAATATATTTCGGATTTAAATAACCCACTAAGGGTTGACAAGCCTTAAAAATAGAACAAAAACAAATCAGTCAATTGTGCTCATCTCCAAAGTATCTTGGAGCGGTTAGCCTAGCAAAAGAAAATGGTTTAAAGAAGTCATCGGATGTAAGTCTATAAAATACCCATATTCGTTTTAACAAATTGATTAAACTTCTTTATATTAAAAAAAAAAAAAAAAAAATTCTGATGGGGAAATATTCATTTATTTGTATAATAATGTTCACTCAATACGAACTCCAAGACACACTCAAGGTAGAGTCCATAGCTGGAGAGATTATGTATCAGCATGCTTAGAATGTTATCAGAAAGAGCAATACAAATGCAGAACCTATACAGCGAGGCAATTCTGAGGAATATGGAGATCCTACCGAGACTCATTGGCGGCCACAATCTTACCAACATAAGATATGCTGGCGACACAGTACCGAGAGCAGACACGGAAAAGAAATTACAAAACTTCATCCAGAAGGTAGCGAAGGAGAGCAAGAAGAAGGGACTAATCATAAACTACAAGAAGACATAATGCATGGTCATCGGTAAAAGGATGAGCCCGAAATGCATTTTGCAGGTCGGGGACATTAAAATCAAGCATGTGAGAAAGTTCAAATACCCGGGAAGTGTTTTGACGGAGGCCGGTAGGTGCGACGCTGAGATCCGAAGACGGACTGGGATCACCAAGGATGCATTCCAAAAACTGGACAGAGTACTGCAAGACAGTGCGGGTGGGGGGGTTCTTTGGTGACAAAGAAAAAAAGTACTAAGCTGATACGTGACATCTGTCCTCTTATAGCGTATGTTGGACAGACTCCTCAAAGACGAAGAGACTCGAGGTAGCGGAAATGTGGTTCGACAGAAGGATGCTAAGGATATCATGGACCGAGGTTGTGAGCAACGATGAAGTCTCGGAAATGATGCAAACAAGGAGAAAGCATATACTTAACATGAGGCAGATGCAATTTCTGGGACATGTAATTAGAAAAGAGGGCCTGGAGAATCTGATACTCACAGGTCGAATAGAGTGAAAAAAAAAAAAAAAAAAAAAAAAGAGAGTCAAGGGAAAACACCGCATGGCATAACTGGCGGACTTAAGCAAGTGGATGGCAGGAGGTGGCAAAGGGACGAAATTTATTGAGAGCTTAAAGGCATAGGGGGATGTGGAGAGCCATGATCGCCTGCATCCTGTAGGGACACGGCAAATAAAAAGAAAAGAAACATGGTTACCGTAATGCTGCCTGCGTTCTTTGAAATATTAAACTGAATCCATTTCAGAATGTACAACTATATAGCATTTATGAAGTAGATGTTTATGTAACCTGTGATAACACGGACAGGATTTATTAAGCAAGTGTCAAAACGCCAAATCACTCTCATGACAATAGAATGTGACAAAGGACTGGCGGAAGGTGAAAAATATCGCTAATCAATGTCCATTCACATTAACTCTACTCACCTTTGATTATGTAACACTGGCTAGGAACTTCCCCACTCCCACCTCCGTATTGTCGCCATCTTCCTGCACTTCTGCATTGTTGTAGTCTTCTACGACGGTCTTCATCTCCCTTTCTTTTCCTATTTTCTTCTTCAACGGTGCTCGTCCCCTTTTCTTCTTCGACGGTCCTAGCCCCCCTTTCTCCTCCTCCTCGTCGAAGGTCCTCATCCCCCTTTCTCCTCCTCTTCTTCGACGGTCCTCGTCACCCTTTCTCTTCCTCCTCGACGGTCCTCGTCACTCTTTCTCCTCCTCTTCTTCTTCTTCGACGGTCCTCATCCGCTTTCTTCCCCTCCTCCTCCTCTCCAACGGTACTTGTCCCCCTTTCTCCTCCTCTTCGCCGGTCGCCTACTTTTCTTTTATTTCTTTCTCCTTCTAGAAGTCCCCCCCTATATAGCAAATGCTGGACAATTTCCTTATAGATGAACAGAAGATTTGAGGCAACCGAGATGTGGTTCCACAGAAGGATGCTGAGAATTCCACGGACTGAACATGTCAGTAACCAGGAAAGTTTTAAGGAAAAATATATAGAAACAGAAAGAACTTTTATGCTTAGAATCAGAAAGAGTTGGAATTTTTAGGACACATAATGAGGAAAGTGGGCTTGGAAAATAACACTCACGGGATATATGAAAGGCAAGAAGGAACATAGGCAAACAGCGAGTAACCTAGCTAAGGAGCAGAACGGGGATTAGGAGAGAGAGGTAGCGTAGAACAACAAAGCATTGGAAGCTGTCGAGAGCCATGATCGCCAAACCACACTGAGAATTAAACAGGCATAGCGTCTTCAGCTCTAGGGTGTCACTCAACCAGTACCACCCAGACAGTATCTTTCCTAAGGAGGAAAGCGGTCTCTAAAGCTTAATATATAAAACGATTATCTCTTTTTTTTTTAACTACCCAAATTGTTACATTGTGATCCGAGTGCTCTTATTATGGGTAGGATAACTGTCTGTTGAGTCTCAAAATGGTCAGTGAGTGGTAGTTCCCCAATCAAAGCACATTTTCAGCATACTATACTAATTAGTCTTTGCGTAAGGTATTTATTAAAATGGACGTGGGTCCAAGAGGGAAGTGGCTGGCTCCCTCCTGCCCACTCATAAAACTAGCTCTACAATATCTAGGTAAAGTATTTTATTTTTTTCAAATAATTATATTCTCAAGCAAGAAATTAACCACTCAGACACACTTTATATATGTCGATGGTTAGCGCCTTAGAATTAGAAATCGGAGAGCAGAGTTCAAATTCCAGTCGGGTTCGTAACATTCGCTTACGCGAAAAGACTATTGGGGAAGCGTACGAATAAATATTTCCAGCTCCCTACCCCATAAATAAATATATGGGTTAAATAGTAGAGAAAAACTTAGCTCTTTAACCTTAGGTGGACAACTAGGCTAGGGGAAGGGCAACGCCGAATTCAAACGCTGAAGACGGACATTTGGAGACATTGTGACCCACTGTGTGTACAGAGTTCTCTGTATTCGGCTTTTCCTAAAAGTCTGGTCGGTTCTGCAGAGGCTTTCAATAATATAATCATATGTGTGGTTCGTCTGACCATTTCAAGAACTGGGCTTCAGGGCCCATGTGCGACGAATACGATGGGAGAGTCATTCATTTACGTTTCACTGAACAAGACTGTAATTTCATTTGGTTTTCTCCACTGCTTTTCTTGCACGCGTACAAACCTATACAAAAGGCCACGCTACAACTCACCTATCACGACGACTAACAGCACGCCACTCCGAATACGGACAAACTAGAATTCTTCCAAACAGTACGCAACACCCGCGAACTGATACGTACCACCTACTGAAAAAAAAAAATACGTTTAAAAGTGATGGCAGCCTTTATATATAGAGGGGGCGTCTATTTCAAATATGAGTATCGACTAAATAATAATGTAGGATTAAGAATAAATCTCTCATACATACATAATATATAAAGTGGCCTGTTTTTCTTTCATTATATATATATATATATAAAATGGATTTAATCTGACAAATATTTTCTTTTTATGTTATTTTTATGGATACAAATTATTTGAGTAAATGCTGTGTTTTTAATTAAAACAGTATTAATTAAATTTACCGGCCTGAATATTCGAGAAATTCCTCAGAAAAAGATGTGTCCTCAGACAGGAATCGAACCTATATCCCATACGGAAACTGTCATTTAGCCTGACATACTGTTAACTGTTGAGCCACAGAGGACTTCCGGTTCAGTAAATCTCAAATTATTTCTTATAAACACACACATTAGACGGCTCCGAAACATATCCTAGCGAAAACAATGACAACATATATGAAATGGATTAAATCCGACAAATATTTTAATGTTTTCTGTTTTTACGATTTTTTTCATGGATACAACTTATTTCTCGAATATTCAGGTCAGTAAATGTAATACTGTTTAATTAAAAAACAGATCACTTACTCAAATAAGTTGTATCAATGTATTGTAAATGATGTATATAAGCAAAAAAAAAAAAAAAAAAAAAAAAAAGGGGGGGGGATAACGGTAATCTTGAAGTTATGCGGTAAAAATAAGAGGGAGGTACTGACACCAAGCTTTCCATCTTTCAGTCGAGTGACACAGAGCAACGCGATCAGACGTATGGACGCTCTGCTCAGCGATTGCACCATCGAAGAACTCCGCGCCGTAGTGCACTGCGGGCAGAGGTTGTTAAACCTTTGGAAAGGCGCAGTATAGAGTAGGCAGCATAAATCAATGAAAGGCGTATGAGTGAGTAGAACGCTTTAAATCGGGAAGAACAAGAGTAACGGATGAATGCCGATCTGGTTGTCCATCAAAATCGCTCACGGAAGAGTACATCCAGAGGGTGGCTGTCTTGATCAAAGATGAGCGACGAAAATCGTGGAAATCCGCTATGGTTTTGCACAAGCCATAGGGCATGACTTTGGGATACCGTATTGTGCGCATTGGGTGTCCAAACAAGCAAGCGATGCAAGCGTGGGATCATGAGCAATTGAAAAGCTTATTTTTGGAAGAGATGAAGAAGGTCGTTGAACGATACAAAAAAAAAAAAAAAAAATGGATTCCCGTGCGTCTAGTGTGGGTATGCATTTGTCCTTCATCAGTATAAATAATTGTGTTGGATGATAACTGCCTTTACTTTATAATCTGCCCTCGTATATAAGAGAGGGAGTTGTGCACTTGATAAAAGAAGAGGTTTTGTAATTTTTTCATTGGCTTATAGTTTACTTTTATTTTTTTTAAACTTTTTTAAATTCTTGAGTTGAAATGATAATACTCATTTTTAGAAAAATTATTTCGGTCCAACTTTGCTCAAAATCCTGGATTCTATCATATTTACAATTTAAGAGATCAACTTTATTTTAAGAATATTAGTAAAATGTCTTACACACACACAATATATATATATATATATATATATATATATATATATTAGGCTTTTCTCCAAATCAAGTTCAGTATGAATACAGGCATTTTTTTTCCAAAATGCTTGGGACCGAGATTGAGCCACTTCCAGCCGGCTTTGGACGAAATTCAAACTTAATATAAAATATGGCAAGTTTAAATTTGTAGTAATTTATAAATAAAAAAAAAAAAAAGCATGAGTTGCGTCCACTGTTTTGTTAGGTTGCAGTACAAGGAAGGAAAGTAAAAAAAAATCCCATAATGCACTAAAAAAAAGACAGTTTTAGTGCAAAAATACAAAGTTTATTTTTCTTTAACCGCCAACAGAAAGGTATTTTCTTGAATTAGGTCACAAGAAAGATTTGTCTTCGTACAGATAAGCCTAAAAGTATTTCTTTCTTTGCATCAATACATACAATATTTGTGTGTGTGTGTGTGTGTGTGTGTGCATGAATAATATGAATTAATTATTGCATGTTTAATAAAAAAAAAAAGAAAGAAAGAAAGAAATCAATCATTTGATAAATGTTATATCTTGTTGCATGCACACCAAAAACTGTTCATATTTTACGAGAAAATGTCAAATAAAAATTATCCACTCTTGTTGAAAGATTTATGACGAAAGTAGAGATAAAGTTTAACTTACCCTTGTAGTTCATATTTTTCATCTAATAAGATGAAAAATATGAAATTGCACAGGAATATTAAACATTTGGATGGATGATCTAATCCCGGATGAAAATAAAGCCATAAACAAGACCTCATATCATTCACAACAAACTAAAGCAAATTATTACATACATCAGTTTATTATTAAGGCTTCCATTATTTAATATTACTAATCATTAATACTAATAAAAACACTTAGTAATATTAATTAATATTAATTAGGAATAAGAGCACAATGAACACACTGTGTTCGAGAATTAAAACAAGGAAAATAAGGCATAGTTACTTTTAACAACAAAAAGAAGGAAATAGTGGAGCCATGATAGGTCACACCTTGAAAGAATATGACATAATAATATCTAGAAATAGAGAGAATGTTGAGGATAAAGACCACAACAGTATCAGTGCCAATATGTGTTCTCGGTCTGGTCAAGAAATGGATCGAAAAATAAAAATTCCTGGCAGCATCAAGATACTAGATGTCCAGAAGATAGTCCTCCTCGCTATTGCTCATACCTAAAGGAGAAATCTATTCATCAAATAAATCCATTAAACCCTAGTTTCGGATTGGGATCAACAAGCGAACAAAATGAAATATTAAAGGAAAACATAAGAAAAGCGAGTTTGTTAACACATTAAGGAAAAATTAAGAAAATTGAACAGAAAAATAAGAGAAAAGTGAAGAAAACAAAGAAAAAGGAAAGCGAATTAACACATTAAGAAAAAAAAAGGAAGGCGAAAAAGATATAGAGAATAAGAATAGTGAAGAAAAAAAAATAGCGAAGAAAAAAAAAAAAAAGAAAAGCGAAGAAAAAAAAAAGAAAAAAAGAAAAGCGAATTACCACATTAAGGAAAAAAAAAAAGGAAAGTGTAGAAAAAAGCCATGAAAACAAAAAAAGGAAAAGGAAACAAGAAAAGCGAAGAAAAAAAAAAAAAAAAAAAACAAGAAAAGCGAAGAAAAGAAAAAAAAAACAAAAAAAAAACGACAAAACAAGAAAAGCGAAGAAAAACAAAAAAAAAAAAAAACGACAAAAGAAAAGCGAAGAAAAACAAACAAAAAAAAACGACAAAAGAAAAGCGAAGAAAAACAAAAACACAAAAAAAGCAAAGCGACGAAAAAGAAAAAAAGCGACGAAAAAGAAAAAAAGCGACGAAAAAGAAAAAAAGCGACGAAAAAGAAAAAAAGCGACGAAAAAGAAAAAAAGCGACGAAAAAGAAAAAAAGCGACGAAAAAGAAAAAAAGCGACGAAAAAGAAAAAAAGCGACGAAAAAGAAAAAAAGCGACGAAAAAGAAAAAAAGCGACGAAAAAGAAAAAAAGCGACGAAAAAAAAAGAAAAGCGACGAAAAAAAAAGAAAAGCGAAGAAAAAAAAAGAAAAGCGACGAAAAAAAAAGAAAAGCGAAGAAAAAAAAAGAAAAGCGAAGAAAAAAAAAGAAAAGCGAAGAAAAAAAAGAAAAGCGAAGAAAAAAAAAAGAAAAGCGAAGAAAAAAAAAGAAAAGCGAAGAAAACAAAGAAAAAAGAAAAGCGAAGAAAACAAAGAAAAAAAGAAAAGCGAATTATCACATTAAGGGGGAAAAAAATAAGAAAAGCGTAGAAAAAAATGCCATGAAAAAAAGGAAAAGGAAAAAAAGAAAGCGAAGAAAAAAAGGAAAGCAAAAAGAATAGCGAAGGAAAAACAAATAAAAAGAAAAGCGAAGAAAGCAAAAAGTTAAGCGAAGAAAAGAAAAAAAATGAAAAGGAAAACGAAGAAAAAGTTAAGGGAATCTTTTACGGGAAAAGAAAATAAAAGCGAAGAAAAAAAATTACGTCTTAATAAGAGCAATAATAATAATGATGATGATGATGATAATTAATAAAAGCAAGAGGAGTAAGTTTTCGTCTGAAAAACTTGTGTCTGCAATAATGTTGTACGAGTAGCGCTCTTCCGGGAGAGACTGTTTTATTCCTTTATATCTTATTTATTCGTCAACGTGGAATGTAATTATTGCATACAATGCAATGTTAGTTTAACAACAACCGTCACCTGGACTTTCTAACATCCACTCATTGATAAAATTCTCAAACGGTGATTAAATACGCCACAAAGCAACCGTACATTTGTCCACGCCATCGTCGTGGTATTATTAACTCGACAATTAGTCTACACCACCAAACCCGCCACAAACTTCTATCTCATGTGAGGAAGAAAAAAAAAAAAAAAAAAAAAAAAAAAAAAAACGAACTTTTAGCTTTAGTTCAAAACGAATGAAAGTGTAAATGGTTCTTTTTTTTTTTTTTTCTTTTAAATTTGAGCACGTAGAAATCTATATATAAAAGTAAAGTTGATTTTCTGTCCATCACACACTGTGGGATTTTGCGTGTATGATTTACATGTGTTTGTGCGTTTTGATGTACATACACACACACTGAAATTTAAAGAATATATTCTTACACTAAGTCTGGACAACCCATACACTTAGCTGATCAATAAAATCAATTTTTTTTAAAATATTCAGTAATAAAATTATTTAGCTTTTTAAAAATTATTTAGAAATGAGGTGCACACACAGACACACAATTTGAACGAAACTGGAATGGATATCTATCGCTGGGGTTAAATTTTTCCTGTCTGGAAAGAAACTCTGGGTAATTGGGAAAAACAGAAAAAAAAAATTTTCATAACTTTGTATTTTGAAACTAAATATATTTTCTAATAAAAATTTAAAAATGGACAAACAATTTAAATTCGAAATTTGATAATCGTGCTGTCAGATATGCGAACGGTACAGATCGAGTATAAGCATTTTTTTTAAAAATATCAGCTCAAAATTCTGTCTAGAAAAACAACAAAAGTTGAGCGAGAAAAATGCGACAATACAAAAACGTTTCGAAAGATATTACTGATAGTCACGATATAATCTACTAAATCTCAATTTTCATAAACTAGTATTCTTATAAAATACGAATTTTATTGTAACCTAATTATGTACAATAATGGATCATATGCAATAGAGGTGAATAATTCAGGTAGAAAAATTGGAAATAAATACAACATATCTGAACACAAATTAGAGACATGTTATAATAGATAATTCTGTTTTAAATAAAATCAACAATGTGTTGCGGCAGTTTTTAACATCAACTTGAGATTTCTCTAGTTAAAAAGTTGAATAAGTTTAACACGTCTAACATTACGGATAAAAAAAATAAATTTTATATAGTGTTTTTTTTCCAAACTTAACACGAGCTAAAAAAAAAAAACAAAACAAAACAAAAAAAAAAAAAAAAACAAAAAAAAAAAACAACAAAAAAACGTATTAAGTATGACACTCCATTCGTCAACAAGGAGATTGGAAGTTTTTAGGATTGTGGAACCACCTCTTAATTGTTGTTGTTCTCTGGTCAATCCTGACACAGGGTGGTAGCACCTGTTAGGGTCCCAGCTATAGGCAAATAGTAAACGCCTAAACTGGGGTAAAAAAAAAAAAAAAAAATTCGGTATTAAATGACCCATAAGAATTTGACATGCCGTTAAACAAAGAAAACGGATTTGCAAAAATAAATGAATAAATAAAGTGTTGATAAGATGGCGAGGGTCACAAAGCACTGTCCGGAGCCTCCAATCAGGCTTAGCTCTCCCAGTCGAGGGGTAGTACGCGCCGGCCCCGTTGTAGATAAAATGTATTGTTAGCAATTTTACTGTGAAAAGTGTATTTTTATACTTTTTTTTAGTGTTGTATTGATTATCATTTTTCTATAAAAAATGTATTTTTCGTTATAATTTTTTTTTTTTTTTTTATTTAAATGTATTGCTGGTAATTTCACTGTAAAATGTATTTTTATGTTTTCCTGAAGTTTTACTTTTTGTTTGGGGGTTCACTATTTACCCATAGCTGGGAGCCAAGCAGGTACAAAGCCAGTGTTGACAAAGATAAATCTTCACAACCGACCCCAAAAGCAGATTTCCATGCGTCACGAGACCCACATTTGATTAGGATCGTCGGGGCACCGGACTTAATGTAGCTGTAGTGACAATAGTCTTTCCTGGGCAAGATAGCCTGACGCAACTCCAACTTTCTCCAGGATGGTTTGAATTCAGAGTTTGTTTTTTTTTTCTTCTAGTCTCCAACCAAGGCTATAGGACCAGTCTGTCCTGGAGAGAAGAGATGGATTCATACCTTTTCCAAAGTAAGTAAGTGGAATTTGAACTCGAATGGAATATGAGCTCGGCTCAATAATTATTCAGTCTAAGCCGGTATCCGTTACTCCACCATGCCTCCACAAAAAAGATATGTACGTGTGATGAGTTGGGCTATTATACATTTCGAGTTCTTAAAACGCAATGAAACACTAAATGCACATTTCAACCTCCAGCGGCTGCAACATGTCCATAAAAGTTTTGTCAAAAAGTGTCTTGCACTCGTCAATAGGAAACATTTTATTACCCTTCATGAAAACGCAAGGCCACATACAGCAAGAAAACAATGGCAAAATAGTCTGGAACCTGGTTGGTCTATTCTGCCCAGCACGCAATATTCACCTCACCTTTCACCAACCGATTTTTTACCTTTTACGATCGCTGCAACATACTTTGCTGGAGTAAAAACCGATTACACGCCACACTGTAAAGGGCAGGGGATTGGCAAAGAAAACGACCGACCCCAAAAGCTGAGCTGCATGGAAGAAAAGTAATGTAGTCTGTGTAGTGGATCTACATCGGGATATTATTCATAAGAAAGATAATGTACGTGTGATGGGATTGTTGGAGTATTATTCATTTAGAGTTCATAAAACGAGGTGAAACACTAAATTCACATTTCTACGTCCAGCAGCTGCAACATGTCCATAAAAGTTTCGTTGAAAGTGCCCAGCGTCAAGAAGAAAAATGTTACTCTACTCCATGGCAATCAAAGAAAAAAAAACTGGAAGAGATTTTGGAACTCGGTTCCTCTGTTCTTACCGCCACCCGCGTTATTCACTTGCCCTTACACCAGACGATTATTAGCATTTTCGATCACCGCAAAAAATGTTTTTGTCTAATGAAAACTCCATACAACTATTCGTTGAAACGTTTTTCCCATCAAAACCAAAAGCTAACGAAGAGTATACCGATAAGTGGCAACAAGTCATAGCAAAAAAAAAAAAAAAAAAAAAAAATGGTGAATATATTTTTGAATTCATCTACCGTAAAGAAAGTTGGTTCTCTGTATCGAACCAAAAGGTTTTCTCGCCTGAATCCATTCTTCAAATCTATAAAATCAAACATTCGTCCTTACATGGAATTCTGTTGCCATATATGTTCTGGTGCCTCTGCTGTTCATTTCGAGGTACTCTACAAAATCCAGAGGCGGATATGCAATGTGATAGGTCCTGCTCTGGCATCTCGTCTACACTCGCTTTCTCACAGACGTGCTGTGGATTCCCTGTGTCTTTTCTACAAATATTTTCATAGCAACTGCTCTGACTAGCTACTTCCACTGGTACCCAACTGCATGAATTTAAGCGTGCTACGAGGTTAGCATCTCGGTCCCACCTTTTCACTGTCGAAACAGTTAAATGCAATTGCCTTTTCTACTCCAGCAGCTTTTCTTGCACTTCCCTTCAGCGGAATTCCCTCCCTCTTACTTGCTTCCCTGATGGCTATAATCTTTAAATATTCAAATGTAATGTCAATCGACATCTGATGCCTTGATCCTGATCCCCGTCTTTCTTTATATCCGTTCCTTAAACACCCCTCTTTACTCCTGCTCTCACTTTCTGTAACCCCTTGCGTGTTATTGGCACTCCCGCCTTGCATGGGGTGAAATGCTTTAAAAATAAATAAAAATTGGCAATGATAAATCTTCGCTGCCGACACCAAAATCTGAGCTCCATGGAAAATAAAAGGCAATTTATTTTGGTGTGGTCGTATCATCGAAGTATTATACATCTGGACCATCTTAAACGCAATGAAACGCTCAAGCATATTTATGTGTCCGGCAGCTGCAACGTGTCTATAAAAGACTAGCAGTAGAGCCCGGCGTTGCCCGGGGATGTAACAGTAAGAGATAGATCAAGTATCGACCATCATAAAGACTGAAAAATAAAATTGACAAAGATTATTGTTTAAGGTTGACGGCCACGCATGTCTTAATTAGTTTTTTTTTTTTTTGTTTTTGTCTTTTTTTACGAATTGGTCAAACACAAACTCAAACAAAAACATTGTTTTCAATTGTTATGAGTCTACCGATTGAATAGATTTTTATTATAAACAATTGTCTTGTAAAGGGAATTTTTAAAGCATTCTGAATGTAAAAATAAAGAAAAAAGTGTGCAAGACAATAAGAAACACTACCTGCCAAAAAAAAAAAAAAAAAAAAAAAAAAAAAAAAAAAAAAAAGTGAAGTTTTGTTGAAATCGGTTGAAAAATGTAGGAAATCCGATCCCATATATAAACGAACACAGACACACATTCACAAACAACCTGGGTTTTATAAGTATAACTCTATATGAGTTGTCCCCCTTTAATTAATGCCTCTTAATCGTTTTTTCAAATTGATTTTGTGCAAATTGTGTTTTATCAATTTTTGGTGCTGTCAGAACCACCACAAGGTAATTTTACGTAGTCCTGTGAAGTTTTGTTGAAATCGGTTGAAAAATGTAGGAAATCCGATTCAATATATAAACGAACAGACACACACAACCTGGGTTTTATAAGTAAGATTGGTGGAAAAGCGCTCTTCAACAGGAAAACTGTTGTCCTCCCGTTTTAACACCTGCAGTATCTTCCCATGACCTTACACTAACCGATTATTACCTTTTTCAACCGTTGCAAAACGCTTTGATGGCAGAAAGTATTTTTCTAAAGAAAACTAGAATCTTCGAAAAATCTTTTACATCAAAACCCGCGGAATGTTACTCAAAGTTTATCGAAGGCCGGCAAGAAATCTTTGAATATACAACTGAATAAAATGCCATTGTTTTTACACTATTTATGTTTGGACTGTTGTCCACATCAGTGTTGTTGTCAGAACGTTTCGGTTGTTGTGATTTCGACCTTCATCAGATCTATATAGATTCTGGATATCCTACAGGGGATTCTGAACTGAACCATTTATTTATCGATTCGTTTTCATCGGTCTATCAACCCTTTGCAGGTTATTCAAAGACAGAAAATATTTTTAGATTCTAAGAATGTGTTTTTTTTTTGTTTTTTTTTTTTAGATAATGATTTAGTGGTACAAGTCTTACTGTGTTTGCGGGGAGAAGAGGTGGATTCATACCTTTGCCCAAGTGTATTTGTACGTAAGTGAATATAACGAACCCAGCAGGAATTGAAACTCTGCTCTCTAACAATTCCAAGCCATCATCCATTACACCACCCGCACATCCATACTGGTATTCCCAAACAGTCACCCATTTAGGTACTGACCAAGCTCAACGTTGCTTAACTGCTGTGATCGTACGGGAACTAATGTTTCAACATGATATGGCCATAACCTAGGGGGACAGGCTGTTCTTGTTGCTTTGCCCTAGAAATATCTCGTCTAGTTATTATTGTTAGTACTGTCCAGTTATTGTTTACCCTGTTTCCACTGATTCCAAGTACACACTGCCCGGCTCAGGGATTTAACTCACAATTACTATGACAGTAACAACTACCTCAAACAATTATTTTAATCTCACCCGTATCCCTAATAATATTATTCACTCCTCCTCCATATATCGTGATGTCGGTTTTACTTGCATTCAGTGGAAAAAAGGGGCGAGCAATAACGAAGCAGCGCTAAAAATAAGATCTAGACGAGATATCCCTAGACATCGCCAGTGAAACATTCTACGCCTGTAGATTCAATAAAAAGTTTAGTTCAGAATTCCTTGTAGGTTACCCAGATTGATATGTACCTGATGAAAGCCGGAGAGTACAATGGCCGAAATGTTATTAAATAAATAAAATAAAATAAAAAATAAAATGATACAAGTTACGATTATATTTGTCCGAATTACTGGGATGAGGCATTATCAAGATTTACACTATTTTATTCGGACTATTGTCCTCACAACGGACAATGTCAATGGTCCGAATACAAGTAATGTAAATTGGCAATATAACCTGTCCTCGACCGGGTCTTTCGTAATGAAAGACCCGGTCGAGGAATTTTTGCCGTCCATTTGGAGCAGTTTAAGTTTAAAGTCAGTCCGCCCGAAAATCAATATCAGTAACAACAATTGGATGCAACTGAGGCACATCCCCAAATGGGGGTAACAATTTGAAGGGGGTGACCTTGAAAAGAGTCGTTTTTGTGTTCTCAATCTTGCAAGGATGGAAATTCCATAGACCGTCTTAATAATAATAATAATAATAATATACGATATTTTTATTTATAATATATATTTTTTTATAATTCTAAATTTTTTGCGTTAGATTTCTACTCTCTAAATTGATTGTATGCTGTTTTTTTTTTTGGTTTTCGTTTTTTGTTTTTTTTTGTTTTTACAGACATTAAATTTTGCCTTTCATTTTTGCGCAAAATGTAAGAAAAAAAAAAAAAAAAAAAAAAAAAAAAAGCAGGTTTTTCGATTTTTCACTTTCACGGTTATAATTTGTTTTCCAGCCAATTTGGACTCAAAACCGGCATTGAAAAATTATTTATCAAACAAAATAATTTAATCGAAATCAGATGAAAACTTTGGAAACGCATAAACAACATTCAATCATAAACACACATATTTTGAGAATTATAGATAATCATAATTTCTGACCCTAGAAATTCGGACAAAAATATAATTGTAGCTTATTTGTTGAAGAGTAACGTTTACTTATAACTGTGTTATATATTTACTACTGTTCTCACAATACAAGGCCCAAGAGCCATTCAAGGTTACTGAATGAGGTTGTTGAAAGTAGGTAACTTGACCAGAGACTTCAGTTAATGATCACGGAGCATCCTCTTGGGAGGATGTTCAACAAAGTAGCGGTTCTTGGGAAAGAGCTGTCCGAATAGAACTTTCTTTTTACCTATGAAACACGGAGGGAATGAGGAGGATTCGACTCTGTGGACGTGGCGTGGTCTTAGCTGGAAATATCTAAGTGCGTGTGAATTTATATTGTGGGTGTATATTTTCATAGTAAACTGTCTTATTCGAAATGATCGTAGAAAAAAAAAAAAAAAAAAAAAAAAAAATGGACGTGCGTAGAGAAAAGTTCTTGCATTTTAATAATGTTATGTCACCCCCAGTTTATAAGGAAAAGTGTCATACCAAAAACATTGGCCCGGAGAAGCAGACATGTAGTTTCAGTTATCGTTTTTTTTTTTTTTAATTATCTATACTCGCACTAGTTTCTTCTTTTTAGAAGAGTTGCGGCTTAGCATAGATTTATGACTATAAGTTAATATTTTTGCATTAACTGACTACAACCTGTTGCAAAGTCACTTATCCGTTTACAATTTTTTGTTTTTTTATTTATTCAAATTATCAATTAGTCGAAAATGGAGCACTTTTTTTTTTTTTTTTACGACGTCCACAAAATTCATAGATTTTATTTTTAACGTTTTATTTATTTATTCATTTTTGCTGAAGTTTGCCGTGATATAAAAATTCATTCTTTCTTTAAAAATTGCTTTGTTTACGTTAGGATACGGGACTATGTTTATTTCGAGAGTCGGAGAAAAGGCACTATTCAAACATTGCTTAAACACCGACGAGTTCTTCGTATCCGAGAGGTCAAAGCACGCCATCATCTTTTGCGGGTTTTGATATTTGTTTTTAACCATTCAACCCCAACAAATTATTTTGATTATTGGGTTCACCTCCACCCAACTTCATCACATTTGTAAACTTTAATGTATTTTGTAATAAGATTTAAAAAAAAAAATTATCTTTGCATATTAAGAAATTCTTATCAACATGAGGTTTTATTAGGTCCCCTGTGAAGATGTGGTATTATGGTACATGCTGGGACTGATTGGGAGAAGGATGGGTTCTTGTGTTGATAACGGCTTTAGAGTGAAGGAGTCGCGAGTCGGATTAGGTAGGTGTAGGATCTGCAGCCTTGACCAGCCTTCTTCCTCACTACCACTTCGCCCTTGTACCATAAATTAATGCATAAAAACATTAAATAAACAATTCGCCCCCAACCAAAGCGATAAAAGCCACTAAGGCGCAAGAGCTTGCCGAAAAACAGGGAGGACAATAAAAGAACAGGTGTCAAGGAGACAAACTGATATTACATTTAAATTTTTGAAGATAAGAAACAGTAATAGCTGTCTTCCTGTATGACGGTTTATGCTGGACAATCTCCGAACAGATAAAGAAGACTGGGGCGATAGAAATCTAGTTCTACAGGAGGATGCTGAGAATACCATTGATTGAACATGTGAGCAATGATAAAGCTTTAGAACATTTGCTGGTATATCAGCTTCAATCAGTTTCTCGTGACGTGGTTTTCCTCGAATTTTCTAGAAATAGTTTCATGGTAATTGTTCCGATGATCTACCTCCTCAGTGTCTCGATTGCATGAATTTGAACGTGCTACTAGATTGGCAACTAGGTCTCACCGTTTTACTGTTTAGCTCGCTAGATGCAGCCCTATGTTCTATTCTAATGGTTTCTTCTCTCACACATGTCGCCTGTGAAACTCCCTTGCTACTCTATCACCTAGAATCTTTAGAAATTTTAATGCAATAGGCATCTGCTGCTTTCCTGAAATCTAGTTATTTATACAGATGTCACAACCATTTACTCCAAGTCCGACAGATCCGACAAAGTATTACTATCAGACGTTACTATTGGTTTGACTTAGAAGGTACCCTCATATCCACCAGGTGCAGAATGGGGCCTCGATGAATGCCAGCAGGTGCACCAACAAAGTAGTGAAACTAGAGCTGGACTTAGATATACAAATACAAGACAACCGGATAACAGTAATTTATATAAATCCCTCACACCGCGAAAGAAGATCGAACGTTCGAAGAAAGACACGAAACCATATACCCTCGATTCAGTCGACGTTAATTTGACGGAATCGAAGAGTGAAGAAATGATTATTCTACGTATGCAAAATTTAGCTTCGTATTCTTATCAGGTGTTACTAATATGACACTGTTAACATATGTAAGTGGTGTCAACATCTCTGACGAAAGAAAGAAGATCAAGAGAATGTTACAAAAAGAGTTTCGCAGAAAAGCTTGAGAAATAAAATAATCAGTAGAGAGTAAGATGAAGATCCGAATCGGGATTTAATTCAGGTGTTTTTTTTTTTGTTTTTTTTTAATCATTTTATCCCGTATAAGGGTCTTAATGCCACTAATAATACAGGAGTTACAGGTAGTGAAATATGACTAGAAGACTTTACGACGAACCGGAAACCCAATCATAAACAATGAACAATAGTATTACCAGTATAATTCAGGGAAGTTGCGGAGTAGATATCACCCCGCACTTAACTCCCGATCCGACCAGCTTGATGATTGGGCCAGCATTTATTATAGGGGTTATGTATTTTGCTATCAACGTAACACTGCTAAATTGCTAATATCGACAAAGAATAAATTTATAGCTACGATATTTTGCTTAAGTGTGTTTTGTACCCACATGGTGGAAATAGAAAAAGGAAATCTTTTTGGTTAGTCGATGGATTAAGAAAAAAAGTGGCTGCATGAATTTGAACGTGCTACTAGATTGGCAACTAGGTCTCACCGTTTTACTGTTGAGCTCCCTAGATGCAACCCTATGTTCTATCCTAAGAGTTTTTCTCACACTTGTCGCTTGCGGAACTCCCTTGCTACCCTATCAATTAGAATCTTTAGAAATTTAAATGCAATAGGCAGCTGTTGTTTCCTTGAAATCTGTTATTTAATTGTGCTTTCTCCTTAATAAAGTCTTCTCATCGAAATACTGATTTCCTTGAAGCGGGCCGAAGCGTCATTCCTCTTATATGGCGGTAACCGTTGGACAATTTCATCACAGATGAAGAACAATCTTGAAGCATTTCACCCCGAGCAAAGCACATAATGAAGAAAGAGGGCTTAGAAACTTTGACGCTCACGGGGCATATTGAAGTCAAGAGGGACAGAGGAAAATAGTACATGACCTACCCAACGAACTTGTATAAATAGTTGGCAGAACAGGGATTAGGAGAGATAGCAAAAACATTTACTAAGCGCTACAAAGGAGAGGAAGTTTTGGAGATCCATGATCGCAAACAAGAAGGAACATAGCAGATAGAAGTTGATAGGAAAGCAGAAGAGAATTCAACAAGCGAGAAGTGCGGGAGAAGAAGCTATTGGCGTCGTACTTACGGTTACAACTAGCAATTCCAGCAGTAAAATTATGAGACCTAACTACCAATCTAGTACTGAATTTAATTTTGTGAAGTCCTGGTATTAAAACGGAAGGCTCATCTAAAAACCTTCAGTTAAGACTCACCTTGCCACGCACTTGTAGCGAGCCAACCTTCGTATGTCATTGATGAGATGTAAATTCAACCCGAATAAATTCTTCTCACGGATCGCTATTTTGTGGAACCAATTTCCAAGAGAATGCTTCCACAATCAATATAATCTTAACCTGTCTCTGGATAACCGTTTTCTTCCCCACATATCCTCATAAACTGTGCCACTTATCTCTGTGATCCTCTACATTGAGAGGCTCTTGGACCTTCTCCAGGGTGAACATTATGAAAAAAAAAAAAAAAAAAAAAAAAAAAGTGTGAAAATATTTATACAAGAGACACAGGGAAGCTATATTACGGCGGTGGAATGCTTATGAAAGGAACGCTTAGCTACGAATATTTCTTGTCAGGGTCAACTCAAGGCATTGGTAACTCGGGCAGTCGCCTGGGGTGCTATGTCATGTGCTTGGCGTTTAGGGTCTCCAAAACTGAAGCTTATAAAAAAACATACTTGCGGTTGTCCATGACGCAAGACAGATTAAGTTCTTGGGCTATTTTGTCAATATAAAATGGTCTTGTAAAGTAAAGAAGATAGGTGTGAAAAGTGACATGAAACAATTTGCAGACGTAAAGTAAAGGCTAGAAAAAAAAAAAGTTTTATGTCGGATAATGAATGTTTTCGTTAGCTTGTTAAGTTGTATATTGTAATAAATTCCTTATTCTACATCTGTTTTTCTCTTAACTTTGTGAAAATTAAAAACAAAAACAGAAAATTGAAAGGGCACCAAAGTTCAGCTTTACCTGGGTGCCAGCAACCCTAGGGTCGTCACTATTTCTCGTGGTAGGATTTTACGCAAATTACAGTTTATGAATGAAAGACTTTTTTTTAAATGAGATGACGACATTGTTAACAAAACAATTACTTGCTTATATAACTAACTAGAGACGTTTTAAAATTATAAAATGGCGTTTGAATATTAGAATAAATTCTTGGTAAGGAATATTTTTTAAGCGGGGTTTCGACATTTTTTTTTTTTTTTTTATTTATTTTTTTTTGTTGACCGAGTTAAATATCCACGCTATATCGAAGATGTTTAAAAATTATTTTCTAGTACTCTAAAAAATAAATAAGCTGCCAAGAGAATTTAACAAGACACATTCCTTAAAAATCTGTTTAAAATGGCTAACACGTCTTCTGCTTTTATAGACACACACACACACAAAGAAAGAAAATGAAAAATAAAATGGAAAGCAAGTTGTTCGTTCATTTGACTGGAATTTATATACAAAGCAGACATGACATTTTTGTAAACAAAATGTAAATTACACTTGCAAGTATAGTTGAGAGGGTAAAACAATATTATTAAATGTGTTGATCAGAGGTTTTCCTTTGGGAATTAGTAAAAAAAAAAAAAAAAAAAGGGTGGGGGGAAAGAATGCGTATATATTGAATTGTGTTGTATAACGACATTCATTTTAAAAAATTAAAAATAAAACCAGAGTGCAGCCATTCTAGACACAAACAACGAGTACAATGTCAAGAGCCGAAGTGTTTCGTTTGTGGACGAAGGTTCCACACATGTATTGTAAATTAAGTAAAGACGAGTTAAGGTTAGTTTCAAAATCGCAGCCGGGTGGCGAAGTTTTTAGTAAATAGGTAAAAAAAAAAAAAAAAAAAGTGCTAATTATTGGACAATGAGAAGAAGAAAACAAATTTGTGGTTGAATGATAATACGCATGCCTCTGTTGCAAGAGAAACTATTTTACTCGAAGAAAAAAAAAAAAAATAGTTTTTACATTTTTTTTTTATTTAGAAGTCTTTTTTTCTTTTCAGACTATGTGTGTGGAAAAAATAATTCTGGTTCAATTTCTTATTGTAAAAAAAAAAAAAAACAAAAAAAAAAAATATATAATGAAAAAAGAAACAAATTATGAAAAGCTGATGACAAACACGTTAAAAAGGAATAAAAATGAGAAAAAATTTTTTTTAAAAAGTACAAATTTTTCTTTTTTTTAAGAATAAAAATATTTCTTGAAACTGGTAAAATAAAATTAAAAATATAATTTTAAAGGATTCATTATAGTATGGTATTTTTAGTTAATGTTTTTGCAATACATAAAATAACATTTAGTTACCACCAATAAAGAATTTAAAAGTTAAAACAAAGTTTTCAAAACGCAGTTAACTTTTTTTTTAAAAAAAAAAAAAGAAAAAAAGAAAAAAAAAGAAAGTGTTTTACACAAACCTTTCTTTCTGTAGTGTAGTGTAAAACTGTTTTCACTTTTTTTTTCTTCTCTCGAAGTCCTGGCAGTGAAGAAATAGGACCTTGTAAATAAAACGCGTAAGAAAAAAAATCCAGTTTCTTTTCTTTACGACGTGGATAAGTTTATAAATATATTATATGACAATGATAAAGACCACAGGTTCCAAGACATTTGTCACGTTTAACAACGAAAAAAAAATGTTTTTGGTCTTTTCGGATTTCTACATTTTAAAACAGACTGACAACAGGTTCTTCAATTGTTGTGAAATTAAGTATCGTTTTCTCTATTTATAGCTTTTTTTGCTTTTTGCCAGATTTAAACGAAGAGAAAGAATTCAAAACAAAATAAATATTTTTTTCCGTGGGGTGCGTGTGAGCTGTTAACGTCGGGGAAATTACATTGCCAGTGTCGTTTCGTAGTAGTAATAGCAACTGTTATTTTTATGACAGCTGACAGCAGTATGGATAGCGGAGGACTAGAAGAGTAGACTTCTTTAAATCCTACCACAATTCGCTCCACCATTTACAGGCCTTGGTTTCTAAAGAACGACACAATGTTAAAGTTGAGAATAAAAAGAGAAGTCGAAAAAAAAAAAAAAAACTGTATTGCGCCAATTATTCCTAAAGTTGGGGGAAATGTTTTCTTGACTTGGGCATTTAAACTGGCATTGCTTGAGATCCGAACAACTATTTATTTACACCACAGAGACTGACGAATGTGCAACTAACATACAAATGGCAGTCAGAGGGTTCAATTTACTTGAAAATGGTCTCTATGGCTAGGTCTTTTATTTTTATTTTTATTTATTTATTTTTTTAAGACACTTTTTTTTTTTTTTTACAGTGAGAGTCACGCTTTACAAGGCCCGGGGCCACTTGAGGTAAAGGGTTACGTTAGGAGGCAATTTGTGTGTATAGAAGTAGAAGATAATAGTTAACCCTGGACTTGAACACGTTACGGGTGGGGAAACATCCTGTTGGGAGTCGGTTCTGTAGGGCAGTGTTTTGCGGGAAGAAGCTGTTTGAGTGAAACTTACTTTTCTCACCGATCGAATACGGAGAGATTGTGGATGGTTTGCTGCTATGTAAGTGGCATGGCGGGTCGTTGCCGTGAAAGTCAACCTTGGCGGAAACAAGGAATGTAGTTCCCCCGAGAAATTTCCGAGGAAGTACAAATCCGAGATACCAAAATCAAACAAGTACAAAAATTTAAATATCTTGGAAGAGTTCTAACAGAGGACGTCAAGTACTACACTGAGACCCGAAGACGTATTGGAATGGCCAAAGATGCATTTCAAAAGCTAAGCAGAGTATTAAGAGACAGAAAAATTATTTGGAAACAAAAAAAAGAGTACTGAACTATTACGTGATATCTCTCTTTCTACATGGCAGTGAATGCTGGACAAATTCCCCAAAGATGAAGAGATTTGAAACAACAGAAATGTGTTTCTACAGAAGGATTCAGAGAATACTATAGACCGAATATATGAGTAATGACGAAGTTTTAGAGAAATGGAAACAAAAAGAAAACTTATACTCACCATCAGGAAGAAACAGTTGAAATTTCTGAGGCACGTAATGAGGAAGCAGCAGAAGAATCGATTGAGAAACGCTCTGGGGATGGGCCTCCTGTCAGGCCAGTTTTTGTGAAAGAGGACCTGTTTCCCTTGTAAATCGAAATGAGAGATATTCTTTTAATACTGTGCTTCTTCTATGTGCCGCACCCCTTCAGGACATGGATAATCATGGCTCTCCACAACTTTCTATCATTTATTTGCTACCTCCCCCCCGGTCTGCTATGCTCGTCGGGTGAGTAGCTCACTGCCCTCTCCTATCTCTCGTATTTTTGAGGGCAAGAGGGACAGAGGTAAACAAAGCATAGCATACTTGACGAGCAAGAGTTATGGGAGAAATGGCGAAAAGACAAAATTTATAGAGTTACAAAGGACAGGAAATTGTGAAGAATCATAATCGCCTACGTCATGAGGGGACACGGCACAAAAACGAAGAAGTAGGAGGAGGAAGATTATATTAGACCAGGAACGCTATAATATTTGGCCACGGCTCTTGCAAAAATGATGTACCCAATCAAGATTCAAAGCCCCCGACCAACGTCCATCGAAAACGTTCTGGGGATGGGCCCCCTGTCAGGCCAGTTTTCCAGGTTTTATGAAAGAGGACCTGTTTCCCTTGTAAATCGAAATGAGATATTCTTTTAATTCTGTGCTTCTTCTTCTATGTGCCGCGCCCCTTCAGGACATGGACAATCATGGCTCTCCACAGATTTCTATCACTTCTTTGCTAGCCCCCCGCCCCCCGGTCTGCTATGCTCGTCGGGTGAGTAGCTCACTGCTCTCCCCTATTTCTCGTACTCTCAATATGCTTCGTGAAGATTAAGTTTCCCAAAACACTTTTTACCTTATTATGAGGCCAAGGATTTTCAGCTGTCTATTCTGATTGTGTCCTTTAAAAAAAACAAAAAAAAAAAACAATCGTAGCAATTGCTATCTACTGGCCTAGGAGATCGAAAGTCTTCTTTTAGGTAAAGTGGCCTCTCTACAAGAAACGAACTAGCCTTCATGTGAGAACCACTTTTCTTTAATAAAAATTTCGTTTTCTCAGGCTGCTTCATCTTCTTCTTCAATTTCTTCGTTTTTCTTCTTTGTCGTCTTCTTCTCATTAGTCGTCTTCTTTTTCTTCTTCTTCTTCTTCGTCTTCTTCTCATTAGTCGTCTTCTTTTTTTCTAATTAGCCTTCTTCGTTTTCTTCTACTTTTTCTTCTCATTAGGCTTCTTTTTTTCTTCTATTTTTTCTTCTCATTATTCTTCTTCTTCTTCTTCTTCTTCTTCTCCTCATTAGTCTTCTTCTTCTTCTACTTCTCATAAGTCTTCTTCTTCTTCTCGTTAGTTTCTTCTTATTCTTCTCATTAGTCTTCTTCTTCTTCTCGTTAGTTTCTTCTTATTCTTCTCATTAGTCTTCTTCTTCTTCTTCTCATTAATCTTCTTCTTC
>OZ010584.1:24595585-24613085 GCA_963932145.1 Acanthosepion lycidas
ATAAGTCTTCTTTTTCTTCTCAATAGTCTTCTTTTCTTCTTTTTCTTCTTCTTCTTCTCATTAGTCTTATTCTTCTTCTTCTACTTCCCATTAGTCTTCTTCTTCTTTTTATTCTTCTCATTAGTCTTCTTCTTCTTTTCTTCATCTTCTCATTAGTCTTCTTCTTCTACTTGCTCTCATTAGACTTCTTCTTCTTCTCATTAGTCTTCTTCTTCTCATTAGTATTCTTCTCCTTCTTCTTATTAGTATTCTTCTTCTTCTCCTTCTCATTAGTCTTCTTCTTCTTCTTCTCATTAGTCTTCTTCTACTTCTACTACTTCCCATTAAACTTCTCCTTCTTTTTCTTCTTCTCATTAGTCTTTTTCGTCTTCTTCTCATTAGTATTCTTCTTCTTCTTCTTCTTCTTCTTCTCATTAGTCTTCTTCTTCTTCTTCTCATTAGTCTTTTTCTTCTTCTTCTTCTCATTAGTCTTCTTCTTCTTCTTCTTCTTCTTCTCATTAGTCTTCTTCTTCCTCTTACTCCCATTAGACTTCTTCTTCTTCTTCGCATTAGTCTTCTTCTTCTTCTCATTAGTCTTTTTCTACTTCTCATTCTTCTTCTTCTTCTTCTCATTAGTCGTCTTCTTCTTCTTTTCATTAGTCTCCTTCTTGTTCTTTCTCTCATTAGTCATCTTCTTCTCATTAGTCTTCTTCTTCTTCTCCATCTCATTAGTATTCTTCATCTTCTTCTTCTCATTAGACTTCTTCTTTTTCTTCTTCTTCTCATTAGACTTCTTATTGTTCTTATCATTCTTCTTCTTCTCATTAGTATTATTCTTCTTCTTCTCATTCGTGTTCTTCTTCTTCTTCTCATTAGTCTTCTTCTTCTTCTTGTTCCTCTTCTGATTAATCTTCTTCTTCTCCTTCTTCTTCACATTAGTCTTCTTCTCCTCCTTCTTCTTCTTCTTCTTCTTCTTCTTCTTCTTCTTCTTCTTCTCCTCATTAGTCTTCTTCTTCTTCTTCTTCTCATTAGTCTTCTTCTTCTTCTACTTCCCATTAGTCTTCTACTTCTTCTCATTAGTCTTCTTCTTCTTCTTCTTCTTCTTCTTCTCATTATTCTTCTTCTCATTAGTCTTCTTCTTCTTCTTCTTCTCATTAGTCTTCTTCTTCTTTTTCTTCTTCTTCTCATTAGTCTTCTTTTTCTTCTTCTACTTCCCATTAGTATTTTTCTTCTTTTTATTCTTCTCATTAGTCTTCTTCTTCTTGCTCCCATTAGACTTCTTCTACTTCTCATTAGTATTCTTCTTCTTCTTCTCATTAGTCTTCTTCTTCTCCTTCTCATTAATCTTCCTTTTCTTCTTCGACTTCTTCTTCTCATTAGTCTTCTTCTTCTTCCCATTAGTCTTCTTCTTCTTCTCATTAGTCTTTTTCTTCTTCTCATTATTCTTCTTCTCATTAGTCTTCTTCTTCTTCTTCTCATTAGTCTTCTTCTTCTTCTCATTAGACTTCTTCTTCTTTTTCTTGTTCTCATTACTCTTCTTCTCCTTCTTCTTCTTCTCATTAGTCTTCTTCTTTATCTTCTTCTCATTAGTCTTCTTCTTCTTCTTCACATTATTCTTCTACTCATTAGTCTTCTTCTGTTTTTTCTTCTTTTAATATTTTTCTTCTTCTTCTTCTACTTCCCATTAGTCTTCTTCTTTTTATTCTTCTCATTCTTCTTCTTCTTCTTCTTCTTCTTCTCATTAGTCTTCTTCTTCTTCTTCTCACTAGTCTTCTTCTTCTTCTCATTAGTATTCTTCTTCTTCTTCTTCTCATTAGTCATCTTCTTCTTTTCATTAGTCTGCTACTTCTTCTCCTTCTAATTATTCTTCTTATTCTTCTCATTAGTATTCTTCTTCTTCTCATTAGACATACTTCTTTTTCTTCTTTTTCTCATGATTCTTCTTCTTCTTCTACTTCCCATTAGTCTTCTTCTTTTTCTCATTAGTCTCCTTCTTCTTCTTCTTCTTCTTCTTCTACTTCCCATTAGTCTTCTTCTTCTTTTTCTTCTTCTCATTAGTCTTCTTCTTCTTCTTCTTCTTCTCATTAGTCTCCTTCTTCTTCTTCTTCTTCTTCTTCTTCTTCTTCTCATTAGACTTCTTCTTCTTCTTCTTCTTCTTCTCAAGAGTCTTCTTCTTCTTCTCCTTTTTCCCATTAGTCTTCTTCTTCTTCTCATTAGTCTTCTTTTTCTTCTTCTTCTCATTAGTCTTCTTCTTCTTCTTCTCATTAGTCATCTTCTTCTTTTCATTACTCTTCTTCTTCTTCTCATTAGTATTCTTCTTCTTCTCATTATTATTCTCATTAGTATTCTTCTTCTTCTTCTTCTTCTCATTATTATTCTTCTTCTTCTCATTATTATTATGATTAGTATTCTTCTTCTTCTTCTTCTCATTATTATTCTTCTTCTTCTCATTAGACTTCTACTTCTTCTCAGTCTTTTTCTTCTTATTATTATTCTTCTTCTCATTAGTCTTCTTCTTCTTCTTCTCATTAGTCTTCTTCTTCTTCTCATTAGTCTTCTTTTCTTCTTCTCATTATTCTTCTTCTTCTCATTAGTCTTCTTCTTCTTATCACTTACTTCTTTGTCTTCTTTCTCTTCTTCGTTGTCTTTTTCTTTTTCTTTTATCCCTTATAGCTCTCAGCAATCTTTCTCTCTTTGCTAAGGCTACCGACCCCCATTCCACCAGACATTCACCCAAACTCGACATGTAACTTACTTGCTTTGCCATCTCTTACCTTGTTCCTTGAGGGTTAGGTTTCCCAAGCCCTCTTTCTTCATTATGTGTCCAAGGAATTTCAGCTATCTTTTTCCTGATTCTGAGCAGAAGTGTTCTTTCTAAATACCATTTTCTTTAAGAATTACTTGTTGCTTATTTCTACTGCCTTTAGTTTATTTTTTCCTCGATCGTGGGGAAATTCTTCAACATTCCCTGCCAGATAATAGGTTAGATATAACATAGCAACAGTCTTTTCTTTACTATCTGTCTATATTTCTGAGATGAGGTATTATGTACACTATTTACATTATTCGGACTATTGTCCTCATCTTTGTCGCCATATTTATTACAACGTTTCGGCCTTTCAGTATCTGTCTATATTTCTGAGATGAGTTATTATGTACATTATTTACATTATTCGGACTATTGTCCTCATCTTTGTTGCCATATTTATTACAACGTTTCGGCCTTTCAGTATCTGTCTATATTTCTGAGATGAGGTATTATGTACACTATTTACATTATTCGAACTATTGTCCTCATCTTTGTCGCCATATTTATTACAACGTTTCGGCCTTTCAGTATCTGTCTATATTTCTGAGATGAGGTATTATGTACACTATTTACATTATTCGGACTATTGTCCTCATCTTTGTCGGCATATTTATTATAAGGTTTCAACCTTTCAGTATCTGTCTATATTTCTGAGATTAGGTATTATGTATATTATTTACATTATTCAGACTACTGTCCTCATCTTTGTTGCCATATTTATCCCAACGTTTTGGCCGTTGTACGCTCTTTTCTTTGTTTTTTAACGATTTTTTTCTGTTCCATAGCCTCGTGCTAATCATAGTAGAGGGTTACAGAGCGAGATTATTGTAAAGGGAGAGAGAGGGAGTAAGACTTGCACATTGTGGGATAGATATCGTTTGACTCTGGACTTGAAGTGGCCTAGGTTGTAGTTGCCGGGAAAGCATCCCCTGGGGAGTTTGACTTCTGAAGAAGATGCTGGCCTTTATTTCAAGTAACGCGCCAAAAAAAAAAAAAGTGGCTGTAGTGTGAGTATGTGAGTGTGTGTGGTAAGGGGGACTGCCAGGTATGGCGGGGTAATTTTAAAAAGGAGGAATCTAAAGTAGATATTGACTAAGTACATATGGCCCAGTGGGTAAAAACTTTGGTTAAGGGATCCTAAAAGTGACTTGGCCCAAAGAGTTGAGAGTTGTGAGTTCAATAACTTGGAGATTTGAGTTATCAAATGGAATTTACTGATACTGATATATCCAAAGGCATGACACGTGGAATTAGAACAATCTACCACCGTGGGTTAAATAAAGGATTCGGTTCCAAATTCCAATATCACCTGAAGAAGGCCGAAGCGTACAACGGCCGAAACGTCGTGAATATAAATAGATGCAGATATTAAGTTTTTTAACACCGGTTCTCGTATGATCACTGAAGTTAAGCAACGTAGAGCCTGTTCAGTACCTAAATTGGTCACCGCTTGGGAAAATCAGTTCCTGTAAGCTTGGATATGTGTGTGGTCTAATGGATAATGGTTCGACAAGTTCCAATTCCAGTTGGGTTCGTTATGTTCACTTACTCGCAAATACCTTTGGGAAAGTTATGAAGTCCCTTCTCCCCCGGCTATGGGTTAATTAGTAAGACTTGTATGACTAAATCATTATTATCTACAAAAATAATTTTTACAACCTAAAAATATTTCCTGGCTTTAAATAACCTGCAATGGGTTGATAATCTGTAAAAAATGAAACAATCAATCAATGATTATATATCTGATTTTCCGATAAAATCAACATTTCATTTCAAATCTATTTCCGTCCTATAAACTTTGCTTTTGTTCGATTTTAAATACACATTTTTGGCTGTTCGTTTGTGCTTCTTCTTCTATGTGCTGTTCGTTTGTGCTGCTTTTTCTATCTCAGGACGTAGGAGATCATGGCTCTCCACAATTTCCTGCCCGTCGTAGCTCTTAATAAGTATTGTCTTTTTGTTATCTTTCCTTAACCTTGTTCCGTCATCTTCAAGCTTACTAAGTAGCTTATTCTATGTTGTTTTCTTTTGTCAATCTTGCCTTCAATATCTCCTGTGAGTATCAGATTTTCCAAGCACCTCCTTCCTCAATACGTTTCCTATTAATCTCAACTTTTTTTTCCTGATGTTAAGTATAAGTTTCCTTTTTGCTTCCATTTTCTCTAAAACTTCGTCGTTGCTGACATGTTCGGTCAATGATATTCTCAGCATCCTTCTATAGAAACACTTTTCTACACTATTTACTGTCATTCTCATCTTTGTTGCCATATTTATCACAACGTTTCGGCCGTTGTACGCTCCGGCCTTCTTCAGGTAGTTGGAATGTCGAACTGAACCCTTTATTTCGTTCGCTGGGGTAGACTGTTTTAGTTTCACGTGCCATGTCTAATGGATGTCAGTTATCAGTTATCTCCTGTTAATTCCCCCCTCCAAGTTCTCCCCTGCCTTAACCGGGTATTGAACTCAAACAAGCGAAATAAAGGGTTCAGTTCGACATTCCGAAGATGAGGACAATAATCCGAAAAATGTAAATAGTGTACATAATACCTCATCTCAAAAATATAGACAGATGATGAAAACTATTCTTCAAAATAATTGTAAAGGAATTTCCCCAAACAAAACGGACTATCGAATATCGTCAACAGAAACACAATAAAAATCAGTTGCAGGTGCATGGATAATATTGAGAAAATAAAAACCAAACACAATAAAAAAAATAATTTCGTCATTGCTCACATGATCGGTCCCTGGTATTCTCAGCATCCTTCTGTAGAACCACATTTCTGTTGCCTCGAGTTTTTTCTTCATCAGTGAGGAGATTGTGCTGCAGTTACTGTTAAGGTGGAGGACCAATATTACATAACAGTTCAGTACTCTTTTCTTTGTTTCTAACGAAATTTTTCTGTTTCTTAATACTTTGCTTAGCTTTTGGAAGGCATCTTTGGCCATCCCAATAAGTCTTTGGATCTCAGTGGCTATGCGGAGATTGTCCAGCATTCACTGCCATATAGGAGGACTGATATCACGTAACGATTCAGTACTCTTTTCTTTGTTTCTAACGAAATTTTTTTCTGTTTCTTAATATTTTGCTCAGCTTTTACAACCTTTTCCCACTGGGCTTAAGGTGGAAAGATAAATTATATGACACTGGCCACTGAAAAACTGAAATAACACAAAGACGACACGAGACTGTGACAGTCTTAGTATGCAAGCAAAGTAAAACACATAAAAAACAATGTGACATTGTTATTATGTGACATAATTATTACCTGACATTGTTATGACATTGTTATTATGCATGCAATTATGTGACATTGTCATTATGTGACATAATTATTATGTGACATTGTTATGACATTGTTATTATGCAAGCGAATTATGTGACATTGTTATTATGTGACACAATTATTATGTGACATTGTTATGACATTGTTATTATGCAAGCAATTATGTGACATTGTTATTACGCAAGCAAAGCACAACATATAAATAATAATATGACATTGTTATTATGTGACATTGTTGCAATGTAACATTGTATTTATGCAAGCAATTATGAGACACTGTCATTTTGCAAGCAAAATGAAACATAAATAATAATGTAACATTGTTATGTTGTGACATTATTATTATGCAAGCGAATTATGTGACATTGTTATTATGAAAGCATAGTGCAACTTATAAATAATTATGTAATATTGTTATTAGCAAGCAATTATGTGTCACTGTTATTATGCAAGCAAAGGGCAGTATTTTTATTATGTGACATTGTTATTATAACATTATGCAAACAATTGTGTCACAGGGTTATTATGCAAAGTAAAACATATAAATAATGTGACATTGTCATAACGTGACATTGTTACTATGTGACATTGCTATTATGCAATTAGTTATATGGCATTGTTATTACACAAGGAAAGGCAACATATAAATAATAATATAATATTATTATTATGTGACATTGTTATCAAATTGTTATTATGCATTCATAATGCAATATATAAATAATAATATGACATTGTTATTATGTGAAATTTTTTTTCACATTGTCACTATTTGATATTGTTATTATGCAAGCAATTATGTGACATTTTTGTTATGCAATCATTTATGTGATGCTGTCATTATGCTAGCAAAATGCAACATATAAATACTGATGTGACATTGTTATTATGCGACATTGCCATTATGCAAGCAATTATATGCCATTGTTTCAATACAAGGAAAATGCAACTTATAAATAATAATGTGATATTATTATGTGACATTGGTATTATGCAATCAATTATGTGACATTACTATTATGCAAGAAAAATGCAACATATAAATAATAATCTGACACTGTTATTATATGACATTGTTATTATGTGACATTGTTATTATGCAAACAATTATGTGACACTGCTATTATGTAAGCAATGTACAACATATAAATAATATAACATAGTTATTATGTGACATTGTTATTATGATATTGTTATTATATTATAATTGTTATCATCTGAAATAGTTATTATGCAAATTTCAACATATTTGTAATAATGAGTTTTTGTTTTATGCAAGCAATTATGTGACATTGTTGTTATGCAAGCAAAGTGCAACATATAAATTATAATATGATATTGTTATTATGTGACATTTTTATTATGCAAGCCATTATATGTGATATTGTTATTATGTGACGTTGTTATTATGCGAACAATTATGTGACATTGTTACTACGCAAAGAAAGTGCAACATGTAAATAATAATGGGATATAGTTATTATGTGACATTTTTAAATGACATTGTTTTTATATGACCTTATTTTTATGCAAGTATTTATGTGACATTGTTATTATGTGATATTTTTATTTTGCAAGCAATTATGTGGCCATTATTATTATTAAAGCAAATTGCAACATATATATAATAGCGTGGCATTGTTATTATGGGACTTTGTTATTATGTGAAACTGTTATCATGCAGGCAATTATGTAACTTTTTATTATGAATGCTAAGTACAACATTTTAATAATAATGTGATATTTTTAATCTTTGTTAATTGCTTATGTGACATTGTTAATATGCAACCAATTATGTGGCATTAATATTATGCAGGCAAACTGCAACATATAAATAATAGTGTGACATTGTTATTATGTGACATTGTTATTTATGCAAGTAAAGTGTAACATATAAATCTTAATGTGACATTGTTATTATGTGACATTGTTATTATGTGACATTGTTATTATGCAAACAGACTGCAACATATAATAATGTGTCATTGTTATTATGCAACTACAACTTATACATAATAATTTGACATTGTTATTATGTTACATTGCAAAATTAACCTCTAAATAATATTAGGATACAGATAAGAGAAACGTATTTGATTAATGCAAGATAACGCTGAACAATTTATTGTTTTACATGTTAACATGAGTTTGTAGACGTTCTATAACCTTCATAAGCTTTTCATTTATTTACCTAAACTTTCTTGCATCAAAGTACTGAGTGAGCTCAGAGACTGAATCGAAACCGGTGTTTGCATGTTGATTTGCACATAGACGAAATTGTTTGGGAATTACCAGTTTTTGTTTTGAATACTACTTGTAACGAAACAATATACACCATAGGATACAAGTAAAAAAAAAATATATATATATATATTTAATTAGCGCAATATTCCATATATCTGAATAAATTATTATTTTACACATTTTTTTATCATAAAGTCACTAAGAGGCTCGGGGTTACTGAGAATGGAAAATAGAGTAAGAAGACTTTAGTCAGGCGGAAGGAAAATAAAAGACAGAAGATGGTGATTGAAGCTGTATTTAAATTTTTCAACTTAATATCAGCTCCTTGACATTCTATAATCTTCATCAGCATTTAGACTATGGATTTTTTTTCTCTATTCCAACTTTAACGTTGCTCTCAGTGTTTATTGCTTCCTCGAGATCTTCCCTTGGACACTGTTTTGTATTGAAATATAAATCTCTTTTAATTTACGAATGGATGCCAGAGTTAAAAGAGTTGTTGAGTTTATCACGTCTAGTTTTGTCTTCGTGTTGCTACAACTTTACAGCGGCCAGTGTCGTATAATTTATCTATCCCACTCCCGATACCATGTTTCCCTAGTCTCAGGGCGAAAAGATAAACCATATGAGATTGGCCGCTGAAAAGTGGTAGCAACACAAAGATGACTCTAGTCTAGACTAAACCTAACAACTATTTTAACATGGGCGCAGAGTCTTCGACACTTTCGAGAAGCATCAAAACTCTGCAAAGAACATAGAAAAATCGAAGTCTATACATTAATATATTACAAGAGAAGCGAATCCGAAATATATACCGGACATTTTCTATCTCACGACGAGAAGAGACGAAGAAAGATAGTTTGAAATATTAGGTTGGTGCAAAAATAATGACGTAATAATGTCGTTTTTTGACGTTAAAAAAATACGTCAAAAACGACATTATTACGTCATTATTTTTGCACCAACCTAATACTTAGCTTTCTTGAATTGTTCAAAGAAAATTCTTTGAAGATCTTGGTTAAAAGCTGATAATTATAATTGACGAGTAATATGGCACTGGCGAAAACTTCAACACTGGACGCGGTAAACAGAAACGTAACCTTTCACATAACTTCGAACACTATTCTCTTATTAATTTAATTTTTCTCTTCATTTTATATAGTAAAGAATTTCGTGTATGCTCGTTATTTTCTTTCCGGTTAATTTCAGTGAAGGCAAAGTTTTCATCGGTTCAAAGAAAATCTCATATTGGCTCGCGAATTTATTTTCGTCTTCTCAGTTCATCGGTCACTTTCTGCGAAGGCAATGTTTTCATTGGTCCATCTCTGTCTTTTTCCTCTGTCTTCCGAATTTGAAAAGAGTGAGTGAAGGGAGTTATTATTATTTCGTAATCACTATAGACGCAAATGTGTACGACTCAGTTTTGGAAAACTAATTTTTCAATGCCTACTTCATGCCTAAAACTAAAAGAACCGTAATACATGAAAAAGGCTCCATTTTATCTTAGAGTTCTATTATCAGGAGAACCAATGGAAAACTTTATTCGTCCATTGCAAGAATTAGCAGAAGTATGTGAGCTTACAAAGAAAAATGACCAAATTAGAAACCGTCTTTGGATAGGACTAAAGAATAAGCACCTATCCGAAAGTTTATGGTTAATTCCTGATTTGAAACTCAAAAAGGCTACGGAGGTTACTGGACAATATAATGGTCTAATCTTTTTCTCAAACTTGCACTATTCTAACTGAAAATCTGCTCTGAATTGAAAAATGTTTGTTTGTTTGTTTGGGTTTTATGGTATATATCAACCACTGTGGGTTATTTAATGCCAAATCCAGTTTATATGAATTTTAAATGCCTATTTTGTATGGAATAAAAAATGTATAGCGGGCAACATTACTTTTTTACAAAAAAAACGTATAGCTGGCAGCATTACTTATTTACAAAAAAACGTATAGCTGGCAACATTACTTTTTACAAAAAAACGTATAGCTGGCAACATTACTTTTTTACAAAAAAACTTAGAGCTGGCAACATTACTTTTTTACAAAAAAACTTAGAGCTGGCAACATTATTGTTTCAAAAACATAGAGCTGGCAACATTATTGTTTCAAAAACTTAGAGCTGGCAACATTATTGTTTCAAAAACTTAGAGTTGGCAACATTATTTTTCTGAAAACATTATCTGAGACCTTGCTGTTGGATGCAGTTTATCGCCATACCCAGGACGCGGATGTAGTTTACCGTCATACCCAGGACGCAATTGAAAAATGATGAATGCAATAAAACTATGGCGTTATTTAATTACAAAAGCTTTTAATTGCTTTTCTAAATAAGTTATATTAAGGACATTATTGTCTGAAGAAATAAAGTTTTTTCGATGAATAATGAATTTTTACAAGATTTTCTTCATTTTTTTTTTAATTCTAATTATATCAATTTATAATAATTTAAAATCGTGTAAAATTCTGTATTGGACTATTTCCTGGATGTGATATCGTAATTAAGCGGAAACGAAATTTAAGAATCCAAAATTGAAAAAATTAAGAAACGTAGTTACGCTATTTTATTTTTAAAATTATTTATTTTTTTTCTTATTTTGTTACTTTATTTATCCCCTATTTTCATTTACGAAAGTCCAAACGTGACACTATTATGAAACGATTACGTGATCTAAGAAATTAATTTAAGAAAATTTTATTGTATTTTAATTTTTTTTTTATTTTGCATCAATAAAAGTTAATAAATTATTATTAGGTTGGTGGAAAAATAATGACGTAATAATGTCGTTTTTGACGTTAAAAAATACGTCAAAAAACGACACTATTACGTCATTATTTTTCCACCAACCTAATAATTGCGGAAAATATGTTCATTTGTAAAAATGTGTTCACTTAGATTTCTTAAATTTTGTATCAATTCTAGTCAGCCATACTAACTGTCATCGCTTCGTCACTCATCCACCACCCATTATCGCCGCAGATAAGCTATGACAAGCAGGACCAATCATTAAATAAATAGTTGTATATAACTTTTTATGCTATAAGTAATATTTCTTTCAAATCAGATTATCTTTAAATTTTCTAATTTTACTCAAATAACGTGTCAGAAATATATATATTTTTGAAATAATTTTAAAATCAATAAATTTTTTTGTTTACAAATTTCTTAAAATTAGGAAAATGGCCGCTTTTAAGAAAATTTTAAGAAATGGAAATTAAATCTGACATTCCAATCTATATAATTTCTATCTGAAATACACCAGAATATTTTACTTAGTGGAAATAAATAAATTTAATCATTTAGCTTTCAATTAAAGCTAAAATGAAATCTTCAAGAATGTATTTTTCATTTTTTTAAATTATTTAAACTTTAGGTAACGAAAATTTATGCTGAAATAGTAGGGGTACCTAAAACATAGCAAGAACATAAAGGGGGGGGACAGCAACAACAACTTCAATAGTTGTAACAGAAAACTGGATTTTAAAAACTGTCCAGCGAATGGGAAACAGTGCTCAAAAAAGGCGGGAAAATGAATTATTTCGCTATTAGCCAGCAGAACTAAAACCAATACGACACAGAAAGTGAATGAAGGAAAAATATTTTTAGGAGAGTACACAGAAACTGTTTTAAATGACACATGGTATAAAAATTTAAAAAACTGCGATGAGGTGAGGCTTAAAATCGACACAGGCACCGACAAAAACATTATCTGAACCGAAACGTAGTAAAGGCTGAAAGAAAAAAACATTGTTATAACCAGTAAATAGCACCTATAGACGTTCTGAAGGTGGAAATAGTCCAGTCCAATGGAAAACTTAACACCGCAACAAAAAAAAAAAAAAAAAAAAAGAAGGTAAATTCTCGTGCTGAAAGTCTTTAAGTCCTTAACATATATATATATATATATATATATATATATATATATATATATATACAAGTATATGATTGGTGTATATGGAATGAATTCCAATAACCAACAATTACTATTCTTAAAAGAGTGCTCAATACAAAGTAGAGGAGATATAATTATTTATTTTTAAAGAAAAAAAATTTATAACATAAATATGTTATAAAATCACTACAAAAATAGCCATTTTGTTTCAACACCTTCGGTGTAAGGTGTTGAAACAAAATGGCTATTTTTGTAGTGATTTTATAACATATTTATGTTATAAATTTTTTTTCTTTAAAAATAAATAATTATATATATATATATATATTTATATATATATATATATATATATATATATATATATATATATATGTATGTATATATATATATATATATATATAAGTTATGAAGAATTTGGTAATCCGTATGGGTAATCCCAAGGAGGATGAAATCCTGAGAGCGCAATGTAAATCAAGAGCTTATAGAGATTAACCTCCATATGCCAGTGGATCAGAACCAATTACTGAGTGCACTACATCCTCATTGGACAAGAAATGTTAAAAAACATTTCTAATTTACATTTTCATGTTAGTTATAGATTTTTGTGCAAGCTAAACTCAATCCAGGCTCCAGACGCAAGTTTTACAATAATTGCTTCTGATTGGCCAATATATCTCAAAGTAATAACAACGCCTACGCACACGTGTTTAAACACAAAATACCGCCAAATATCTTGAAATGTGTTCGCGAGCCACCCACGTGACCAGGAATGTAAATAAATACGATGCACGAACACAAGTTTACCAGTGAGCTTCGTGACGGATAACCAACTGCCAAACAACTCCACGTCACTCATACTTTTGAAGTTACAAAGTTAAATTTATTTAACACGAAACAACTCCAATACACTCACTCACCAACCTCTGAAATCACTCCTGAACTTTTATCAACTTTAGAACTCACAATTCCAAACTTTATTCTTCAGAATTACAAGTTCAATATTACAGTAAAAGGTAAATTACTTCTTAAGAACTTTCTGTTTAAAAGACACTTAACATTAACAACTTTAATATCAACATTAACGAACGATTACAAGAAAGACATTCTGTAAACCTAAAACATCATACATATTTGCCAACATATACCAAATATTTTGATTGTACATTGTTTTGAATGTTTTATTAGTTTTTAATTAAATATGTCTTGTTCGTAATATGAACTCTGGTACAAATATTTCCAAATCAAAGGGACACGACTCTGTCCTACCTTTTCTTTGCATGTTGTACACCAACCTAAATAAATCTAATTGTTACGTTTTAAAACAATTCAGTTGAATTTTGTATTTTATTTTGATGTTAGTGGAAATAGTTAATTGACACGCAACTTATTCTCAACAAATATTACCACATAGTTAACCCATCCACAACAAGTTAATATTTAAATTATTATAATGGTACCTTAAAGTGGTCTGTTTTTATATATATATATATATATATATATATATATATATATATATATATATATATATATATTAATGTCTATACTCGACTGGTGTAAAAAAAAAACAAATATTACAATTTGCAAATAAAAATATATTAAAACAAATTGGTATCTGGGGTAAAAATTTGGAGAAAAAAAATGAAGAAAAGACTAACAACATCCGACTTGCTTGAAAAAAAATCGTCCAGTATCGTAATATATGGCTAAAAGAGAAAAAAACAGTAGAGTAAAATGAAAATAAAAATGTAAAGTACTCAATACACAAAGTAGAGCAGAATGCCAAAAAAAAATCCTAGTGAGCCAGAAACCACATACCTAAATGGATCTTCAGGGCGAACTGGCTCACTAGGATTATATATATATATATATATATATATATATATATATATATATATATATAGTGAGAGCTATTGAAAGTTAGAGAGTTGTGTTCCTTTAATTATTTTATCAGTAGAAGCCAATGATGACGTTAGGCTGCAGCCAGTTTAGACCGGTTGAAACGTAACATCATCCAGCTGTTACGGGCCCATCGTGTGGAGAGGTACTGAGCTTAATGGGCTGAAACTTTGCTGAAGCAAGGCACTCAGCTGAATATTGCAGCTGGTCGGGAGCACCTGATGTGTATATGTTCTCTCTCTTTCTCTCTCTCTCTATCCCACTCCCTCTCTTGATATATATATATATATATATATATATATATATATATATATATATATATATATATATATATATATATAGTGATTTTCCAAGCATAGCTTAGATGTGGCACAAAGGCAATATATATATATATATATATATATATATATATATATATATATAGTGATTTTCCAAGCATAGCTTAGATGTGGCACAAAGGCAATATATATATATATATATATATATATATATATATATATATATAGTGAGAGCCAGAGGAGAGTCTTAGTTAATGAGTATGCAGATGTGTATTTCTTGATAGTAGCAATTCTTTCGACTGTTTCTTTTGAATTTTTAGATATTCGATTCTTTAGGGTAAGGGACAGCGGAGGAAATTATTTTCATCGGCTGGTCCGGCCAGTTTGCCTCCCCTTCACTATATGTCTTAAAACTTTTTTTTTTAAAAAGACAAAAGAATTAATTCCCGAATTGTTCTTGATTTTGATTGGTTCATAGAAATGACTCATTTGACAATCCTTTTTTCTTCACCTACATTTAGAAATGATAACCTTTTGACCTCTTTCATTTATTTATTTATCTTTTCCTTATCTTTTTGTTTTTATTTCTTTATGATAAACAAAAAGGTCTTCAACTTTTAAATTTCTATTTTTTTTATTTATGAAATAGTGATCTTTTTATTTTTCTATCACTACAAGTTCCTCCTGTTCAAAAATGTCTGTACGAACGTTAATAACAAATATCAGATTAATTTATGTGTGTTCTGTTTTTTTTTGTATTGAATATTTATGTGAAATAATATTTCTGTAGTTGTGTGTTTGAGAGAAAATAATGTTTATATCAGTCCAACGTGTTGGGTACTTTAAAATATACCAAAGAAATTATCGACGTGGCCTCCGTTTGCATAGGTTGTAAAAAGGCAGCTATTTCAGCTTTCCTTTTATACAGTTTGTTGGAAAAGGTGCTGGATCAAACGGATATCCAATCTTTTAGGCGGGCAGTTCTTTGATTGGCTGAAATACGCGATTTGAATTTCCTATTTTTTAAGTTGAAAAAAAAAAAAAAACAGAAATTATGCGCCGAGTATACGAAAGTGTATTCATCATTGACATTTTTGACTTTGAAGGGTTAACTTCCTGTTTGATTAGCCTTGTGTCTCGACATCACCTTGATAATCATTATGTATGTACAGGCATATATATAAGAAATAGTTGCATATATATATATATATATATATATATATATATATATATATATATATATATATATATATATAAAGTAATATAGTCTTAAGGTGTGCTATACTTATGGGATAAAGTGCTCAATATCAGAGATAGAGCGTGTGTAAATATGAAAATGAACATTGAAGTCAACACTTAGAGGTGACAGTCTGTTTCATGCTAGACACAATCATCAGGCCACGAGTGTTGTTTTTTTTTCAAGGAGAAAGGAGACCTGACGATTGCGTCTAGCATAAAACAGCCTGTTGCCTAAGTGTTGATTTCAATGTTCACTTTATATATATATATATATATATATATATATATATATATATATATAAATGCAAAATATAGTTGCATATATATGTATGTGTGTGTGTATAAATATACATAAAAAGACTTTATGATGTGCATATGTGTATGTTTATATATGCAGAGGTATATGGGCATGTATATGTGTACGTATGTACAAGTATACAAAAAAGGCTCTAATATATGTATATGCCTGGGTATCTGGTTGTTTGTGAGTGTATGCACACGTGTGTGCAACTATATATATATATATATATATATATATATATGACAAAAAAATGATGCAATACGAAATGGCCCTAATACAGATATAGATAAAACAAACACACAAGCGGACAAACACCATTTAAGTCTGGATACTGGGAAAAGATAAGCTAAGGTAATTAATTTGATTTATAGTTCCCACTTATCCTCAGACATCCCAAGGCATTTTTCTTACACTCAGTTTTGCTTTTCTTTCATTTTAACCTGAGGAAGCCAAAAACGCAGACGCTCTCCGGCGAAATGCGACGTTAACAAAATTATTCACTTTGTTTCATCATCTTCATTTTTCTTTGTATATCTGTAATATAAAAATGTCTATCTACAACTATGCTATTATATACACACACACACACACACATATATATATATATATATATATGACAAATACAAATATCAGTGTGTCACTGTGTCACACTTTTTAAGTTTTACTCCTAGATGCCGTAGCCCAACAGGTACCGTTTTGGATCAGGTCGATTCACTGAGTAAATTAAAATCATTCTCGATCGGATCAGGATCCGCAATCATGAAATTTTCATTACGACGATGTCAAATTGCACACCAAATTACGGTTTTATGGAGCAGTCGTTTTGACCACACTGTTGAATGGTTCAGAATCGTGGGCGTCATTTAGGTCTCATATCAATCAGCTGGATGTCTTCCAAAAAAGTTATCTCCGGGTGATCTGTGGATATACTTTTGACGATAGGGTGTCCAACGCTGATCTTTTCGCAAAATGCAACATTGGTGGAATTGTGACTTTCCTGATGCAGTCAAAACTTCGCTCGGCTGTTCATGTTGCAAGTATTAGTGACGACAGAATACCTAAGCCAGGTATAAAGACAAGCTAAAGTTGTAACCTCTCAAGTGTGAATATGCCTCATGTTAACTCCGATCGAGGTACCCTGGATAGAAATGTGGAGATATTTGTGCCAGAGTGGTATCAGAAATTTCGAAATCAGTGATATTGACCGACTAAGAGATTAAAGGTAACGGCGAAAAGGGTCAGCAAATATTCTTGTTGCTATGTCCTAAGATCCTCGCTGTTGCACAATATGTAGACTTGTATGCAGGTCAATAGCGGGACTTAAGTGTCACATACAATACAAACATAAAAACTGAATGAGGTTGTCGGATCCTCATACGTCGAAATCAACGGGTGAGTCCATCATATATATATATATATATATATATATATATATATATATATATATTGAAACGAAGCGGCCGTTCAGTGCTTTCTGTTGAGTTTTCTTCTATACTCGATGAGTTACTTAATTATGATTACCTCAAACCCTCCTAATAATTTCTATCACTTGTATATCCTTGCTTGAACCGG